>CM016564.1:13594267-14063907 GCA_003412495.2 Echium plantagineum
TTTTCTCATGATAAAGCTGACAGAAAAATCCGTTCGTTGTTTCTAAACGAACAACTGCATGCTTTTCGACTATGCAGTAACATTTTAGCCATGATCAAGAACATGACGAACGCAAATGTAGACAAAATTGGAGGTGAAAGCTACTCGGAAAATAGTAATGCAGGGCATGAATGGCCTAAATGGCTATCAGGGGGTGACAGGAAGCTACTACAGGCAACAACCGTCACCCCTGATGTTGTCGTGGCGGCCGACGGGACTGGAAATTACAGGACCGTAGCTGCAGCCGTGGCTGCAGCCCCTTCAGGGAGCAGTAGAAGGTATATAATCAGGATTAAAGCAGGGACTTACCGTGAAAACGTGGAGGTGCCAAGAGGAAAGAGTAATATTATGTTTATGGGAGATGGAAGAACTACTACTATAATTACTGGTAGTAGGAATGTTGTGGATGGTAGCACCACCTTCAACTCTGCAACTGTTGGTTAGTGTTTCTGATATTTTTTAATCTGTTTTTTGTAGCAATTTTGGTCAAGTTTTGAATTTTGATGGTTGGATGTTTCGATTTTGAACTAAAATATTAATATAAATGGTTAAAAGTCTATAAATGTATATTAGATTGTTCTGCATTTTATTTTTGTTTAGTTTTTAACCAAATAATATGTATGAGTGCTCCTAAATAGGCTCACTGAAAGGGGATAAATGAGGTCGGATTATACGCCTACTTACTCATGGATTCCAGTTGAATTATTGGGGATATTATCTTCTTCGCTAAATACTTAATAATAGATAAAAAGCGCATGTAGTGAATCAGTTTGTAATTTATTTTATTACTCCATAAGACTCATGGAATTTGGTGGAAAATAATTATATTAAGAGGGACCAAAAAAATTAATATTTTGCTGTCAATTGTTAGGCAGACGATCACATTCAATTTGGTCCACTGCATTCAATTGTTAGATTCAAACCAAGAAATAAATTACCAAATTCCAACAACTAACAATATATCTCATTATTTTATTACAGCCGTAATTGGTGATCGATTTTTAGCAAGAGATATTACGTTCCAGAACACTGCAGGACCATCAAAACACCAGGCTGTGGCACTTAGAGTTAACGCAGATTTCGCGGCATTTTATCGTTGTGATATGCTAGCTTACCAGGACACACTCTACGTGCACTCTTTGCGCCAATTCTACGTCAGCTGCTTTGTAGCTGGCACAGTGGATTTCATATTCGGAAATGCAGCTGTTGTGATACAAAATTGTGACATTCATGCCCGCAGGCCTAATCCAGGGCAACGAAACATGGTCACAGCTCAAGGGCGAGATGACCCTAACGAAAACACAGGCATTGTGATCCAGAAATGCAGAATTGGCGCGACTAGTGATCTTCGAGGCCAAGAAAGCGCGTTTCCTACATATTTGGGTAGGCCTTGGAAGAGATACTCAAGAACCATTATCATGCAATCAGAAATAAGCAACGTTATTAACCCCGCGGGGTGGTATGAGTGGAGTGGTACTTATGCGCTTGCTACACTCTTTTATGCCGAGTATTCGAACACAGGCGCAGGTGCTGGTACATCGAATAGAGTTAAATGGGGAGGTTATAGGGTTTTTACTAGTGCTACTCAAGCTCAGCCGTTCACTGCTGGGAATTTCATTTCAGGAGGGAATTGGTTGGCTTCTACAGGATTTGCCTTTTCTCTTGGTCTGTAATTTGTACTCTGCAGACAATTTCCTCAGTTTCACTCATGTTTTCTTTAGTATCTAAAAGTTCAGTTCGAAAATGTGAGATGACATTTACTGTGTCTTGAGAATAAAAGTTTCATAACTGCAACCTGGTATATTTCAAAGAATACATTCCCTCGTCATATGATGAAAGAAGTGAATTCATTATAAGAAATAGGGTTAATAGCACGTTCAATCATACATGTTTCAAAACGTTAACCTTTCGATCACACATGTTTCAAAAGGATTTATAATTAATCGGATTTTCTGAAGCTACTATTAATGTTTGTAGTCGAAGTGTACAACAGTTTCAAGTATAATTGACCTCCCAAAAAATGAGCAAAACAACAATAGCACACATGAGCGCTATCTACATTTCAATCTGAGAAAAATAAAACCATTGATGGCATTAGTAATAATGCCATAGAGAACGGTAACAACCTCCAAGAAGATGAGATTCCCATTTGAATGATGAAGTTGCAACTTCCTTGAGAGATATTTTGACTAGTAATTGCAGCTAGGCCCTGGAAATCGCAACTCCTATTATCTTGATTCTGCACCTGGAAGAAGGCGTTGAAAGCGTAGGAGGCGTTCCCATTAGCATCTAGATTACCACAAGACGAACCATAGCCGAGCGCCGTGCAATCCGCATATGTACATGCATAATTTACATTATCTGCAAGTTTCTGCTGATCTGAAATGTCAGCATCTGATTTAAGCGCACACCAATTCTTCGAAAAATATTGAACGTTTCGTGCAGCCACCAGGAACTTGTTCTTCTGATTATGACCTGTAAGATCCATGGGGAACTTTGGTTGTCCATCATATCTAAATATTCCCCAATGACGTTCGAAATTTCCTGGGGCTATACTCTTAGCATCCTCGTCGACAAGTCCAAACAGGTACACATCTATATGCCCTGGGCGAAGAGGGGTTCCCTTCTTTTGCGCAAGTCTAGGTAAAAGTCCATTGTAGAACCTTAAAGCATAATCAACATTAGCGTTTCTGTCTCCATCGGTAGGCCATCCTACTTCGCCTACTAAAATAGGCATGTCCCCAAATCCAAGTGCTTTCAGGGACGAAACCAGGGTATCAAAGTTGGCATCAAAGACATTTGTGTATGGAATATTACCATCCTGGATGGGCTGGCTTACGCCATCAAAGAAGGCGAAGTCTACTGGGAAGTGTTCATCTGCATATAAACTCAAGAAAGGGTATATGTTTATAGTGAAGGGAGCATTGTTCTGGTGCAAGAAATGCACGATTTGGGTCATATGATCCAGTATATCTGTACGAAATTGCCCAGCAGAGGGAACAGGATTGGTCGTTGGCGAAAAGTAGACATCAGCATTCAAAGGCACGGTTGCTTTTATGGAGGATCCAACGCCTGCATCATTTAGTGCATTCTGAATATTCCGAAGAGCGGGGAAAGTAATATCTACAAATGAGTTGTTGTAGGATGTGAGAAACGGCTCATTACCAACTGCTACATATCTGCCCAAACAAGATAATTGATAAAACTCGATGCTAAGTAAATCAACAGAAGCGAACATATAAAGTGCACCGGGGCGAGCATGAACATGCAGATAGTCAGAAAACATGATGTTCAACACACCACCGGCTTCTTAGGTGAGTTTAAGGTTCCTTTAAGCACATGGACTTGATTATATGAGAGGCATCTGAAGTCCCTTTTTAATGTGAACGTACTTAATGCTAAATTTCTAGATCAAATAAATAATAGCAAAACAGATCCAACATTTTCGCAAAAATCCACCCTATTTGTCCCTCCTGAGGTATATCAAAACTGCACAAACTCCATAAACTACATATACTCTGGTACAATAAATTCTTTCTAAACAATGGTACGACATTTAAGCATCTTGATGTCAGCTAAGTTTTCTTTCATTTTTGTGTTAACGTCCGAATCCTTAGTCCCTATTCTTACAAGTGACTGAGTGAGTGTCTAACCATTACACGAAACCCCCACAACGGATGGCACTAAAGCTATTCACCAATAAGCAATAACCAATCGCGTTTATCAAACTTAACTTCTAAAACAAATTCGAAACATGAATATATACAAGATTATCACTTCATACCACGAACTTTAGCGACATTGTTCAATATGATTAGTGACTAAAACATATTATTTCTACATGGAAACGGAGGAAAAAGGCAAAATCATGTAAACACACATATAAAAAAAATGCAGAATATTCACGTTTATCGAACTTAACTTCTAAAATAAATTCTAAGAACAGAATATATACAAGATTATCACTTTATACCACGAAGTTTTTCGACATTGTTCAACATGATTAGCGACTAAAAACATACTATTTCTACATGGAAACAGAGGAAAAAGATAAAATCATGTAAATACACATATAAAAAAATGCAGAATAATTACTTGATGTTGACACCACCATTGAAAGTGTATTGAGTAACATTTCTCCTAACCCAATCTTTAGCTTTATTAACATCATTCATAGCAAGAAGCATATCATTGGGAATAGCAACCATGACTTCAATATCAGTTCCAGCCAAAGCATTCATGGTTGACTGATTTGCATCAAAAAGCTTCAGTTTCTTTATATCATTATCCTGCAACAATTGCACCACTGTCTTTGGTGGCAACACATGTGATGCCATTGTACCAAAGTTCACACCCACCCCTTCAACAAATAATGTTTTATTTCTACCATAATCCAATAACCCTAAACTTAATAACACTATAAGATAACTCAAAAGCCTTAATTTTGACATTTTAAAAAAAGAGTTGTTTTTCTTTTTTCCAGAAAAATAAACCAAAAACCTTAAAAGGGTTGTTTCTTTTTCTTATAAAATATTGAGTTATGTACAAAAGATGGGATTTTTTTTGTTGGGTTTTTTCTTTTGTGATGATTCTATGAAGTTTTCAACTATAAAACATATAGCAATCTTGTTTCTTTTTTTCTTGTAAAAGCAACCAATTGTTTCCAATATTGTCTGTGTTTAATGAAGAAGGAACTATATATACAAGGAGAAGAAATTAAAATGAGCAATGAGAAAGAAGAAAATGTTTGAAATAAATAAATGAGCTACATGTGATAATTAGTGAAGTTGTGGGAGGAAAGAGAGAGGCACCCCCCCCCCCCCCCCCCCCACAACCCCCCCACCCCCACCCAACAAATAGGCAAGCCGACATCATTTAGATTAACTAAACAATTGTCCAAAAGAGACTTAAAATGAGTAAGTCGATTGAATTCATACATTTACATGCATGCAAAGATTATGAAACGCTTAAATTCAACTTTTGCTTAAATATTGAGTTACTTCATTTGGAAGGGATCATAGGTTGACCATTCTGATCTTCGTTCCCCAAGAGAGTATAACCAGAATCGAGATTGGTTATTTAGTTGGCCAATGCAACAATATCTGAGTGAATGTGCATCCCCCACCTTCCAAGTACATCACTATTCATAAAGAATTCTACGCTAGAAGAAGAGATCCCCTGTCATATAACTATTTAAACGACAACTATTTTGGATCGAAAGGAATATATCATATGGTATCATTTTTATATAACTATACTACGAACATATTTTTTTTCATGTGTTACTGAAGTGCTAAGTACCTATAATCAGAGAATGTGGTTCGACTCTATTAGGAAGCGAATCTTGTGTTAAAGTAATTCAAATGCAAGCCTTAATCCTCTGTCGGTTGTGGCGCATCCCATAATTTGCCTCCTTCCTATTTTCTAGAACAAACGTGTATTTAGACCGTTAAAATGACAATTTCATCCTCTTTTTTAGGAGGAAGTTACGTTAGGATGTTTGGAAATATCTTCTATGCAACTTGGAAGTAAAGACAAGGGCTATTATTAAATTGAACTATTGCAAGTATCTTAGAAGTTAGAAAATAACATATTAGAGACAAAAGTTGATGAGTATACGAAAAACGTCTGCAGAACAAAATAAGTAAATGGGGAATCTGAAATCGAATTTTATTCGGGTCTATGCTACGAGCTCATCTTCGAGATAATTGTACTCAAATGTGAAGTCGGTCTTGATCCTCTGACACCTATAAATAGGAGATATATGAAACCAAATAAATAAGAATGGTGATGTCTGATAAGTCATGCATCTGAGTTGTTACACACACCAACACGGTACCCAAATAGTATTTTTACGAGTGAAATAATTATTTTACCCCCTATTTGTAAGTGTAGTATTTTATGAAGTTTCATCCAGGGGCAAAATAGTCATCCACTTATAAAACACTATTTGGGTAAGGGTATAGTGGTTTGCATCATGCATGCATGGAGAAATGAGGATTAAGAACACTAGATTTACCATCCATTTTGTTCTTCATTGGCAATGTGGAAGTCGAAGTAGACGTATGTTCCCTGTTCGAAATCGTCTGTGGCGACCTTTGGCTCCTCATGCCGTTGAAACCAGGTGTTAAATTTCCGGTGGTATCTCCATGAATTCCTCTTCAACTCTTTAGCAGCTAGATATTGTTGATAAGTATTCTGTAGAAAAGAATTATGATTTGGTCATGATCAAGCACACCGCAAAATGATAAAGCTAGAAGGTGATGAGGCAAAGAAACTTGATGCTTACAGGCTGGTAATAAAATGCAAAGAATAGGGTATCAGTGCCAAAGTTATCAGCCCCAAGTCGTTCCCAAAACGCAGGATTGTTGACGATTGGTGCTTGTACTTGAGGATAGCTTGCAGGTGTTGCAGCAGGATGCCTCTGGAAAAACAAAGGGAAAGTTTAACCTCAATGGGATATCAGTACACAGATAATCAAATCTGGTGTTATTTATAGAAATTCATACAGGAATATAGTTCTTTGGACGTTCAGAATCTTTTGGCTGCGGGAGTTTGTAGAAGGCTGCCTCAAGCATTCGTAAATTGTGTAATTGATCGTGCATCCCTACAGGGCTTGCGACAGATGTAGTGTGACTATCACCAATAGTGCCAAGGTCAGCCATGCTTCTCCGGCCAATCACACCAAGAGTACTAGAAGATTGTGTGGATTGGAATGGTTGACCAGGTGAAAAATCAGTATCCCTCGTGAAGTGGGATGTCTCAGTGACAGATCCAGTGACTCCTGCCTGCAAACAAAACCAACAATACTTCATATAAAAGGAATAAAGCTTACTGAAAGAAACAGGAAAACCATGTATGTTGGAACACATGAAAGTAAAATCCAAATAAAATAGAGACTAAACATACTGGTGAATCAACTCCGAATGAAGTCTTCGAGTCATCATCGTTCGTCAAATTTTTCGCAAGCTCAGGGTTCGGCACAACATCAAGCGATGGATCTTCTGAAGTCTGATGCTGCTCACCGATATCTCCATTGGCAACCTCTGTATCATGGATCTCATTCGTCAACTTATTGAATTAAGTCAATAAATGACTAATTTAAATTCAAATGTTTGGGTCTTTGGGATCAATTTCTATTTTCTACTGAGACAAACTTTAGATGCTCCCGAAGGAGCCGTTCCCAGTCCGTCCCCCGCAAGCCAGCACGTGGCAACCCGCTCTTG
Source organism: Echium plantagineum (assembly GCA_003412495.2). Classification (NCBI taxonomy): domain Eukaryota; kingdom Viridiplantae; phylum Streptophyta; class Magnoliopsida; order Boraginales; family Boraginaceae; genus Echium; species Echium plantagineum. Next base: position 13,601,533 of record CM016564.1, read on the forward strand.
CCGCGCGAGCAGTTTGCCAGCAGGCGAAGGGTTCGGGACTGGGACCCCCGTGCCTGGCCCTCAGAGCCAATCCTTTTCCCAAAGTTACGGGTTCACACTTCATCAAATAAGATTAGAGAAATTTGGAAGAGTACCAGTTTTTGATTTTTGAGGGGAATACCAGACTTTTCATGCAAAATGTCCAAATATCTAAAACTGAATTTCCGGAAAATCACACCTATCCCAGATTCATTTCTCTCACATCCCATGGCGGAACACAAATTTTGACGGTAAGTACCAAATATCTAAAACTGAATATGGCTTTCTTGAACCATCAGGGGTACCAATGATGCTTGCTCGATATGTTCTATACCAAAACATATTATATGCAAATATAGGAATGGAAATTTTAGACAATGAAATATAGTATCAGAAGTAGGTCATACCAGCATCTCTAGATAATGCTTGCTGATTAGATGGTTGACTTGCAGCAATTGATTGCGGCTACAATGATAAAAGCGAGGCACTTGTCAAGACCAGGTGAGCTAAAAATTGAACTGAAGACGCTATCACATGTCATGAATGGCTTCAGTTCATGAAAGTAAGAGATCTAATACACAAACAGATATAGCATTTAATGAATTCGAAAATAAAAACCAATTCCTTTCTATCTGACCATTTCGATTCATCCATTAAAGACTATTGTAACTTTCTCTTTCTCCATGAAAAGATAAACGAGAAGTTGATACTTGATAATGAAATGGATGGGAACGGCTACAGATCCGAAAGAAATCCTTTAAAAGAAAGCCTTTGGCTTCTACTTTCAAGTTTCAACCAAGAAAGGAAAACAAGTCAAATTTTTATAAAATAAAACCTGTTGGAAGAGTGGATTATGTTGCTGTACAGCAAACTGCTTGTGGTTGCCTCCAGCAATTGTAGGCATACCCAAAATGTTGCTTTGTCCTTGCTGCTGCACCTGTTGCAACCGCTGTAAAAACTTTTCCCGTTGGTCGGGTGCAATTTCGGTCCTTCCTCGAATATTTCCCTGAAAGTGAATATATTAAAGTCTCACATTTTAACCACTACTGAAGTAGAGTGGTAGAAGAATTTCCTTGAGCCGCATTATGACATTGAAGACTTACAAGCTTATTAGTATAGCACTCTATAAGGAAACAATGATATCAAGTTGATTATTAATGCATAAAAGCAATGAAGCAGAAGTAGCAAATCAGATTGTGCATTCAATATATCATAAGGAATAATTTTTCCAATAACCCATGGTAGGATAATTGGCATCCTAAAGGTCCTCGTTACTTGGGGTACCAGGGATGTTCAGCGCCAGCTGAATATTTCTGACACTATGTTACTGTAACATCTTATTCAAGGTGATCAACAGAAAATTTCCCGAAGGTAAGAGACTAACCCCTGAAGTAGGAGTTTAGGGATTTGGTTACATCAGACCAGAACCTGAGACCGCTGAAATAGTCCTTTTGGTTCCTATTTATTAGTAACATCTTATCAAGGTGATCAACGGAAAAAATTCCCGAAGGCAAGAGACTAGCCCCTGAAGTTGGAGTTTAGGGATTTGGTTACATCAGACCAGAACCTGCAAACCACTGAGATAGTCCTTCCTGTTCCTATTTCCTAATAACAGTTATTCCAATGCAACATATAGGAGAGTCCTTAGGCCTACTGGTGCAGTCATAGACTGAGAGAAACTAGTATGGCACACTGGTAATTGCCTAAGTTTTCCTTTATTTTTGTGGCTTGTCTTCTATGGAGAATTGTATACTAAGGATACAATATTTGTTTGTACACTCAAATGATGCTCATTGGTTTCTCCATACTGGTGGCCTTGAATCTATTGTCCCACTTGTTTTCTGACTGCTCATACTCTAGAGAAGTATGGTGTGACGTGTTTCACATATCAGGGGTGCATCATATGATATCTACATGAAAATGTGAACTGCATCAAAAAATTTAAAAAGGGAAGAAATCTGCTGCTGCTGTCGAAAAGCTATGTTTGGCAGCTGTAGTCTATTAATTGAGTATGGATAGAAACAATAGACAGCATGGCAATGCTAGTAGGTTAATGGAACAACTGACTTCTGAGATTTTTGCAGATGTTCACGCAAAAATGGGGTCACTAGAGGTGTAAAGAGACACAAATTGAATTGGAAAAGATCTACATTAGATGGGGCATCTCTACTGATGTTCTTTCTTTATTTGCCTTCTTCCCTGTGGTTGAGTTAAATAGCACATTAACATGCAATAAGTTCAAATCATCAAAATAAATCCATTATCTATACATGCAATATGCTCATATGTCATAGAAGATAAATGAAATGTGAATGCAGATGAATAAACTTGAGATGTCCTCTGCAAGGATAACTTGTTTGATTTGACCATGCTGGTGAGTATAGCAACCAACAATAATATACGCTTATATACTTATAAAGAGAAATGAAAATAACATCCTGAGGACTTCCAAAACACGATAGAAGATACACAATTCAGACAGAGTTAGAAGTAAGAAGAGGCAGCTCATACCACTTCATTCTGATTCTGCAAAGCATTTCCAGGCCTCCATTGCATGCCAGGAACCACGGAGGGAGAAAAAGCCTGGTTGGCTGAGCCTCCAGGCTCGCCCCCAATACCAGCATCAGCTGAACCAATTCCCTCGCCTGCCCTGGAAGCTTGAGGTATCATCACCTGGTTAGCCAATGGAGAGACAAGAGGCTGAACCACGCTACTGTTCCCAACTCTCTCCTCCGCACCTAGTACATTTCTCTTAGTCATTTCAGAAGCTGAAGTAATCCCATTAGTAGGAATAGAACTGTCTGAACAAAGGAAAATACTAGAAACCAGGTTGACCAGATACACTACCTGAGTTGACACCCTTAATGTTAGTTTCAGCATGTGATGGAGTTGAATTCCTAAAAGGAAATCTTGAATTATCATCTTCCTTCAATGTGTTCGGCATACCAATTGGAGATGAGGCAGAAGCAGCTCCTACAAGACCCATGGTGCCACAAGGATTCACTTAATCTGCTGAAATAATTGAAGCAAGAAACCTCAGGCATAAAGTAAATATCACAATACCTGGGCTTAAATTGCCTCCTGCTGGTGTTGATGGAGCTGATGAAGTAATTCCACTAGCTTTGGGAGATGGACTACTAGGAGTGACCTTCGAGTTACTGTCTTGCAAAGCTGTTTCCACTGCTTGCTCCAGGGTGGAGGCACCTTGCTGCACAGAAGATGTGACAGTTGCCTACAAGTTTAGATCATCAGGAAAAAAATTTGTTACATCACACATGTACCAAACAACAAAATACTCAGTAAATAACTAAGAGTTGATGCTCTAAATAATTAGATAGAGGACCTACCTTATCAGATAAAAGGAAGAAATAGAAACAGAGAGGTGTTAAGTGTTAACCATTGTTTGGTACAAACAACAGGGAAATTCAAACAAGTTTGTATCACTTAACCAAGTTAAATTATATTGGGACCTTAGAAGAATTGGATGGAGACCCAAACCCCTAATTCACTCCTGTGTGGTGACCTAATATCATGGCGAGCACTGTGGTTGTGTCACAAGTTATAGCTTCGAGCTTGATATCTTTAAAATAAATAAATATGAGATAAGAGATAACATTATCCAAATTTAAGGTTTAACCGCCTTTGCATTATCAGATAAAGAAGACCTTCGACACCTGCTTCTTCTATCGACAAGATCCAGAGCAGTTTGCAGTTTGGTGTTCTACTCCTAACAAATTCTTAATCAATGTACTGACTACTGACATCTCATTCAAAGGAAGAGCTTAACTGGAAAGATGAGAGTGATAAGAGGTTACACCATCTATACAAAATCCACAGATAGGGATTACACTTAGAAATGTCAGCAAAATCAAGGAACAAGATACACGCCATTACCTGTGCACGTGATGTAGCCAATGCTTTTCATGATTACAATTGTATTATCACCTCAAGGATATTGTGATAAAAAGGTTGTAACATGTTGCACTGAACTTTTTCAAGTGAGAATTTATAACATCCATCTTTAATATGTTAACGAGCAAATGTTGTTATATAGCACTAAAACATTAGCACTAAGAAAGTAATGTAGGACAACCTTTGCAGAACAAAATTTAAAAAACTCAAAGTAGTTCGGATTTCTTTGCAATTTTGATCAAACGATTACCTTGACAAGACCAGGAGGAACAATTGTAACTAGATCTTCGAGTGACTCCACCTTATCTAATGGTAGTGTACTATATAGCTCATCAACATCATCAAATTCGTCAAAATCTTCCTACAAGAATAATATCAAATTACCATAAATTGGAATATTTGAAACATAACCACGTGAACTGTCAATGAACAAGTAACGATACTTCGCAGCTGACACATATTTAAGTAGATAAGGAGTTGAGAGCAAAACCTGATTACGTTCAACATAGTCATCTAAGAAATCCTTAACATCATTGACCTGCTCCGGACTCAATTCATCATTATCCAGTAACCTCAGAATCAATTCTAACTTCATTATGTGTGCCTTGTGTCGTACTATAGATGTTTCCAAATGTGTCTGGCCACATTAAATACGCGAAAGTTATAAAACTAGTGACTGTTCAAACAATAAAAATCATGACACAACAAATTATTTAAGAAACCAGGAAGAGTAAAAAGCAAAAGCTACTAGCTTCTAACCAATCTGGGTGGCCTGGTCTTCCCCTTCTTTACAGTTAGACCCTCCATTTCAGCTTCAAAAACATCAATCTGATTTTCCAGCTCACTGACCTATTCATGGGTTAAAAAAATAAATAGAAGTAAAATAGGAGAATTTGCCATCGACCAAATTTACCAAAGAATTCATAAAAAAAATCCAGTAAGCTGGAGAACAGCAACCATGGGCGGCATTGAGACCAACAAAAGTGTTACAAGGAATTCCACACACATTTGAAAAGAAAAGAAGAGTTTGTGGAAACACTAAAAGAATAAGGTTTCAGATAGGGCAGGGGAGCAGAGGAAACACAGATGGCACACATTAGATAACAACAAACTGAGCAATGCATATATGAGAGAGAGAGAGAGAGAGAGAGAGAGAGTAACACTGAGTTCGATAAAAATAACAGATAATTCTTCAATATTCGAAGTTGAGACTTACAACATTGTTCAGCCAATCCCTGGTCTCAGATTTAGCCTTTTCTTTTGGATCCTACAACAAAAGAAGAAGAAAAAATGCTACACATGAGTACAAGGACCAACTTAAATGGCACAATAAAGCCTTAGATGCAAAACACCAAAGTTCAAAATAAAAATGGCTCAAATACTAACTCAAGTTACTCCAGAAGAACTAAGGTACTACCGTATTACACAGGCATAAATCATCTTATATTTTAAAAAGTAGCTACTTCTTCCAACATATTTTTTTAAGTTGGTTCGCTAGTGATTTCCAATATATAAGCCATCCATTTGTGGCAAAATCTTGAAGAAAATGAGAGGGATACCGTCTTTGGTTGTTGGCCCAAGCCTTCTTTCGAGAATGCCTTAGTCTTGGTCTCCTTTTCACATATTTTAAATCGTTCCATTTCGCGCTCAATCGTCTTACGAGCATCCATCAGCGACTGCTCATAAGAGGCACTAACCTATATCATAACAGAATATGTCACCAACTTCAGAATAAATATGAATCTCCAAAGAAGGTTAAGAATATTACATATAAAATCAAAGAGAATAAAAAACAATAAATAACAAAAAGTGAGCTAGATACTTGTATAACAAATAGGTCAGTCGTTATGATAAACAGGTGCAGTAACGAGAATGATGCGATAAGAGAACAAACCATCTTTGAAAATAACATGATAAATTGTTGATTACATGTAAGATAACTTGCACAAAAGGGTAGAGAGCCATTCAACAAAGGCATATAAAGTACACATAAGGGAAAATTACACAAATTTGAAGAAAAAAATCCTATAATTATGTGTTTTTCTTTAGAAGATGAGCACATAAACATCGTATTATCGTTTCAATAAGATGAGAAAAAAAGACTAAATATTGCAGCGACATGCCTTAAGCTGCATTAGATGGACTTGATGTGCTTACAACTTGAAGATATTATGAAGCACTTGCTTCATTTTTTATTTAACTGACCTCTTGAGAGAAGATTTAAGTTTTGACCATAATCTGTAAAACAATTTCATGTACGTGTTCATTAAACAAATATTTTCATGTTAAGTTACATCTAAAACGTTTCCAGATTTAATATTTATAGCACTAAAATGAAATGTTTCATCCAAATTGTTTCCCACACAAAACAGTCACTCACGATACAGATACTTACCTAATGTTACACCAAATCATACTAAATTCAATTTTTTCTCCATTGACAAATAACACTAAACTTGATACAAAATCCTAGTAAGACCACTAACAGCTTTCTCAACTGTTCTTTTTTATGCATCTCATGCAGCAGCATCATGAGATCAACAAAAAACAGTTCAAAACAAAAAGCAAACAGAATGTGCATGGGAAGCACAACAAAATACTATAATAAACTAAAAGCAATAACGTTAGTTCGTAAAGAGACCTTCTTGTCCTTAATTTCGCTAGATTGTATCCATGTCTTAATTTGGTCTCTGTACCTCTGCAATTTCTTAATCTCCTTCTTCAAATCCGCTTCGAACTTCTCTTTTTGATTAGCATTGTCTGTATCGTACACCTAAAGACAAACAATACATACAATCAATATAAAATAAATTTCGATAAAACAAAAATACAAACTTTGTAGCCTTAATTTCCACACTCAACAGTTAAATGACCCTTAATTCCCACACTCAACATTTATGTGAATCAACGCAATCACAATAATAGTAGTAAAATACAATAAAAACACTACTCCCTCCATATCAATGTAAGTGACTGTTTCAATCGAAAAGTAAAATATTCTATTTTCCTCTTCATTATTAGGGGTTACCATCAAATTTATAATGATAGTTGCAAATTTATCGCTTTTGTTCAGAACAATAAATTATCTTGAGACATTACTTCTAGTCTAACCAATCACTTACACTAATATGAAGGGCGTATTATTTAATTAAGTTAAAACTTCAATAATTCAACCATGTAAATTCAAAATTGGACAATCTTTTTGGGAAGAAACGGCTAAAATACATAAAATTGTATTGTAGGAAAAATGAGATTTTGAAAGCAACCCACCTTTTTCCAAATGCTATCAAATACTTCAACGCCTTCCTGGACCTTTTTGAGTACTCGATCTATCTCAGCTTGAAGCTTCCGACTCGCTCCCATTGCACCTTGATTGAATAATCAATCATACGATAGATTAAATAAATAAAAAGATTATAATGAAGCAGCTGATAAATTAATAGGGTTTTCAATTGATGATTTTGCTGATTTTGGGAAGGTTTTGATTGATTGGATGGTGATGTGAGAGTGATGCGATATTGTTATGTTATGGATTATTCACGATTGAGTGGTAAAAATTGAAAAGTAAGGAGTTAAAATTGGATTCTTCAATTCTCGACTTGAACCAACTATCATGTAAGAAAACCTCGAAAATAACAAGGTTCGGACTTGAAGACTTACAAATAATACTTATAATAAGATTAGGTTCGAACACTTGCAAACAATAATGAAATCTAAAAAGTAAAAGAAAATTTAGGTTAAAAATATGTTCGAGTTGGACCGACCCATCTTATATATTTTTTTGGGAGAATTTTCACAAACTACCATAAAGTTGACCACCATCATTCATATTTTTATAGTTAGAATGTCACCCTTTTCATGTGAAGAGACTAAATTACCCCACTTTTTCTATTCCCCCATGAAATGTCGTAGGTGATTGGTTGTGGTGGAGAGTATCTGAATTGAAGTCAAAGGTGGGTGTAGAAGATGGGTTTATTAGTGTATTAAAGGAGGGACGAATTTGACATTCATAAGAAAAAAAATTGTGTTTAGCCAATAAAAGGTCAATCTTGTGCTAGTTTGCAAAAAAAAAAATATTTGGACTACGTCTTGACACGTTTGGACACAGATTTGTTGGGAATATTGGCCAATTAGTATCCTTTGGTGCCAATTTTAAATTTCTAGCACCCTTGATTTTTTATGCAAATGCATAGCATCCATCCTCTGAAAAATGACTATTTTACTCTTCCATTTTTAACATATTAACGAACTCATTAAACTTACATTCAAAGTACAAATGATTCGTTGAGGGCAACATCGGAAAAAATGATATCTTGGAAAATATTGCCTTGAAAATATATTCGTCCTCTAGAATTGGATTGATGATTGTTGGGTTTGATTAGATTTGATCGTTTATGTTGTTTTGGTTTGAATTAAATAGGTTCGGACGTTTAAAATAAGGGTGATCTTGATTTAATTTGATCTTATATGTATGCTCGATTGGGCGCTCATATGGTGCCAACTTCTTTTAATTTCAAATAGTTAAGCTCATCAACTATAATGGATTGGAGGAATAACTAGTAATAAAGATAATTAATAATAATAATTACCTAATAAATTAGTAATAATATCAAAATTCAAAGAATTCGATTTTACAAAAAAAAGAAGAAGAAAGATCTAATGAGTAATGTCAACTAAAACTAATAAAATCGATTAACGCCCGTATTTGCAACCGGTTTAGTTTAGAAAGAAAACAAACATAAGTTCCAATAATGAAAAGCTTCCGATTGTTGACTTTCTAAGTAGGGTTAGTCAACGCATGTTGACTCTCTCACTCTGTTTGTGAGCCCACGTTGACCTGTTAACTTCAGAGTTCACTATATCAATCTGGTGAATTTATTTTATCTATCAATCTGGTGTATATATTTATTATGTTATATGTTGTATAACGTTTAATATACTGATAGTTTGGATTCATATTAATGTTATGTGTGTCAATTAAAGCGACAGGTTTGGTTATTTTTATCATCGGAAAATCAAACTATACCATTTTTTTGTTGGTATGGAGCTAATAAAAAACTAATCTTTGAGTTGATTGTATAAAAATATGACCTTGAACAATTTATAATGCTAATATATTGTGATGTTAAATGGAATTGTTCTACATTATGAGTTGTGTTTGTCAAATTGATTGAGTCACTTTTTTTATCAAAATGTTGGTAAGGTACCTAAATGTTGCATGTTAATGCAGGAATGATATAATATCTTTAGTGTTCTTGTTTCTGCTAACATGTTATTTTGCTTAAAGGAAATCGATTCATGTTGTAGGCCATTGTAAAACTGAAGTAAGTATGAATATGTTGGTTTGTCAGAAGGTACAAGCGTCCCCGGGTAATTTGTTGACATGTATTGAAATTTCTCGTCAGCATTCTGTTCTAGGTCAATGTTGTTCCAGTTCTGTATTCCCAAGCATAAAAAATACCAAGCTGATCAAATTTGTTAGTCCTTGGAATCGAGTAGTGTTTAGGAGTAAGAATTGGAGAGGGCACCATTACTTTGCAGTTTCGAGTGGGGTGGATTATTGTGCATCAAATGATGGCATAGAGACGGAAAAGAAGATTGTTGCTGGTGATGGTAATGGTCAAGAAACGATACTTGAAAAGAATTTCTGGGGTGCTGTTAGTTTGATCATTGGCACAGCTGTAGGGCCTGGAATGCTGGGATTACCTGCTGCAACAATAAAATCAGGTCCACTTCCATCAACTTGTGCAATTATCCTCTCTTGGGTATATGTTATCTCCTCTATCATACTTGTCGCGGAGCTCAGCTTTGCTGCTATGAGTGAAGATGGTGTTGCTGAAGTGAGCTACACTAGTCTTGCAACTAAGACACTAGGAAGTGGCTTCGGTACTTTTGTCTCCCTGGTTTATGCTTCCTTGAGCTTTTCGCTTCTGGTAGCGTGTGTATCAGGCATTGGTTCTATTGTTTCACAATGTTTTCCATGGATAAACCCCTTCGTGGCTAATGCTCTCTTCCCCTCCCTTGTTGGGATAATACTCTACTATTTCTCGTTTAAGGTCATTGATGCTTTCAACAGGTCTCTATGCATCCTCATGCTTCTCTCGATAACTGCCCTTGTTGCAATTGGACTATTTGTTGGTAGAACCAATATATTGAGCTCATTTACGTATGCCTCATGGAGCCTTTCCTCCGTCTTGCCTGCTATACCAGTTACTGTACTGACATTAGGCTTTCATGTAATTACTCCTTTTATTTGCAAAATTGCTGGGAACACTGTCAATGATGCAAGAAAAGCAATACTTATAGGTGGGACTACTCCAGTGCTCATGGTCTTAACATGGAATTTGATTGTGTTAGGACTTGCTGGTACAAGAACTGGATTTTCCATCAAGGATCCTATTTCTTTACTCCTTTCTGTCAATTCTTCTGCCTTATCAGCGGTTCAGAGTTTTGCATTTTCAGCTCTGGCGACTAGCCTAATAGGATATGCTGTTAGCTTTCCAAAGCAGGTAACTGATACATTTGAATTGGTCTCTGTTACATCCAACTTGGATTGTGAAGAAGCTGGAAAAATAGGGGCCGTTAACTTCAGTTCTAGAGATGGTCTTGGCAAAGCAGGGCAACTTTTTTTTGGCAGATTGAAGGGAAACCTTGCTTCAAATGTTGTATCAGTACCAACTCCTCCATTATTACAAAAGGTTATGATGCCTCTTGTTCTTGGCATACCGATTTTTATTGCTTCATTCTTTCAATCTTCATTTGCAAGAGCTCTTGATTATGCTGGAGTATATGCTAATTGCTTCCTCTTTGGCATCCTCCCTCCTGTAATGACTTATCTTTATCAAGCCAGAAAGAAAAAGAGGTATGCCACTCTTCTTCTTAGCCAAAGGTGTCGTTGCGAAATAGTATCTTAACATTATATACTGGTTGCATATCTGACGTTTTGGTTTATTCGTGGAAATGTTTGAAACTTGAGGTTGAGAGTTCAGAATCTAGAAATGATTCCTTTTTATTACATGATTAACCAGCGTATGTTCGTCTTTATTTTCTTAATGTTGATGTTAGCTAGCACTTACCGTCGTAAATAACAGACACTCAAGATTAATAAGCATCACCACTAGTTACAGGAAGTCTTCGGTTACTTGTATAATACAGTTACTGGGTTATTCAACTCGTCTTTCAGCAAACTGCAGTAGTAACTAGAGTAATTGACTTACATATTTCTCTTCAATGGTCTAAATAGGGTCAACACATCCAAAGACTTCCATCAATCTTGAGACTAATTTACATACAGGAATCTACTTCTTTTCTGGTTTGATTTCTTTACAGAAACTTAAAACTTACTGATGAGAAAACCTACTTTTGACAGGATAACAGTCTTACCTGGGGGAGATGCAACACTTTTTCTTCTTTTTGTCATCGCTATTATTCTAGCTATCTGGCATTAGATTGAAGACTGCTTCATAATGTAGCTGATTAGCTCGATAATACGACGATGCATTGATTCCACTTTTGCTGGACTAATTGACTTCTACAAAGCTTTTGCACTTACAAGTTACAATGGACAGGAATACTGAAGCACCACCCATGAACATTTAGTGAGGCCTTAGACATCTTCAGGTAAAAACCAACGATGGAACTGCCCGAGGAGCAAAGGCTAGTACTAGGTGTACACTGCTGAATGTTATCCAAATCATCATTTTGTATGCTTTAGAGTTTGACATCAGGTTAGACCATTCAATACCATTTTCTTGATATTGACAAACTGAGCTCGAGTTCAATGGACTAAGTAGCTTGATATTATTTAAACTCGGCTTAGATGTTGAAGGGTATGAATTTGGTGATAACATTATGATAAAAGTTCCAGGTTGCAATCATCACTCATCATGCTTATGTCGGTTATCTTGTCAAAACAGTAAGTTTGAAACTGTCACACTAATAATCCCCATGCTAGAATACACGAGGGAGGTAAATCCGAAAGATTTGTCTCACTTGATCAGTAGACTAGATCTTTCATTTTAACCACTTCATCAACATAAGATTCGGTTTTTAAGTGCCTTATTAGTGATGCCGTGTCTTGCACATGGGCAAACTAGTCATTTCACAATTTTATTTATACAATACTCGGGAAACACTATACACACACCAACACAGTATTGTGTAGGAGTGAAATGACTATTTTTACCCCTAATTGGAGCTTCTTCAATTACTACATTTCCAAATAAGATGGCTCAATAGTAATTTTAATGTTCAAAAACACTGTATTGATGTATGTATAACAACTCATATAACTTTGTACTGCTTAGACTAATGTATTTGCTAACTCTATTGATAATATTGCTTCTGATTTGGGAAATTGTAGATATTTTAAGAAATGATTGGTGGCGAATTTCCTTATTAGTAGTTTTTCAGTTAATATTTTTCTTTCTGTCGATTGAATATCGACAACCTAAAAAATTATCTGATTTTTCATGACATCGACCATGGGATAGTTCCGTTCCTCTGCTCATGTCTAAAACGATCATTCAACTAGTTACCTTTTGTTTTTCTCAACCACCACAATCATTTTCTTAGATAGTTGCTTACCACATGTGCACTAATAAAAATTAAACACGAGTTAATATCTTGTGTTAGTACGTTGAAGAGTGTTTGAGATTAAAGGAAGCTTCTTGCACTTGATGGCACATAACTCAATTATTGTTATAAGTTATATTTTTTTTTTTAAGCAAATGGCTTTTGACATTACTTACGTTTGAAAAAAGGCCAGTTATATCACTCATGTTTCAGACAGACCAAATATGATAACTAATGTTCAAAAAATACCTCATTCGGGTTACTCCGTTAGTTTTTTGGTGCACTTAAAATCTTCTCCTAAGAGGTCGATGGCCATCCAAGTTGTTGTAAATGTTATAATGATGGTTTAATGAAATGTTTATAGTTTCCAAAGATGATTGTCGTAAACTCGTAAATACCACATTCTCTTTTAAAAGTACTAAAATATCCTTCGTACCATTTTTCTCCATTTCCCTTTTTCATCTTCTTCTCTTTCTTCTTCAATCCAATCTAAAATTCAATCTCCGGAAGATCCGCATTGCAACTCCAATTTTTGAAAATGGGATCTATGAGCATGCTCGGTGTGCATAAATAAGAAACAAGGTAGAGCCGACCTAAATCGCACTGAAAATAACTGAAAGTTTTGAAACCGATCCAAACCAAATCGATTTTGATTCATCTAACGAGAGGACCGATTAAAATCATATGGATGCCTAACTCTTTCAACAAAAATCTGACAACACATGAAGATTTAGAGTCAATTTTTGTTATTGAAAAAAGTCTGAGAATGACAGGAAGTTTTTGACAAAACAATTGACTTCGGTTCTTACCCATATAGAGAGAATGTTTGTAGTTTTGATTATAAAAGATTTTGACTTGTAATAAATACTTATTATATTTAGAGATTGAATTTTAGATTGAGTTGAAGAGGAGAAAGAAAAAGAAAAAGAAATGTACAAGAGGAAAATGGAGAAGAAAGGTGGGAGGGATATTTTAGTACTTTCAAAAGAGAAGGTGACATTTTGGCAAAAATAAAATAAAAATAAAGTTGATAGTATGTACAAAATTAAAATGGGGAGTTGACTAGTTGCATTTTATTTACCAATTTACTCAATGATAGTATTCATCAACTATTATATCCAAAGTTTTTTACAGCAATTGTCCCAGTAAGTTGGGCTGAATTGCACTTTGATCCCTATAATTGAGAGCGTTGCAGTCTAAGTCCTTGATAGTGTACACATTGTGTGGATTTAGTCCCATTTTTAACGGAAACGTTAGTTTTGGACGGTTTTTTAGAGTTTTGGGGTCAAAATGAAAATTTTTGAAAAATTTGGGCCATGTAGTTTTTGCAAATTTTCATTTGACCCCAAAACTCCAAAAATCGTTCAAAACTAACGGTTCCGTTAAAAATGTGATTAAATCCACACAATGTGTACACTATCAAGGACTTAGACTGCAACGCTCTCAATTACAGGGACCAAAGTGCAATTCAACCCAATTTACTAGGACCATTGCTGCAAAAAACTCATTATATCCACATCGAACATTATTATTTTATTACGATACACATATTTATATTCTTATTGGATTTTTAATTGTCAACTTAATTATATACTTCTTCAATTCAAAATAATTGTCTTTCTCACAAATCAATCTAAAGTTGTTAAAATTATATTACTCTATAATTATATTATTTAAAAAATTAATATTATGAAAGTACTTTGACCAATGAATTCAATTATATAAATTTTATATTTTGCAGAATAAGCAAATTGATGGTCAAAGTTCAGTTTCAAAAAGGCAAACGGAAATTATTTTGGATTGGTGGTAGTATAATAAGTTATAGAGAATCAATAATAGAATTTTGGCTTAAATTCTTTCGGCCCCTTGAACTTTGATGATCTGGTTAGTTTGCTCCTTGAAATTTTAAAATATGTCTACTTGCTCTTGAACTGGTCGTTTTAAGGATTTCGTCTTAAATTCCAATGAAGGAAAAATAAAAATTCAATATATAATAGTCATTTGTGGTCAATTTGTAACATACAAAATAAATTAAGACCTTTATAGAAACATAATTTCTCCCCCACCACCCTACCCCCAACTTGTCACATTGACCCCACCCCCACCCTTCTACCCAAAAGTTCACTAGTGTTTGGGAGGCTTTAAGGGACAGGATTTGAAAAGAAGAACGTTTCAAGGGGATCGGGGGGGGGGGGGGGGGGGGGGGGGAAGCGATATGTGAGAACCTTATGGTGGATGAGGGAGAGAGTTCCAAGTCGATGATGGGGGGAGAGGGAGGAGGTAAAACGGAGCTCAATAAGGGAGAGGGTCTTAGGTCGGGGAGGCGGTGACCTAGCGATGGGGGTTGGGATAGAATTGGGGAAGGTTTTTTTATAAAATTTTTCTATAATAATTTTACTTGGAGGTCCCAATGTACCCCAAATATTTATTACTCCATCCAATCCAAAATTAGTGGCCTTTTAGGATTTTCACAAAGATTAAGAAGACATAAAAACATTCTCTTAACGACCTTTCTACCCTTATTTAAGTTGGAGTAAAACTCTTGGAATGTGGTACTTCAAATAATTATGCAAGCTAATGTAATTAAATTTTTATTTGAGTTTTTTATGCAACTAAGGGTATTAAGGGAAAAAATGACTAATTTTGCTTTGATTTATGTAAAAAGCCACTATTTTTGGATAATATTGAATTGGCTAAAAGACCACCAATTTTGGATTGGAGGGAGTATATATGTTGAATTTTTATTTTTCTCTTTATTAAAACTCAAATATTGCAATTTTAACGTAAAAAGTGGATGAAATTCAATAATTTGAGGACAAACAGATCGATTTTAAAATTTCAAGGGCAGCAAACTCACCAAATCATCAAAGTTTAGGGATACGAAAGATTCAATCCTAGAGTTTTAATCAGTTCACATGGCCATAGGTGTTGTGTAGACAATTACTTTTTGTTCTCGCTATTTTGTTAACAAGTGTTAGTTATAGCAAAATTTCTAAAAGTCTCACACTATTTGTCACTCGTTGAGAAAGCAATCACTAAAGTCATTAATTACTACATTTCAAATCCTAATGTATTTGTACGCTAGTAGTAGTGGGGCCCAAATACAATGGTCCATTTGGTGTCGAGATAAGTTTCTATTTGTGTAATTTGAATAATCATTAGTGTTTAACGTAACTTTTTAATTGTCCCAAACAATGTTTTACAATCAATTTTAGTTGCTAAAAATCGAGTTCATCACATAGTTTACATCAACTATCTCTAAAGATTAAGTTTTACACTAGAGATCACATAATCAAGAGAGTGAGACGATGAACACTTCTTCTCCAAATGAATTGATTGGGCAGGTATAATTCTTAATTATTGTTATCTATGCATTTCCAATTATTGATATATGATATAACAAAATTTTCTTCATCTAATTTCTTATGTTATCATATTAAAGTTGTTATAAACTTATAATGTTCTTGATATTTTAAAATAGAGAAGCTCGAATTGTTTTTTTTATGGATGTGTATTTAGGAGTCTTGCTAATTTGTTTTTGAAGGTGACATTTTCACTCATCACTTTATATTGCCCTAAAATCTTGTTTAATTGTCAAGTAAGCATGATACATAATAGCTAGTAAACGACTTTAATTTGATATTTTATAATAAAACTAGTGTTTATACAATCAAAATTAGTGTATCATAGTATTTAATTGTTTAATGTAAACTTTTCACATTATTTGATATCATTTTGAATGAATTTTTGATAACTAGGGTTCATTTTAACTTTCCCTACGATACATAATTTATTAATCATAATACTGGCTTGCCGAAGAAAGTATATGTAATTAACAAGTAAGGTAAGAGAAATTGAAGTACCAAGCTTCCACAAATTTTAATTTCTTAAAGTTTTGCTAACCTAAGAATTAAATACTCAAATGCGTGCACAATGACTCAATTAAGAGCGTAACTGACCCGTGTTTCTATATAATAGGAGGTTTTATATTCAACTCTCATTCTATGTTTCCAACCCAATATTTGTTAATGTTATGAGTATCGTATATATTATGTGTGAACTAACCATTTTTATTTATTTATTTATTTATATGAAGGATGAAGTGCAACTCTGCCATCAAGAATCGCCTGAATGGATCATACCTTTCATTGAAAACACATTTTTTGGATCTTGTGATGAACATAAGTTTCAGAAGAATGAGCTAAACAAGTATTGCATCACTTGTGAATCAGCCCTTTGTAAATATTGTGTAGTAGCTGGAAATCATGAGGATCACATTCTCCTCAAAATCTATCGACATGTCTATAAAGATGTTGTTCCTCTTAGAGAGATCGAGTGTTACATGAATTGTTCAAAAATCCAGGTAACATTTTGCTCTTGTTTGAAGCATATACTTGGGGCGGGTGCAGGGCGGACAATTTAAATAAAGCATATATATATATATTTCTTTTTTAATATATAAGATTAGAATATTAGTTGCAAAATTATTGATGTAAGTTAATGTTTTAGAATTCAATAGTATTTTAACCTCCCTTATTAAAAAAAATCTACAAAAGATCACATTGTATATAATATTTTTGAAAAATTGTACACACTTCAAGTGCCTATTGTGGCCATATCATATCTTTTGTAGATCAGAGCATATTCACATGACCATTAGATGTCCTTATATAATTCTCTTGGAATGTTTATTATCAACAAAATAAATAGAGCTATAGGTTGTCATTAAGATTATTACAACAGTAATATATACTTATACATGGACATCGACATTAGAGAATGTTGATCTAGACGACTTTTGGAAAGTCGGCAATAGTAAAAAGGTCAATAATTTATTGGCCTGTCATAATTTCCTTAATCACGAAAAAACCGTTAACCAAAATATTTGACACAAATATTAGAGAATGTTGATTTAAACGACCTTTGGTAAGTCGGTATTATATAGTCCAAAAGTCTATCATTCTATTGGTCGATTTATTTCCATCTATCATAATTGGATAAAGTAACCTATATGACATTAGTATTAAAGAATATAATATTGTTGATTTATATGACTTTTGGTAAGTCACTAATCGACAAACAATTTATTATTTTATTGGTCGGTCACCATTTATGTCTATCGTAACAGGATAAACTGTTTACATGACATTAATGTTAGAGAATATAATGTTGATCTATATGATTTTTGGTAAGTCAGTAATCGACAAACAATCTACCATTTTCCCGCTCAGTCCATAAAAGGGGCAGGGTGACGGGATAAACTGTTACCTTAAATAGTTGACATTAATATTAAAGAATGTTGATCTATATGACTTTTGGTAAGTCAGTAATCGACAAACAATCTACCATTTTCTCGCTCAGTCCATAGAAGGGGCAGGATAACAGGATAAACTGTTACCTTAAATAGTTGACATTAATATTAGAGAATGTTGATCTATACGACCTTTGGTAAGTAGGGTAATAGTACAAAAGTGTACCATTTTATTCGTCTGCACCATTTCCATCCATTGTAAGTAGATAAACTGTTTTATCATTAGGAACTTTAGTATTTATTAATGACCATTTTTCTCTTAACAAACTCTATCACTTATTATAATTACCAAGTAAATAATGATCAAAATATTTCTGATATATTTTTTGTTATTTATATATGTACCTTATGCAATATAGATTCCACCTTTTGAAGAGAACTATATATTGAAATATTTATTGTGAAATTTTTGAAGTTCTATATATATATGCATAAACTAAATCATGGTGATTTATATTTTGAATTTGCAGTCATACAAATGCAACAAGATATGGGTGATAGCATTGACTCCTCTACCTCATAATGGGTCAGGATCCCAAATAGCTGAGGCTGAAACTTGCCAAACATGCAAGAGAAGATTGTATGATCCTGATAAATTTCGCTTTTGCTCAATCTCTTGCCAAGTAAGCATTCAAATACTATTTCATACTCCTTCATATATGGACATAATGGATGTTTTTATTTTTGTTTTTGATAACTTTAACCAATAATGTCTTTCAATTACATTATAAAAAAAGGATAAATACTGTGAATAATTTTATAGAAAAGAAAGAAATGATATAAAAGTTGAATGTATTAGCTAGAAAGAGGAATGAGATTGATTGTTTGTCAGAATTTATTTCAAATAGAAAAACTCAAAAACATAGATTAAATAAAATGAGGAATGTATGCTAGAGTTGATATATTTTCATGCCAAACATCAATCCACACCAATACACTATGTATGACTTTGGTGTTTTGAAGCACAACAAACTATGGGCGTGCATGGTTCGATTTTGAGCGAAAACTATAGTCTATAACCAACTCTGTTTTATCTATTCTATCTCTATCTCGAAGGCCTAACCTTTATCAGTTTGGTTATGTTTGGTTCCAATGCCATCGCTTTTGGTTTTTATTTGTCCAAATTTTGGATATTTATTTTTTAGCTAATATAATTATTTTTGGGCCTAAATTTAAATTTGAATAGTACTGTTTTATATTAATTATAACCTACAATTAAGTTCCAATAATAAATCTAGTACTTCATATAAGTTTAATGAGCTCATTTTGAAAATAGTTCCGAAATTTGCATCGTTACTACGGTATCACTTTTTAAACATATATATGTATTCTACATATATTATTAGCATTTAAATAGTTTACACATCTCTCACTACATTACACCTAAAGTTGTAAATAACGCCTAATATAGCGCGAATTGAGATTTAGCGTCGCGTCGTGACAGCTTAGCGCTGCACCACGTCGCTACGTATCTCTTAAAATAGCGACAATTTTCAGGCGAATAGCTATAATTAGCAGCACGATAGCGAATTATTGGAATTTTTTTCACTACGAACCATTGAGCGCTGTTCACAACTTTGATTATAGCAATGCTGAATAAAATTAAATCCTTTTGAAAATTAGCTTTTACTAAATTTAATTTATCAATTGTTCGGTTCGGTTCATTTCTCCCGTAGGCTGAACCTAGCCTACTTCGGAGCGGTTTCTTCAAAGGTGGAACCTGAGATCGATTCCGAAAATATATGTGACGCGAATTCAGTTCTCGCCATCGATATTCTTCATTAATGCACTTTAAGTAAGAATATAAACGTGATTGATCTCTTTAATTTGTTTACTCTTATCTTGAGATAGTTACCTAATAGGAGTACGGTGTTACTATTTTTTACTTGATCATTTACTTTAGTTTCTCATTTTACTCTATTGAATTTAATTTGAAATCTCAATTACTTTGTTGCTTGCCTTATATTTTAATGATACAATAAATTTCAGTATCCTGTTTAACATTTGTTCTATTTTAATATTTTTTTTGGCATTATTTCATACTTAGGTTGAGACATTCAACAAGAGAAAGGTTGAAAACTTGAATTCTCATGGGGTTGTAATACGTTCCCCATCAAGAAACATGATGAATTTACCATCGAGATACAAAGTTGGAGAAAATATTGCTACATTTTCTCAAAGGTATGCATCACCATGTGACCATGATGAAGCCAATAATGAAGAAGGTGAAGGTAAGCGTAGAAGAAAAAGAAAGGGGAAGCCTTGTAGGGCACCCCTTATGTAGTAAGCTAATATATTGGTATCAACTTTCTTATTAAGAAAATCTTACCGATATTTGTTTCGTTTTATTAGTACAAATTGTTTTATGATGAACTTTATAAGTTGATCCTTATGAGATTTATTTTGGGATTTGTAATATATAGTATATGATAATTACTTGAAATTGTGGATTTGCTTATCTAGCAGTTGTTGTTATGCAGAGATTATTGCTGAAATAGTCCCAGATGATATATGTAGGTTGTACTTTAGTCCCTGTAAATGTTTAGTCTGCATAAATGGTCTCTGATATTGGTTAACAAGGTGCACTTTAATCCCTCTATTGAGGTAGACGTTAAATTTTGATGGAAAGAAGGACTAACGTGCACCTTTTCAGCCAATATCAAGGACTAAAGTGTATATTTTAAAAAATATTTAAGTTTTGAAAATTCTATTTTGGCTTTACTTCCGACAAAATTTAACGTCTCCGTCAAAATAGAGACTAAACTGCACCTTTTATGCTAATATCAGTGCAATTTGCACATAATATACATTTATTAAAATTAAAGTACAACTTGCACATATCTTGAACCATTTTAGCAATTTTTAGCAATTTTCTCTTCTTATTCATGTGCCACTTCCAAGAAGGAGATTTTGTTACCAAAATAGAATTACGAGTAGCTAATGCCCGCTTCGTCTCCTCTTCCGAGGCCCTTGAACTTTGTTGTCTTCTTTTCTCCCTTTTTTCTTTTCCGCATGCTTTTATCTTTTCTTTTTCTTTCTTTTTTTTCCCATTTCCTATGTCAACAATAGTCTTTCTTCCGGTTTTTACTTTCCATTTCTTTCTTTTTTTTCCCATTTCCTATGTCAACAATAGTCTTTCTTCCGGTTTTTACTTTCCATTTCTTTCTTTTTTTTCCCATTTCCTATGTCAACAATAGTCTTTCTTCCGGTTTTTACTTTCCATTTTTTATATCAACAATTAGGTATACTAAAACTTTTTTTCTTCTTTCTTTTGGTTCAAGTACATTTTCTAAAACCACAAAATATTTTCTATCTAATAAATTGGTTCCGGACCTTACTTATATGAGCATTTGACACGACGATACAATCAGTTAGTCATGGACATTAATTATAAAATATTATACTCGTGATTGTCGGGCTCACTTACCAATGAGTTGCTACTCTTTTTGAGCGAGGAAAAAAAGCCCACATAGTAAAAGTTTGAACAATATTTCTCTCATTCATACGTTAAGAATATGAATAATTAGATTTATACTTTTTAATTTTAACTAGTTATTAGTGCACACTATAAATTAATATTTTATATCGTTGTTGCTAACTCAA
Organism: Echium plantagineum; assembly: GCA_003412495.2. Taxonomy (NCBI): domain Eukaryota; kingdom Viridiplantae; phylum Streptophyta; class Magnoliopsida; order Boraginales; family Boraginaceae; genus Echium; species Echium plantagineum. The sequence continues at coordinate 13,622,951 of CM016564.1, forward strand.
AATATTGTTAATACAACAAATCATCAAATAAATATATAGTTGAAATAATCACATATATTTAAAAGTACACATGTAAATGTAGGGGTAAAACCAAGATGAAAATAAGAGGAAGGGATCAATTTAATTACAATTAAATAAAACAGGGGACCAAAATCTGAAAAGTAACCATCAAAATGACAAAAAATTCTAAAGTAAATTGAAATCTAAGGAAAAGTCTATATAGTAAGTTGAAATCTAAAGGAAAAGAGGTATAGGAGGACTAGAAATTAGAATCCATGACCTGATTGACCTCCCTCCTAAAAGAAATGCTTTAACAATTTCAGCTATCAATTTCTACCGTGCTTATTACACTGCCCATTATATATAGCAAATATTTTATCAACAACATATTTTATATATCGCATAACTAATGACCTAGGGGGACCGTGCCTCCCCCAGTCCCCCTCTCCTAGGTCCGCCCCTATGTGAATGGGCTATAAAAAGATCATGGACTTAACAAAATTATGTAATTCCTTCTTTTCATATTATATACTCCCTCCGTCCCTAAAAGATTGTTACATTTTGATTTTTGGTGGTCAAACATTATAAAATTTGATCATAAATGCTCATCAAACGATAAGAAATAATATAGTCTTGTAGAATCTTGTTAGTTGTCTCAATATATATTTTTGAAATATCAAATTTTTATAATTTTTTCGCATGTAAAATAGGAGATATTTACATTTCAATTCTTGTTTTGTTGACCATAAAAAGTCAAAATGTGACAATCATTTAGGGACGGAGGGAGTATAAAGTAGATTTATTGCATTAATTGATCTAAATCATGCAGACAATCATGTAATTATTAGGAAGACAGTAGACAATTATCCATTATCAATTTCGAAAAACTTACGATAAAAGATAATTGGCTCGAGTTACTTTGATAAACTGGTGGAGTAACATCATACATTTGTGGACCGTACACAAAAATTGTAAAGTTGTGGAAAAATAGTGAGATAAGGATTCATTTCTAGTATAAGGAAACCATATATGAAGGAAAATAAAGAGGGCAACAAATTAAGCTATAACATTAATATACCATCAACAATAACATATAAATGTCACACATACAAAAAACAACAATATTATTAGCCAACAAGATCCATTGAGAAGTGTTACAATATTCTCAATATCTGTTGGTATGTAATAGACTAATAATAATAGTGATAATTCAATTATTTTTGAAGGCCAATCGTTGCTTATGAGCTTCTTCTGGCAATTTAACATCGGTAGCCAAACTAATTTTCTCAAGGATCTTGATAATATACCAAGTGAGGTCAATTTGCCACCATTCTATCCCATGTCTAGCAGAATATGGGAATGCATGGTGATTGTTATGCCAACCCTCCCCAAATGCAAGTATAGCCACCCACCTACAATCATATTAAAATAAAATTGGTCAATTTATATATAAATGTTAAGTCGTTGAATGCCAAATATAGCATAGTTTATTATACTCCCTGAGTGGCTGCGTCTTCAAAAGATTGATACATTTTAATATAATCACGTGGGATTTTATTAGATTACTCTTAATATATTTTTGAAATGCCAACTTTTTATAATTTTTTTGCATGTAGAATGAGAGATATAAATGTTTCAAATCGTATTTTGTTGACCATAAAAATCGAAATGTATCAAACTTTTAGGGACGGATAAAGTAATAAATAAAGTTACATACCAGTTGTTCTTGGAGTTCTCATTAGTGTTCCATGCCTTGTTACCCCATAAGTGACAAGCTGAATTAACAAGAAAAGTGATATGGTAGGCACAGATTGTTCGCAGACCCTGTATGTTTTTTTAAAACTATTTATTAAACAGTGAATAAATAGCGCAACCCTCCATGACTAGTGAGTTAATTTTCAAAATCATCCTAAAAAGCGGATATGCAATGTACTTTGTTCTGCAATAGTGGTATATTTTCCCTTAAGTTCAGATGAATTGTTAGTTTATGGATCAAAGTGTGCAATAATTGTGTCAGTATCGGAGATCAAAGTGCTATAACGCAACCCAAGTCCAATATCTATGCCATTTGATATTTAACTCCATCAATGAATCCGCTCATAAATATCTATGTTTTAAAACAATTCAATTGAATGACCTCAATTCTCGCCTACCATTCCCCAAACAATGAATGGAAATCCTCCCAGGCCATATAACATTACTGCAAGAGCAATTGGATGCATGAAGTATGTCTTTCGGATAAACCTATAGAAGAATTGATTCTCCAAATCATCAACATTTTTGCTCCTCCCATTCTGGAAATATTAAATAATTAATCATGCAACATATTCTATGAAATTAACTTTAAATTTTATATATGATGTTATTTCACTTACCCTCTTTTTTGCTATTTGTGGGGAATCAAATATCCAATATAAATGACTAAACCAAAATTCTTCATTTGGACTATGTAGATCTTTCTCAGTATCAGCAAATTGATGGTGGTAACGGTGCGTACTCACCCAAGTAATCGGGTCCATCTTCATTCATTCGCACAACTTAAGTTCAGATTTTTGGAATAGATTAAGCTATAGGAATAATAAACATGGAAAGCATTATATTCTAGCAAAGTTACATTATCGTGTCCGAAAGAATATGAACAATGCACAACATTATTTATGTCTTTTGGCCGAGGAGCATAAGGCAACATTTTATCACTTTCGAAAACTAATTTACAATCATGCATCTAATTATTTTGGAGAAAAGTGAAACTGAATCCACTATATATTTGTCCAGGACCAAATCGACAATTGATAATTTATCTATCAACATTTTGAAAATTACACATGATGAAGTGATCAAAATATTTATAAATGTAGTGTTAATTAATTAAAACAATAGTGATGACGAGACGAGTTAATCGAATAGCCTACTGGAAAAGATTCCTGCTAGCGACCAGAAGGTCCTGGGTTCCAAATTAACTTCGTTACTAATTTACAAAAAAAAACGATACTGATGACATACTATTTCTTGGTTGCATATATGGTCCTATTCAGGCACAACTATAAAAACAAAAAAAATTATACTCCCTCCGTTCTTAAATGATTGATACTTTTTGATTTATATATATGGTCAAACTTTAAGAAGATTGATCAATAATTCTCATTAACCAATAACAAATAATATAGCCATATGATATCTTGTTAGATTCATCTCGATATATATTTTTGAACTATCGTCAATTTTTTGTAATTTCTCATATGTCTTAATCATTTAGGAATAGAGGGAGTAATTAATAATAATGACCACTATTTTTGGTCCCCTTTTTTTTGTCTACCAAATAAAAAAGTAGGTGTTACATGCACTTACTTGTAGTGCATGAGCTCCACAATATGCAAAGAAATATTCAAGCCATTTGGGTAGCTTGAAACTTCTATGAGTAAGGTTCCTATGATATGAAAGGTTTATCCCCAAAAGGCCAGTTGTGAAACCTAGTGCAACATATAGAAAGAATGCTCCCCAAGTGAACGTAAAAGGAGCAAAAATACAAAGAAAATGCAACAACACTACTCCAATAACGTTAACCATGTCCGAAATCTTCCTTTCCTTACCCCACAAAAACACTCTCATACTCTTCTTATTATAAGTCACTACATTATTATCTTTAACAAGTGGCATACTCATAGAATTACTTTGGTGCATTGGGTGGAGATGATGAGAGTATTTTTACTTTTTCATGTGTCTAAGATCATTGCCTTCTTTAGATGCTTATATATTACTACAGCATGCATGCTCAGCTGTAACTTGTATGTACTAAGTACTCCACTGTAGGAACACTAAGGGTGTATTGTTGTTGTCAAGAATTTAATTCTACCAATATTTTACAGCATTCAATTCATCCATTATTATACGTACAACAAGTTATGGCATGTTGGAGTTGAGAGGAAATTGATGATTTGATCTCGGTAAGTGGGTTATTGTTGCACTTTGGTCCTGGTAATTACACAAATGCACAAATAGTCTCTATGAATGACTATAGCTGATGTACATTTAGAGTTGAGAAAAAGCTGAATTCAAGAAGCGTTAATAATAGATATTAGTACATTTTTGTGTTTCTAAATGAGATAAGTATTTTGCCCTTAAAATCTTCCATATGGTTACTGTAAAAGGCGGTTGGCTTCTTCCATTTCAACATAAGAGCATTTGAAATATTTATAAACATTTTAAGGGTTTGCTTTTGTTTTTGAGGTGATAAAAATACACACTAAAAATTAGTTTCTTGAATGGATTAGTGTGTTTTTAATGCCACTTGTTCTATTCGTTTTATTCAGGTAGACAAATGTCTGCTAGCCCTAAAGCACCTATGCAAGGTGAGTTGATTTTGTTTTAAGGAAAATATATTTTACAAATGAATCGAAATGGTTTTTGTTTTACAGTTTTTGTTTTATTAAAATGATTTTGAAAAAATATTTACGTTTTATTGCTACTATTCACAAACAGGACTTTTTAAATTGATCCTCATGAGTCATGAGATTGATTTTGGGACATAAAGGCAATGATATTTTTTTTAAATTGATGTCGGTGTTCTTCTAGCCGTACGTTGTTGTTCTTATTCAAGTACGAACTTCCAAGGAGATTTTGTTACCAAAATGAAGTGTTCTTATTGGAAGAAACATGTTAGTTTCTTTACATTCAAAATGCGAGTGAATTGTACAAATGGTCTCGATAGTGTCATCAATTTGCAGTTTAGTCTCCAATAATGGCACCGTTGCAGTTTAGTCCCCGAAAGTGGCAAAAAGTTGCAGATAGTCCCCACGTTAACTATTCCGTTAACTTTTAACACCAACACACAATGAGGGGTTAAATTTGGGGTAAAAACTAATTTTTTTTGAAGACATAAACTCATTTTTGGTGTTGAAAATTAATGAAGTTTTGCATTTCAGCTTCATAATGAATTTTCATGAGACCCTAAAAATGAGTTTATGCCTTAAAAATTCATTTTCTGGTCCAGATTTGACCTTTCATTGCTTGTTGATGCTAAAAATTAACGGAATAGTTAACATGGGGACGAGTCTGCAACTTTTTGGCCACTTTCGGGGACTAAACTGCAACTGCACTACTATTGGGGACTAATAAGCTGCAACTTCATGACACTATCGGGGACTATTTGTGCAATTCGCTCTTCAAAATTCAGTTAATTGTTATTTGCTACTCCCTCTATTCCACTTTAATTGACGTTTTGGAATTGCATTTCAAACTTTGACTACAAATTACTTTTTATTTGTTAGTCCAAAAATATAAAATTGATATAATTGAATATGTTTTTTAAAATATTTTCATAATATTATCTTTTTGTAATTTTCTATAATGTATATGTAAAATAATTGAGCAAATTGCTGAAATGGTCCCCGATAGTATGATCGAGTTGCACTTTGGTCCCCAATAGTTACACGGTTTCACGTTAGTCCCCGAAAGTGGCAAAAAAAGTTGCACTTTAGTCCCCACGTTAAGTTTTACGTTAACATTTCAGGTTTAGGAGTTAAAATTGGGGTCAAAATATAATTTTAAAGATTTAAAGTTGATTTTTTTGCCCCAATTGGTGCCAAAATGAAACTCCACAACCCCCTCCCGCCAAACTTCCATTTTTTCTTCACCCCAGTTAGTGTTGTGGAGTTTCATTTTAGAACCAATTGGGGCAAAAAATTAACTTTACGTCTTAAAAATTACATTTTTACCCCAGTTTTAACGTCTAAACCTGAAATGTTAGCGGAAAAAGTTGACGTAGGGACTAAAGTGCAACTTTTTGGCTACTTTCGGGGACTAACGTGCAACTGTGTAACTATTGGGGACCAAAGTGCAACTCGACCATACTATCGGGGACCATTTCAGCAATTTGCTCTAAAATAATTGATGATGAAAGAAATGAGTTACGAGACAATCATGCAATTGTTAGGAAGACAATATAAAATTATCCTTTTATCAATGATATGAATTACCAATTTCAAAAAACTTATGATAAAAGATAATTGGCTCGAGTTACTTTGAGAAAATAGTGGAGAAAACACCATACATTTGTGGACCATACAAAAGAAACTGTAAGTTCGTGAAAAGATAGTGAAACAAGGATTCAATTCTATTACAACAAAACCATATAATGAAGAAAAATACTGATAAAGAGGGTAACAATACAAGCTATTACACATGAATATACCATCAAAACAACATATAAACGTCATACATAAGAAATTAAATCAACAACATTATTAGCCAACAACACCATAATGGTGATGGTTCAATTATTCTTGAAGGCCAATCGTTGCTTATGAGCTTCTTCTGGCAACTTAACATTGGTAGCCAAATTAATTTTCTCAAGGATCTTGATAATATACCAAGTGACGTCAATTTGCCACCATTCTATCCCATGTCTAGCAGAATATGGAAATGCATGGTGATTGTTATGCCAACCCTCCCCAAATGCAAGTATAGCTACCCACCTACAATCATATTCAAATAAAATTGGTTAGGTTATATAAAAATGTTAAGTTGAATGCCAGCAATAGCATAGTTTATACTCCCTCCGTCCCTAAATAATTGATACTTTTTGACTTGTCATGGTCAACAAAACACGATTTCAAACATAAATATCTCCTATTTTACATATGAAAAATTTACAAAAAGTTGGTAGTTCAGAAATATATATTGAGACCAATCTAACAAGATATCATATGACTATATTATTTCTTATTGGTTAATGGGAATTATTGATCAAAGTTTTTAAAATTTGACCATGTAAAGTCAAATTGTACCAATCATTTAGAGATGGAGAGAATAATAAATAAAGTTACATACCAGTTGTTCTTGGAGTTCTCACTAGTGTTCCATGCCTTGTTACCCCATAAGTGACAAGCTGAATTAACAAGAAAAGTGACATGGTAGGCACTGATTGTTCGCAAACCCTGTATGTTTTTTTGGAACTATTTATTAAACAATGAATATATAGGGCAACCCTTCATGACTATTGAGTTAATTGTAAATATAGTCCTAGATACTGTATGTACTTTGGTATTCGACAGTGACACCATAACACTTTTGTCCCCAATAACAATCAATATGATACTTTAATTATAATCTTCGATATTTATACAATTTTAGTACTTTAATTTGATCCTTTGGTACATTTTCCTTCAAGTTCAAACGAAAATGTTATGTGTAGATCTAAGTGTGCAATAGTTGTGTCACTATCGAAGATCAAAGTACTATAACACTACACGAATCCAGTATCTATGACCATTTGATATTTAACTCCATCAATAGATGTGCTCATAAAAATGATTTTTCAAAAAATTAACTGATGAATGACCTCAATTTTTGCTTACCATTCCCCAAACAATAAATGGAAATCCTCCCAGATTATATAATATTCCTGTAAGAGCGATTGGATGCATGAAGTATGTCTTTCGAATAAACCTATAGAAGAATTGCTTCTGCAAATCATCAACATTTTTGCTCCTCCCATTCTGGAAATATTAAACAATTAGTCACTCAACGTATTCTATGGAACTAACTTTAAATTTTATATATGTTATTATTTCACGTACCCTTTTTTCTGCCATTTGTGGGGAATCAAATATCCAATATAAATGACTAAACCAAAATCCTTGATTTGGACTATGCGGATCGTTCTCGGTATCAGCAAATTGATGATGGTAACGGTGCGTACTCACCCAAGTAATCGGATCCAACTTCATATATTCACACATAGCTTAATATCAGATTTTTGGAATAGATTAAGCTATATAGGAATAAACATGGAAGCATATAAATTAAACTAGCAAAGAATTAAGGTGTTATATGTTGGATTATTTAATTTTATTTAATTTCTAATAGTATGTTTTTGTAATAGTTCGTGTAATATTAAAAACTCGGTTCTAAAATAATTAACTACATGTAGTACAAATGTACAATATACAAATTCTTTGACATGGAAGTGTATATCATCATTTTCCTCAAATTCATAATTACATGGATGAATATATTATCGATTTAAAAGTAAGTCGTCAATTATTTAATTTCAATCTTTGTTATAACTACGTAAAGGTTCTAGTTATGTTGAGATGCATCCATGTTAGGATGGCGTACATATTTCATTCAACTCTTTTGGGTAAAAATTTATCTTTATTGTCAATATAATCTCTTACAGATATATCAGATTATAATTTTGTCCCATATGGGTACATTATGTAGTCGATCTCTAAAAGTGACATAAGTGTACACTCTTATAAATAATCAATGTTACTCTATAATGTCCGAAAGAATATGGACGAATGCACACAAATATTTATCACTTTTGGGAGGGGGAGAATAGATTACATTTTATCACTTTTAAAAACTAATACACAATCATATAATTATTTTGGAGAAAAGTGCAACTGAATCTACTATATATCGAAAACCAAATCAACAATTAATAATTTTATCTATCAACATTTTGAAAACTACACATTGTTAATCGAGTTAATATTAACTCTAAATTACAACTTACTTGTAGTGCATGAGCTCCACAATATGCGAAGAAATATTCAAGCCATTTGGGAAGCTTGAAACTTCTATGAGTAAGATTCCTATGATATGAAAGCGTTATCCCCAAAACGCCAGTTGTGAAACCTAGTGCAACATATATAAATAATGCTCCCCAACTGAACGTAAAAGGAGCAAATATACAGAGAAAATGCAACAACACTACTCCAATAACGTTAACCATGTCCGAAATCTTCCTTTCCTTTCCCCATAAAAACACTCTCATACTCTTCTTATAAGTTACTACATTATTATTTTTATCAATTCCCATGCTTACCACATTACTTTGTTGCATTGTGTGGAGATGATGAGTGTATAAGAGACTTCACCATTATATATATATGCCTTCTTTAGATATTTATATTACTAGTTGCTCAATTATTGTATTATGTATATAATAAGTATACAAGATAGTTGTATAACAGGGACGGACCTAGAATTTTAATATGGAGCATTTATTTTATCATTCAGAATAAAAATATTCAGTTGGAGTATGCATTTTTAGAGAAAATATAAGTAATAAATAAAAGTAAAAAAGATTTTTAATATGGGTATTTATTTTATATTATTCAGAGGAGAATATAAATGTGAGATCTTCTGTAAATTAACAAATAACTTAACCATTTAAGCTATAAATTTTAATATAGAGTATTCACATGAATACGCTATGAACACGCCCGCCCATGTTGTATACAACATTATTGATTTGTTATATATCTACCCAGTCAACTAGTAATAGGAACATTGAGGATGTATATATATGGTTGGTGTCAGGAATTCAATGCAACCATTATACAATTCATCATCATGTAGTCGTTTATATATCACGCAGCCACGAAAGTATCAATCAACTTGGTTGTGGACGAGCTTATTATTATCTTCTTCGTATTTAAATCGGTCAAACATGGGGGTTTCTTCATTCAAATGGACTAGTTGCACGACCATCACATGTTGGCCTGTTCTACAAAGCAAAATTATCATCACAATAAGAATAAACTCATATACAAATAGAAAACTTAATAGTCACATGGCATCTGTCTCAAGTTCTCAACCAAAAAATTTGAGTTCAAATTAAACCTTATTGCTTGTTCAGGACAATTTATCTAATATTTCATTCTAATTGTCTTATTAATTAGATATTTATTTATTCTTTATTTGAAGTACCATTATAATCATAATTTCATCGCTAAATTTATAAAAAGAAGAAACAATAAACTAAAATATAATTTTCAAGAAATTGGTGACATTATTGTAAGCAATTTTAATCATACTATTAAGAATTTTTCTTTTAAAATTTCCTTGATACATAAATTATGAATTAATTCTTACATTAAGTTATCATAATAATCTTTTAGAGAAACCTCAATAGAAGAAAACTAAATAATAATAATGTAATCACAAAACATGTGTAATGTGATCACACATTTGATCAAACATGACTCTAGGGATTGAACACCTCGTTTTGGTGATTCGATTCATGATTAACGATTGTACCATTGATATGAATAAAGTTACATCGAGTGATAAAGTAATTAATTCAGCAGAGAATGTCCAGATTTTTATGTTATCATACAGACAGAAAGATTAGGATTACAAATTCTAATAATGGGCATTAATGAGGTGAGATTCAATTCATGATCAATTCCGATAACGATATAAAAATATTTTATTGTAATTGTTTTTATAAATACAATTTAAATATAATATAGAGATACTATATTTATAGGTAAATATTAAACATAAATTTAACTGCGGGGGCATTAGGAGGCTTAGGTGTAAATTTTATGTTATCATCGATTCTTGCTTCTCGTTGGTTGCTTAGTGGCGCGTTAGGAGGCTTAGGTGTGGTGTTTCTCCTTTTAACTTAACTGATAGTTATCTGAACGGAATAGTAGAAAAACTGAATTTAATTCCAATAACAATAAATGACGATTCTCTATACGTACTTCAGTACTTGTTTGTACCTACAAAAATAAGAACTTGCAAAAAGTAATAGCTTGATTCAAATGATCGTGCATTTAAAAATGAAGCACTAGTATTTCTATATATATAAGTTATAACCAGAGAGAAGTTCGTTCAACAACGTACACTTTTGAGTATACAACCGATTAGGTACACTTTTGTTTTAGTACTATCTAAAATTGGGTTGAAAATGAGGCCTGAATGTCAATCTAAAAGAATCCACACGTTAGTTGACTAATTTCCATGCCTAAATTGTGGGAAACATCATACACACATTCAAATAATATTGTTTAGGAGTGAAATCCTTATTGTGTTTCTGATCAATCTCCCTCAAACACTGTATACATTTACAATTAGGGGATAATCACAAGACAATGCGGATTATTCTTGTTAGATTCGCCTCAATAAATATTTTTGAAATATTAACTTTTTATAATTTTTTCGCATGTAAAATAATAGATATTTATATTTTAAATCATATTTTGTTGATGACCACCAAAAGTCAAAATGTGATAATCTTTTAAAGACGGAGGGAATATAACCCATCATGTTTTGAAAGATATTTTGAAGTTACTACAATATAACTAGTAACTGGAGTATCAAATGTACAATGTACAAATTTCTTAATTATGATACATTATATGAGGGGGAACCAAAAGCAGGTTATTATTGTATTTGTTGACCACTTGTCACTTGACCTTTCCGGAAGTATTTATGTTTTCAGTTCTCTAATATTTCTTCATAGTTATTATCTTATTCTATTTGATTTAAAATTATGATATACTAATGTTCACAATAAATTAAGGTGAAAATTAAATATTATAACTTTTTTGTTTTTGTAAATTAGCGATCAGGTGAGTTTCAAACTCAGGACCTTCTGGTCACTAGCAAGAACCTGTTCCACTAGGCTATTCGATTAACTCAAAATTAAATATTATAATTAAACATAGTTTTTCAAAAAAATATTATCACAGACTTGAGCGTCGAAATATTTCTAATCGGATATACTCGTCATCTGTTTTACAAGATGCACGAATTACTTCGAGACAAATCATATAGATTCGAATTTATTGTCATCTAGAAACAACTTGAACATTTTAAATTATCGTCTTGACTATAATTGGTCATATTTTCCTGGTGAAGGCAATAATGCTACTGATTTAATTTGTTCGCCCTCCATAAATGTTAGTTATGATGACAAAAAATTGAAGACCTTTCAGATAATCAGAAGGCGCAGCCTGTAATGATCAGTGAAAAATTGAAGATGTTTTCCAATTTTTTTGCTTCGATGGGCGAATAAGGGCTTCTGAGTAATTATGAGAGGAAAGAAAAAAAAATTCATTGAGGTGTATGTTAGAAATCTAAGTAGATCAATTATTTAATGGATAAGTCATCTAATTTGATAAACTAATTGATGAGTCACATAGTGAATCACCTAGTCTGATAGCCTCTTCATGTTCTTTCATATTTGGTAGATTAAAAAGAGTTGAAGTACTACCTCTATTCCTTACAAAGCTATTTGATAATGTAGAGGTAATTGCATATTTGGTCCCAGATAGTGAAGTGCAGTTGCACTGTAGTCCTAGATAGTTACATTGTTGCAGATTAGTCCCTGTAATGACACAAGTGTTACAATATAGTCCTCGAAAATAACAAATGTTGCAGTATGGTCCCCGAAAAAATAGGGACGAATAGGCCTGTGAACAAACGTTAATATTCGAAACGGTTCGACGTATTTGGCTCGAAAAAACTTGATTTGAAGTGCGATTCGACATGTCAAACCTCAAGCCAAGTATAAAAAGTGGATATTCGTCAAACCGAGCCAAACGGTGCGAAAAAGCTTGGCTCGATTAATTTATGTCATCTCTTTTATATATATATATATATATAATATAATTATATATGCAGTAAAACGTCTATAAATTAATATTCTATAAATTAATAATCTCTCTAAGATAATAAATTTATCCGGTCCCGACTTGGGCTAGTTAAAAAAATTAGCAAAATCGATAAAATAATAAAATGTATGCAGCCCTGGCGTGTCGCACTTTTGGTTGATGAAAAACCGAAATCTGAGCCTATTTAGAAGTTACAATCTTGAACTCTAATATGTTTTGGGAACTATTAAATCTGCTATGGTTATAACTTGCCATTATATTGTTATGTTTAACGTTTAAAGCAGTTGTTGTCTATTTAATTATCAAGTCGCACCTTTTCAAACGGTTTGGCTCGAATCAAGCCAAATATCTTGTTAAACTTTCCTTCAAACCTCAAGCCAAACTAATTTTTCAGATATTTGACCAAATCAAGCCAAATCAAACCTTAGGTCAAAATAAAATCAAGCCAAACTCAAATATTCAACTGTTTGGCTTGATTCGGCTCGATTACAGGCCTAGGGACGAATGTGCAACGATTGACACTATTGAGGACTATATCACGACACTTGAACCACTTTCGGGGACTAATCTGCAACAGTGTAACTATCTGGGACCAAAGTGCAATTTCGTCCCACTATCTGGGACCAAATCGACAATTATCTCTGATAATGTACAAAGTTTTAGGCCAATTTGAATTTTTGTCTTGTTAATCATTTTTCCTCAACTCTAACATTGATTTTAATTAAAATAAGAATCAATAAAGGGATTTCTAAATAAGGAAAGTGGCTCTACCATTTAGTATGGAGGGAGTTATAAAGAATACATTTTTACTTTCCATACCAAAGTTCTTGTTAAAAATTGATTTTATTTACGTGAGTTGTCAATTACCAAAAATAGTTGTTATGGAGAAAATAATACTAACATGGTTCTAGTAAGTGGGTGACGTTGCAGTTTGGTTTCCATAAGTGGGATTTGGGAACAATGAATAAATTGTGCCTATAATAAGTGTGTTTCATGTGTGCAAATAGTTCATACATTAAACTTCAATTTTTGTTTCGTTAATATTTAACAGATGTATTAATTTAGGGACCATTTATGCATCACTACCACTTATGGGGACCAAAGTACAAGAGTCACCCTCTTAGTACGACCATTTCATCAATTATCTTGAAAACAATCTGAGTTATTTTTGTGAGGACAAATGACTATAACAATCACCTATGTTTACAGTCTATCACCTTTATTTCAAAATGTTTTTGTCAATTACTTATGTTTCAAAATATATCTTACTTGTTTTGCGGGTCAAATTTTTCTGTCAAGTGCGTGTTGGGTGGATTATTTCTTATTCAAAATTGGGGCTGAGTTATTTTAGATGTATCTTTAGATTTTTTTTACACAAAAATATATGAAACGAAATGATTGAATAACCTTAAGGATAAGTAACGTGTACCTCACATATATACATGATATATTAACGACGAATTGATAGATTAAGTGATGAACTAGCACACTTTTAAACATATGTGATTGACAACGATATTTTCAAACATAAGTGATTGACTGAAAATATAAGTGATTGACTGAAAATATTTTTCAAACATAGGTGATTATTGTACCCATTTGCCTTGTTATAATTACTTATAGATAATAAAAAAATGAAAACACCCCCCAAAAAATTGAATCTTCTAACCCCTACCCTCATAGCCACACCCCACCCTATAAGACTACCCACAACAGCTAGTAATTCAAAAAGTAAATACTACGTGACATACCAAATTAACTTTTTACCTTATCATCAATTGCTTTTATACTTCACATCAGGTGGTATTTCATACAATATTTCACTTTTCTCTTTCCACCACAATATTAAAGATGATGAAGTCGGACGACGTATATGGGTTTGCTCAAATAAAGTAAATGTTCAAATTGTTGACTCTTTGATAACGGATCAACATGTTCTATGTAATGTTATATCGACCGATAAAACGATTGTGCGTTTTTGGCTTTTTGCGGTTTATGGGGCGAATTGCTATGATAATCGGAGAAGCTTAAGGGCATCCCCCGTTGATGTGCACAACAAAGTTGGTTCGGAGCCCTGGTTAATTGTTGGTAATTTCAATATTGTCCGTACTAGTGCTGAGTCGAAAGGGGAAATTTGCTACGAGTTAAATAGAAAAATTCAAATATTCCTCAATTTACCTCAACGTAATGACGTGATTTTTACTACTTCTTTTCACGAGATGAAAAAAGCTCACATAGTAAAACTTTTGAACAATGTTTCTCCCATTAAAATAACTCAAATAAAAGTGATTGGGTCGACTTACTTTGAGAAAATTGCAGAAAAGACACCATATATACTTTTGTAGAACATACAACAAAATACTCTCTTTACTTTTTTTAAGATAGTTTTTTGACTTTTCAAGATCAACGAGACACGATTTAAAACGAAAATATTTTTAATCCTATATGTATAAAAGTTATAAAAAAATTGATATTTCAAAAATATGGATTGATACGAACCTAACGATATCCAACATGATTATATTACTTCTTATTGAGTAATAAAAAGTAATAATCAAAATTTTCAAAGTTTGACTACGCATATCTCAAACAATAGATTAAAAAAAGAGAGGAAATAGTAAGTTTGTGGAAGAGCAAATTGCTGAAATGGTCCCCGAAAGTGGGTTCAGGTTGCCTTTTGGTCCCCGAAAGTACAAAAGTTGTAAATCAGTCTACAATATTGGCCAACGGTTGCAGATTGGTCCAAAATTTAACGGCTCTGTTAAATGTTAACGGCCCACGCCCCTCGTGAGTTATATGCGTTTTTTATAAGTTAGAATGGTAATAACAGAATTAGCTTAGGAGTGAATTAAAATCGCCATTGGAGCGTTAAAAATTAACGCTTTGATTAAATTTTGGACCAATCTGCAACCGTTGGCCAATATTGTGGACTGAGTTGCAACTTCTGTACTTTCGAGGACCAAAAGGCAACCTGAACCCACTTTCGGGGACCATTTCAGCAATTTGCTCATTTGTGGAACAATAATATAATAAGGATTTACTTGTACTACAACAAAACCATATAATAAAGCAAATACTAGGAAGTAACACAGAGGATGAACTTCAAGTAATAATGCAAGAACATGCCATCCACAATAACCTACAAGCCTCACACACAAAAACACAACAAGAACATAACATTATTATCCAACAAGATCCACTAAGAAGTGAAATTATTCTCGATATCTGTTGGTATATATTGGACTAATAAATAACAGCGACTCATATTTTCTTGAAAGCCATCCGTTTCATATGAGCTTCTTCTGGCAATTTAATGTCGGTGGCCAAATCAATTTTCTCAAGAAACTTAATAATATACCATGTAGTGTCTATTTGCCACCATTCCAATCCATGCCTAGCGGAATAGGGGAATGCATGATGATTGTTATGCCAACCCTCTCCATGTGTAAGTAAAGCCACCCACCTATAATCAATTTCAAAATTGATTTAAGTTATGAGTTAATCGAATAGCCTAATGGAAAAGGATCATGCTAGTGACCAGAAGATTCTGAGTTCGATACTCACCTCATGTCAAAGTTGAATGCCAAAAATATAATACTAGTTGGTAATAAGTATGAGTAAAGAAACATACCAGTTGTTCTTAGAGTTCTCATTAGTATTCCATGCCTGATTACCCCACAGGTGACAAACTGAATTAACAAAAAAGGTGATATGGTACACACTCGTTGTTCGTAGTCCCTGCATATTTTTTAAAGTTACTTATTAGGTAATCTTGATTGACGTTCCATCACATTTAATTGTTAAATAATCATAGATAATAGACACGAGTTGTAATTTGATCCTCAATACATACATATTGATAACGAACACTTGGTTCCGTGATAATAAGACAACGTAGCACTTTGATTCACGATACTGATACGGTTGTTTAGTGATTCCAATTTTTTAATAAGTTTAGACGAAAATAGTAGTTCTGAGACTAAACTGTGCAACGATAGTATAACTATTGGAGATTAGAGTGCTATATGTTCACTAAATCATTACTAAGAATAAAAATGCAACTTGGATCCTATATCTCTGGCATCATTCTGATAATAAAATCCATATATAAATAAATCTGCTCATAAATATGTAACTTCTTAAAACTAATTAAATTCGAAAAATAGCCTCGCTTTACCACATAGGCACATACCATCCCCCAAACAATATATGGGAATCCTCCTTGAGCATATAATATTGTTGTAAGAGCAATTGGATGCAAGAAGTATGTCTTTCGGATAAATCTATAAAAGAATTGTTTCTCTAAATCATCAACATTTGTTCTCCTCCCATTCTGAAAAATCAAATAATTAGTCATGCAACACATTCAATGAAATAAAATTTATATTTTGCATCGAATCTTATTTTTACGTACCCTTTTTTCTGCCAATTTTGGGGTGTCAAATATCCAATATATGTGACTAAACCAAAATCCATCATTGGGACTATGTGGATCTTTTTCTGTATCAGTAAACTGATGATGATAGCGATGTGTACTCACCCAAGTAATAGGATCCAGCTTCATAAATTCACACAATTTTAATATCAAATTTTGAGGAAAATTAATTAAAACATGAAAATAAACATGAAAACGTCCTTGTAGCAAAGAAAGTATACCATATGTTGGATTATTCCTAATAGTATTAAATTATTGAAAGTCTGATGACTGTTATACACTAATAAAAATTAGAATTAGTGGGTATTATTTTCAACCTTCCTTTTAAGTATATTTAATTAGAAAGTCCATTAGTCTTATTGTAGATATTTCGTTGCTATAAACGTACTATAGAAAGGGGTGTTATGCATTACTTTAAAATTGTGGCGTAAGATCTAAAAAGACAAGCAAATACTCAGAAAGTTATATCATCTTCGTCAAATTTCCACTATATATAAATCAATACACGTTTCAAATATAATTGATATATATAATCAGATAGTAAACTAAAGATGCTAAATTAGAGAATTATATAAACTGGTACCATATGTATATAATTTTTAATAAAATGCAGGTTAATGAAATATATATAGTTAATTATTATAAATTCGAAATTAGAGTAGTGATGTGAAAGATTCTATTGATCCCCTAAAAACCTAATACTTTAAAAAATTGATATAGTGATCCCACAATTAAATGGGTAATCCATTTTACAATTTAGTTCTTGTAAGTGGAAATGATGTATAAATGGTCGTTATAATAAATAAATATAATATGTAAATAGTACCTAAAGTAACATCTCCACTCAATTTTACAAAGAAAGAAAATTTAAATATATTTTAGGGACTATTTGCTCACATGTTACACTTACGAGGACCATTTGCAATCATTTTAAAAAACACATAAAATTAATATTTGACACAAGTTTTTTAGAGTAATAAATATGATAAAAAATGTAAACAAAATCGTTAACTTTTAGTGGAAATATTAATTTAGGGACTATTTGCATGTAGACCATTTGAGCATCAATAATAAAGTGAAGTGGACATCCATTTAATGGAGGCATGTTAATGATTAACTTTTACTAGCTCTTTGTGCACAGTCCAGCCTGTGGAAATTTATTCTTATTCACAATTACATTTTTGTATAATTTATTTGTTATTATTAAAATTTTGTAACATATATGATAAAATATCAAAAGATTGTATACAATTGAAAAATGAATTTGAAAAAACATAAATGCATCAATATTAAATACAAAATATACAATTAGTTAAAATTACATGATGAGTAATTAAAATATAAATGGGGTTATTTTTAATATTAACAAATGCCTTTTTCTGATTGGTTAGAAAAGATCATGGGGCTTCAAATGAAATAACTAATTGTCCCCTTCCCATATTATATATGGTGTAGATTGGAGTTATCAGTTTAGAGACCATTTACACGAAAACCGGCCACTTACGAAAGTCACATTGTAATGGTCATCTGTTTACTAAATTATTAACATATATACTACAATAATATACAAGTTTTTTAACATGTAATTGTATATATCATTTTACTCAAATTCATAATTAGATGGATGAATATATTATTGCCTTAAATGAGCGGTCTATTAGTTGATCTTAGTTAAAAAGCTTCTAGTAAAATTGAGATGCATGCTCCATGTTAGGATGGAATACAAATTTGAGTCAATTTTTAAGGCATTGTTAAATTAACTTTCAACTCTCTATTAATAAAATAATTTATTTTTAAAAAAACTACATACATGGTTTACTCCTAACTAATTGTCAATTTAATCTTATATAGGGAAAGTTACAATTTAATTTCACATAATTAGATTATGTAGATTATTAGTCTTCACAATAGTGGCATATGTATGTTGCTATATATGGAGAAAATTGCCAAAATGGTCCTAGTAAATATGTGCAAGTTGCACTTTGGTCCCCGATTATATTGGGGTTGCGGAAATGGTCCCTGATATTAGTAAAAAAGTAGCATTTTGGTCCCTACCGTTATTTTTAAACGGAAAAGAGTTAGTTTGGGGCAAAAATGTAAGATCAACACAGTTAAGCCCTAAAAATGCGATTATAACTAATAATGAGGCAAAAATAGAAAGTTAACAACTAATTTATAATAATTGGAGGGAACAATTTTGGAGGGAATTGGGATGGGAGTAGACATAAATTACTTATTAACTTTCTATTTTTGCCCCATAATTCATTAGTTATAATCACATTTTTAGGGCTTAACTGTGTTGATCTTACATTTCTGCCCCAACCTAACTCTTTTCCGTTTAAAAGTAACGGTTAAGGACCAAAACGCTACTTTTTTACCAATATCAGGGACCATTTCTGCAGCCCCAATATAATCGGGGACCAAAGTGCAACTTGCACATATTTACTGGGACCATTTTGGCAATTTTCTGCTATATATGTGAGCCTTATAAATACGTGACAAATGTTACAGTATTTTGTCTGAAAGAATAAATATAAGTGTGCAATATTTATTATTTTGGGGGAGCATAAGATAATATTTTTATCAGTTTCGAAAGGCAATGCACAACCATTTAACTATCTAGGAAAAACTTAAAGTTCAGTTGAATTCTGTAATGCAATATGTCAGAAATCAAATCCCAATTATTACCTCAATTTTATCTCTCAACATCATCAAAATTAAAAACTAACATGGAAAGTGATGGAGTTGTTTCCCGTAACATTTATAGATGTTGTTCTAAAACGATAGTGACATATTTTTTGGTTGCATATTGGCCTATACACGCAAAATAACCATTCATTTTTTGTTTTTCTTTTTAAAAAAAATCTATTTACTGTTCTCTTATGATGATGAGAATCGAACTCACGAATCACGATCTCCAAATCCCTAAAAAACCTTCTAACCATTCTTCCTAATTTATCTAACAAAAAATTGTGGTCTCCGAATTAGAATCAACTCAAATTTACAACTTACTTGAATTGCATGAGCTCCACAATACGCGAAGAAATATTCAAGCCATTTGGGAAGCTTGAAACTTCTATGAGTAAGATTCCTATGATATGAAAGTGTTATTCCAAAAAGGCAGGTAATGAGACATAGTGCAATATATAGAAAGAAAGCTCCCCAACTAAACGTAAAAGGAGCAAAAATACAAAGAAAATGCACTAAGACCACTCCAAAAGCATTAACTATGTCCAAAATCTTCCTTTCTTTACCCCATAAAAACACTCTCATCATCCTCTTCTTACTATTTTTCCCTGCATTATTATTATTATTATCAAGTGGCTTCACCATATTTTTATTTTTTCTTGTGTCTAAAATCATTGCCCTCTTTAGATATTTATATTACAATTTTCTCAATTATTTATACGTGTATATAGCATAATATTTGTATGTACGTACAACTTCAATTTATTACCTACCCCATTGCGGAACACCGAGGGTCTATGGTTGGTGGGAAGAATTCAATTCAACTGCATTATACAAACTAGCATGCACTCATGTTGTCGATTATCGATCATTTGTTAACAAAATCTTGCCCATCCCATCCATTACACGCTTCACATTTTGAGGACTTTAGTCAAAATCGTCAAATAAGACCCTTTAGAATTTTACTCATCTTGTTTTGTTATATTAAATACAATTGAACTTTATAACTTGAACTGCCTAAAATTTGGCAATTGATATGTTAGCACACCTCGAGTGCTGGTTGCACAAGAGTGCACAGACTGTATTGGTCACGTTTTTCCTGAAGAGACCAACTGTTATACCATCTATTGAAATGAAAGTATAACAGTGAGCTGAAGAAGAATCATTACGGAGTTAAGCATTAAAAGACATTAAAGACTAATTCATGAAGGGCAAATACGGAAGATCCCGGAAGATCACGTTGAAGATTTGGACGTAGGTCAACAACGTGTGGACAAAGGAAAACATGGATTAGGAAAGATCTTGTCATTATGGAGCGGGATTATGTTGGATTCGTTTATGGTAACTTTGGTTACTAATAGGCGCAATCAATGACAAGATGCCAAGGGCCAAGATTCACATTACCTTATGTGATATTCAAGAGAGTTAATGTAGATTGACCTAGCCCGTCAAGATACACAAGAAGGCCCGCGACCTAGGCCTATAAAAGGAGCACTCACCGTAGCTGGAAGATGTCGACTTTTGTAGAGAGCACAAGAGCAATAGAAGAAGATTTTATTATCTTAGTTTAGTGCTAGGTCGTCTAGATGTGTTAGAAGATCAGATCTATCTTCTAACCGAATTTCCGATTGATATACCAGTATTATCAATAGTGATGTTTTAATCTCTACCTTTCACCTTTGATTTGTAAGTATCGGGGGATACATTCTGTAGGGGTAGATCTCATCTAGAAGAGTCTAGGTTTAGGCAACAGTGCACGG
Source organism: Echium plantagineum (assembly GCA_003412495.2). Lineage (NCBI taxonomy): Eukaryota > Viridiplantae > Streptophyta > Magnoliopsida > Boraginales > Boraginaceae > Echium > Echium plantagineum. The sequence continues at coordinate 13,644,250 of CM016564.1, forward strand.
GGAGCGTACAGAGTAAGACCTTCCTTGTAAGTATAGTGAAGTTTTCCCTTGGACAGGCAGTCCCCCAGATGTACGTGCGTTGACACGGAACTGGGTTACCAACTTTGTGTTCTTTATTTTTGTGTTTTTATGTTTTCTGCCTTCTGGTACTTTAACTGCTAGTAGCAATAATTGGCGTGACAGTGAGGTGGTTTATATTTTCATGATATATAAATAAATGTATAATATGTAGATTAGCGTAAATCTTGTAACAAAATATTAGAGGTAATTGTTAGAAATGATCCCAATAAGTGGATAACTGCCGTTATACTTTGGTCGCATAGGTGGTAACGATGCCCAAATGGTCCTTGTAAGTGTGTATCATGTGGGCAAATAATCCTTAAATTAAGAGCTTGTTAAAAGTTAACTTGAGACACATATCTAATTTATTTTTAGGTTATTTTCAAAATGATAGCGAATGGTCTTTTTAAGTGCGATCGTGTGCGCAAATGGTTATCGTAAATGTGTATCGTGTGAGGAAATGGTCCAACCTGACTCAGATCAATTACGTATTAAGGCTATAAGGTGTGTCAATTATATTTTATTATACATATATGTGATAATCATGTAATTCACGATTTTAGAAATTATGTCATGTTTTTAATCATTTAACACAATCGCCCACTGATTAGAACCATTTCATCAATTATCTTCAAAATATTGTAATAAGATAATACTCCCTCCGTCCCTAAAAAACTGTCACATTTTAACTTTTGGTGGTCAACAAAGCATGATTTAAAACATAAATATCTATTATTCTACATGCGAAAAAATTATGAATAGTTAATATTTCAAAAATATATATTGAGACGAATCAAACAAGGTCCTACAAGACTATATTATTTCTTATCGTTTAATGAGAATTCATGATCAAATTTTATAATGTTTGACTAACAAAAGTCAAAATGTGACAGTTTTTTAGGGACGGAGGGAGTACTAATTAAAAAACTCTATCAAAGGATATTGAGTTATGTGCTCAAAGATTTTCTTAAGCACCATGGTTAAGCGCATATACACGATTAGATCAGCATCATTATAACAGTTTGCATCTAACGGTCAACGAATAACATGGCATTTTTATCAAAATAAAAGTACTTTTTTGTTAACTAAGCGATATTAAATTAAATGTTCTGAAATACAAACCTATCCAACTAAAAACAGTACAAGGGCTACAGAGAATAGCCCAATAACATTGCACAGGTCCAACAACTAAACGAACCTAGGACCACAGCCCACCTAAAGAAATAGAAAAGCCTAAGCTAAAACACAATAGAAAAGACTAAAAGCTGTAGAACAGAGCTCATTCAACCCTAAACATATGAATTTATATATTTTATGATAGTATAAATAAAATGTTTAACATAATTATACTAAAATATAGTCTTTGATCTTTTTATTAATTAAAAGTGCATGTGAAACATTATATTCACCAAACCTTGTAAAGTAATCGAGTCATAAAAAAATGGAATTCATATTTTAACTCCTATTTATAGTGAGTAATGAAATTGTATCACCTCATATTCTTGAAGATATATCCCGCAATTTATTACTTTGACATGATGACATGATTTTATTACTTTTTGCCGAGATATGGAAAAAGCAAACATAATATCAGTTTTGAACAATGTTTCTCTTATTTATAGTTTTGAACAATTCGCAAGAGATAGACAATTATTTGCTTATTAATGATATGAATTATCAATTAAAAGAAACTAAAAAAAAAGGTAATTGGGTCGAGTTACTTTGAAAAATTGCGATTGTTGAACATACAATAAAACGGCAAATTTGTGGAGCAATAATATACTCCACAAATTATAATTTAACAAAATCACATAATGGAGGAACATACTACGAAATAATAAAGAGGATAAACTTCAAACTGTAATTTAAGACCATACCATCCACAATAACGTACAAGCCTCACAAAAGAAAAACCATTATTATCTAACAAGATCCACTAAGAAGTGCCACTATTGTATATAGATATATTATTCCCTCGTTCCCTAAACGATTAATACATTTGATTTTTATGGTCAACAAAACATAATTTAAAACGTAAAAATCTCTCATTCTACACGCGAAAAAATTATAAAAAGTTAATATTTTAAAAATATATATTGAGACGAATTTAACAAGATCTTACATGACTATATTATTTCTTATCATTTAATGTGATTTCTTGATCAAATTTTGTAAAATTTAACCACAAAAGTCAAATGTATCAATCATTTAGGGACGGAGGAAGTAATAGACTACAAGGACTCAATTATTCTTGAAAGCCATCCGTTGCATATGAGCTTCTTCTGCCAATTTAATATCGTTGGCCAAACCAATTTTCTTAAGGAATTGAACTTAATAAACAATAATGTACCATCATGAAGTGTCTATTTGCCACCATTCCAATCCATTATGCCAACCCTCTCCATGTGTAAGTAAAGCCACCCACCTATAGTCAAATTCAAAATTGTTCAGTTAAATAGAGATGCATGTTAGGATGGAATACAGCCCGACCGGACAATTGCATAGGTGTTTGCCACGTTCTGACTATGAAATTAACTCAATTGTCAAAATAGAATCATCAAATTATTCAAATCATTAGAGGAGGATTGTAATAAGAGAAAATAATTGAGTTTGAAAATTAACAATAAGTTCAAAAACATCCACTTTCGGTGGGAATCAAAACAGACATCTTCTTCAGATTGTCTTTCATTATTTGATATCAATCTTATTCGCTTCTCTTCTGTCAATCATTTTGTAATAATGCTTGTTCGTTACCTGAGAAAAGATAAATAGCATTATTAATCTTTTAGTTATCAAGAAACTTCATTCTATGTAACATTCACCTACTGCCTTAAGTTCTACATCGAATCAATCAACATATATATATATATATCTACATAAACTTTTCATATTTATTTATCTTGTAGAAAGAATTGACAAAGATACAATAATAGACAAAGAATAGGATTACCAACTTTTTGTGTTCGAGCAGGATCTCCTTAATAACCTTGAGGTTATTATCAATCCGATCCATTCGTTCTTCATTTCTTTTTTCATTTTCCATTTTTTCTTGGTATCGCTTATTCTCAGTTATTTTGGTGTAAATTTTGTCAATCGCATCGACAATGTCCCTGTCATGGGCAGAGACATGAGGGTGTTGGTGAGGAATTACAACAACAGAAATAAAAAAACTTTGAAATTATATTTTTTACTGTAAGCCTCAAGGCTATTTAGATTTATAGCTATAGGAAATGTAGGCTAGGCTCTATTTAAGTGTATGGTGTTACTATTTTTTATTTGATCATTTACTTTAGTTTCTAATTGTATTCTATAGAATTTAATTTGAAATATATGTTAAACGTATGGAACAGGTTATTGATATTAGGAGTACAGCATTTCCATTTTTTACTTGATCATTTACTTTAGTTTCTCATTTTACTCTATTGAATTTAATTTTAAATATATATTAAACGTATGAAATGGGTTATTGATATAATCTCAATAAACTTTATTGCTTGCCTTATGCTTTATTGAGGTAGTTACCTAATAGGAGTACGATGTATGTTATTACTATTTTTTACTTGATAATCTACTTTAGTTTTTCATTTTACTCTTTTAATAAATTTAATTTGAAATATATGTTCAACATATGAAACCGGTTACTGATAATAATCTCAATAACTTTGTTGCTTGCCTTATGCTTTATTGAGATAGTTACCTAATAGGAGTACGATGTTACTATTTTTTACTTGGTAATTTACTTTTAGTTTTTCATTTTACCCTTTTAAATTTAATTTGAAATGTATGTTCAACATATGAAACGGGTTATTGATAATAATCTCAATAACTTTGTTGCTTGCCTTATGCTTTATTGAGATATATAGTTACCTAATAAGAATACGGTGTAACTATTTTTTACTTGATCATTTATTTTAGTTTCTCATTTATTTTAGTTTCTCACCAACACGCTCATGAAAGAAGTTGCTAGTGTTGGTACCTCCGTTGTCTCTGCCCATGGCAGGGACATTGTCGATGCGATTGACAAAATTTACACCAAAATAACTGAGAATAAATGGAAAATGAAAAAAGAAATGAAGAACGAATGGATCGGATTGATAATAACCTCAAGGTTATTAAGGAGATCCTGCTCGAACACAAAAAGTTGGTAATCCTATTCTTTGTCTATTATTGTATCTTTGTCAATTCTTTCTACAAGATAAATAAATATGAAAAGTTTATGTAGATATATTATATATATGTTGATTGATTCGATGTAGAACTTAAGGCAGTAGGTGAATGTTATATAAAATGAAGTTTCTTGATAACTAAAAGATTAATGATGCTATTTATTTTTTCTCAGGTAAAGAACAAGCATTATTACAAAGGATTGACAGAAGAGAAGCGAATAAGATTGATATCAAATAATGAAAGACAATCTGAAGAAGATGTCTGTTTTGATTCCCACCGAAAGTGGATGTTTTTGAACTTATTGTTAATTTTCAAACTCAATTATTTTCTCTTATTACAATCCTCCTGTAATGATTTGAATAATTTGATGATTCTATTTTGACAATTGAGTTAATTTCATAGTCAGAATGTGGCAAACGCCTATGCAATTGTCCGGTCGGGCTGTATTCCATCCTAACATGCATCTCTATCTAACTAGAAGCTTTGTTAAAATAATAAAATCAAAAGAATTGCTGGAATGGTCCCAGTAAATATGTGTCCGTTGCAGTTTGGTCCCACTTAGTTGTTGGTATGCCGAAATGGTCCCAATAATTGGTACATTTGGTGCACTTTAGTCCCCAACCGTTAAATATAGACGGAAAATTGTAAATTTGGGCCAAAATTGAAGTTTTAGCATTAAGTCAAGGTTAAAACGCAAATTTGGATATAAATTAGATTTTTCTTAGTTTTTTTTAATTTCTTTTTTCGATTTCTTTGTCGATTTTTTAAAAAAAGAATTCGGGTTTTTTTTTTCGATTTCTTTTCGAAACATTTTTGCGAAACTACCAAAATCGAAAATGTTCGTCAAAAAAGTTCAAAACCAAACCTTTTCTACAAACAACAATCAAAATTGAAACTTTTTGCCAAAAAACTACAGAAACCAAAACTTTTTATCAAACCGAAATTTTAGCGAAAACTACCAAAGTCGAACCCTTTTTGCTAGGGAAAAAGATCAAAAAAGAAAAGAAATCGAAAAAAAATTCAAATATCGAAAAAAAATTGAAAAGACATTGGAAAAAAAACGGAAAAAAAGTTGAAAAGGTATAGAAAAAAAATTGAAAAAAAAACATTGACAAACAAATCGAATTTTTTTTTTAAAAAAAAAACAAAGAAAATTCATATTTATACCCAATTTGCGTTTTAACCTTCCCTTAATGCTAAAACTTCAATTTTGGCCCAAAGTTATAATTTTCCGTCTATATTTAACGGTTGGGGACTAAAGTGCACCAAATATACCAATTACTGGGACTATTTCGGCAAACCAAAACTAACTGGGACCAAACTGCAACGGGCACATATTTACTAGGACCATTCCATCAATTTTCTCATCAAATAATATAAGGCAATAATTAATATATTCATCAATTTAGTTATGAATTTGATTAAAATGATATACACACTTGCGTGTCCTATAATTACGAAATATAATTTATGAAATATTTTGAAAAATTAATGACCATTGTATCTTGGTTCTCTTAAGTCATAAGTGATATTCGTGTAAATGGTCTCTAAATTGATATCTCCAACAAAAGTTTACATTATAACATCTCAATTAAATGGGTGGCCGATGCACATAGTTATCAATGTTTTAATGGTTCTCGTACAAATGGTCCACAAATTAACCAATCTTCTAAAAGTTAATAATTATATTTACTTTTGATTTATTTTTACTATTAGAAATAATCCAATTTATGGTACTTTCTATACTACAAAAATGATTTCATGTTTATTCTTACTTGGTGAGTGCACATAGCTGTCACCATCCGTTTGCTCATATTAAGAAAGATCCACATAGTCCAAATGAAGAATTTTGATTTAGTCACATCTATTGGATATTTGATACCTAAAATTGGCAAAAATCATTATTATGGGTTGTTCCACATAGTCCAAAAAACAGAGTAAGTGAAAATTTCATACACAAATTAAAATACTCCATAAAGTTTGTTCCATTCAAAATGATATAACTAGTTATTTAATGTTTACAGAATGGGGAGAAAAAATATTGACGAGTTCTTTTATGGGTTTATTCGAAATAAAAACATACTTCTCGCACCCAGTGTCACATACCATCCATAATAACATACAAGCCTCACACACACAGAAACATGCAAAACACTAACATACAAGCCTCACACACACAAAAACACAACAACAACATAACATTATTATCCAACAAGATCCACTAAGAAGTGCCATTATTCTTGATGTCCGTTGGTATATAACGGACTAATAAGTAACAATGAATCTATTGTTCTTGAAAGCCATCCGTTTCATATGAGCTTCTTCTGGCAATTTAATGTCGGTGGCCAAATATATTTTCTCAAAAAACTTAATAATGTACCATGTAGTATCTATTTGCCACCATTCCAATCCATGCCTAGCAGAATAGGGGAATGCATGATGATTGTTATGCCAACCCTCTCCATGTGTAAGTAAAGCCACCCACCTATAATCAAATTCAAAATTGTTCAACTTATATATATATATACATGTCAAAGTTGAATGACAATAATATAATATAGCTAGTAGGTAATAAATAAGTAGAGAAGAATACCAATTGTTCTTAGAGTTCTCACTAGTGTTCCATGCCTGGTTACCCCATAAGTGACAAACTGAATTAACAAGAAAGGTGATATGGTACACACTCGTTGTTCGTAGACCCTGTGTATGTTTTAAAGTTACTTATTAGGTAATTTTAATTGACATTCCATCATAATTAATAGTTAAAGTGATCATAAATATATAGCAGAGACGGGTTGTACTATGATCCTCAATTTATATTGATAATAATGTAGCACTTGGTTATGTGATAATAACACAATGTAGCACCTTGATCCGTTATAGTGATACAGTTGTTGCACACTTTGGTCTTTGTTAGTGATACAATTTTTCTAATAAGTTTAGACGAAAACGATAGTTCTGGGATTAAAGTGTCCAACAATTACGTAACTATTATAGATCAAAGTGCTACATGTCCACTACTGAAAACCAAAATCCAATTTGAGTATTTCTCTAGAATCATTTTGGCAATTAAATCCATGTATAAATAAATCCGCTCATAAATATATAACTTTTTAAAAATCAATTAAATTGAATTGCCTCAATTTCCACCTACCATTCCCCAAACAATATATGGGAATCCTCCCAGAGCATATAATATTGTTGCAAGAGCAATTGGATGCAAGAAGTACGTCTTTCGGATAAATCTGTAAAAGAATTGCTTCTCTAAATCGTCAACATTTTTTCTCCTCCCATTCTGGAAACATCAAATAGTTAGTCATGCAATATATTCAATGGAACAACGTTATATTTTGTATTTAATCTTATTTTACTTACCCTTTTTTCTGTCAATTTTGGGGTGTCAAATATCCAGTATATGTGACTAAACCAAAATCCTTCAATCGGACTATGTGGATCTTTCTCAGTATCAGTAAACTGATGGTGATATCGATGTGTACTCACCCAAGTAATAGGATCCAGCTTCATACATTCACACAACTTAAAGTTTAGATATCGATGAAGATTACTTAAAACATAAAAATAAACATGAAAACGTCTTGTAGCAAAGAAAGTATCATATGTTGGATTTTTTCAAATAGTATAATTAAATTAAATTTTATGCTTTTTAAAATGATTGCAAGTATGACCCTTGTAGTATATTTACAAATGTTGTGTTAAAACGTTAGATAGTGACATATTTCTTGGTTGCATATTGGCCTATACATGCAAAATAACCACATTTTTTGTCTACAAAAAATTGTGGTCTCCTTATTCGAATTGACTCAAATTTACAACTTACTTGAATTGCATGAGCTCCACAATATGCGAAGATATATTCAAGCCATTTTGGAAGCTTGAAACTTCTATGAGTAAGGTTCCTATGATATGAAAGTGATATCCCCAAAACGAAGGTAATGAGACATAGTGCAACATATAGAAAGAATGCTCCCCAACTAAACGTAAACGGAGCAAAAATACAAAGAAAATGCACCAACACCACTCCGAAAGCGTTAACGATGTCGAGAATCTTTCTTTCTTTGCCCCATAAAAACACTCTCATCATCCTCTTCTTACTACTTTTCACTGCATTATTATTATTATTCTTATTATTATCAAGTGGCGTAGTTGTCACATTGCTTTGTTGCATTGGGTGGAGACGAGATGATGATGCGAGTATAAGAGACTTCGCCATATTTTTATTTTTTCTTGTCCCTAAGATCATTGCCCTTTTAGGTATTTATAGTGCAATATGTTCTCAATTTGTTTATACACATGCATCTGTATACAGCAGATCGAGTTGTATTTACAACTTCGGTTTATTAGCTACGTCACTGCAGGAACGTAACACTGAGGGTCGGAGGGTATATGGTTGGTGGCAAGAATTCATCAATTCAACCATTATGCTATTCACCCCACTGCCGGAAATATTCCACATCCGGTAACAGATTGGAAGAAGTCAATTCAGCCAGTATACAATTTAGGAAATTTTCCCCCTAAACAAAACAAGAAAAAAAGGAATTATTCCCGTAACATGTGTATGGTTGGTGGGAAGAATACATCAATTCAATTACCATTATACAATTTAGCCCACTGCAGGAATAAATCGTCCCCCTAATAGGTAGGAATCAGATCAGTTGTCTTTTCACTTTTAGCACTTTAGGCGAAATCGTATAGCGAGGCGCTATAACTTGACGAGCTACCTAAAATTTGGCTTTTAGCACATTACGCTAAATTTTATCTTTGTATATGATTTTTAATTTTTTATCCATAGCCTCATATCTTTAACGTATTTGAATATTGTTGAGCTTGTGTTTCTTTCATCTTTGTCCTTTCATGACACATGAATATCGACTATTTCTTTTGGTCATCATTCTTTTCTTTTAACTTCTTTAATTCATCACTGACTAATGTATGGTTGATTCTATTTCTTTATCATCACACTTTAAAATCAAAAAACCAAAAAGTAGTATAATTGTAATTATGCCCATATTTGTAAGTAGGGCTGTAAACGAGCCGAATAATACCGAACATCGGAAGATTCTAGTTCGGCTCTACCGTCCTCGAGCCGAACTGTAAACGAGCCGAATAATGGTCGAATATCAAAATGAGAAGCTCGGCTCTAATTTTATCAGACGAATTCGAGTCGAACTCTTGCCGAACTGGCCGAATAATTTGGTTTGAAGGTGATGAAACAGAATTAAATTCGACTAAATTTGCTAAATCTACCAAAGAAAATAAAAGTAAAACTAAAGTATATATCTTTACCTCAAAATTCAACCAAATATGCTAGATCTATCAAAGAAATGGACGATTAATCGATCTCATACAAATCTATATTACAATATTATTACATAATTTCACATGGTGAGTCGAGCCGAACTTTTTGCGAACCGTTTGCGAATCGAGCCAAATATTGATTTCAAGATTTGGGCTCTACGTTTGCTATTCCGAGTCGAACAACGAATCGAATTTTTTCGAGCCAAATACCCCGAGTCGAGTCGAGCTTCCAGGTTCATTTACAGCCCTATTTGTAAGTGTAGAAGTTAAGGGGAGGGGCAAAATAGTGATTTCAACTTTTAAAAATTTTAGATGTGAAATAACTAGTTTGTCGTTAAAAATTCAACGAGAGACCGAAATAGTTAACTAACCAATTGGAACCGTTTTTGAAAGATGAGTGAGTGAATGGAACCATATGAATCATGAGTGAGTGAATTGTGAAAAAAGTGAAATATCAATGATGATTGATGTCTTTTCCCCTTGTTTTTATCTTTGTTATTATTCTCATACCCCTCAGGCATATGGTATTTTGTTATCTTCAAAATGAAGAGTTAGTCGATATGTGATTATCTGACCTTTTTATTTTGATAATAACATATCGACTAACTCAATGTTTATGCATATATGTTGATGCTTATATATTAAGTTATTTTTTATGCATAAACATGTTGATGCTTATATTAAAGGGGTGTTATTATCTTGTTATTATTGTCATACTCTTATTATTATCAAAATAAAAAGTTAGTCGATATATAATTACAAAGCATCAATTTAGCATATACAAAGATAAAATTTAGCATTCAATTTATAACTTCAAGCTACAACCCAAGAACATACCATCCATAATAGCATACAAGCCTCACACACACACAAGCATGCACAACAATAACATACAAGCCTCACACACACAAAAACACAACAACATAACATTATTATCCAACAAGATCCACTAAGAAGTGCCATTATTCTTGATATCTGTTGGTATGTAACGGACTAATAAATAATAATGACTCAATTATTCTTGAAAGCCATCCGTTGCATATGCGCCTTTTCAGGCAATTTAATGTCGGTGGCCAAATAGATTTTCTCAAGAAACTTAATAATGTACCATGAAGTATCTATTTGCCACCATTCCAATCCATGCCTAGCAGAATAAGGGAACGCATGATGATTGTTATGCCAACCCTCTCCATGTGTAAGTAAAGCCACCCACCTACGATCAAATTCAAGATTGTTCAACTTATATATACATGTCAAAGTTGAATGACAATAATAGAGATTTTTTGCAGTAATGGTCCCAGTAAGTTGGCTGAATCGCACTTTGGTCCCTGTAATTGAGAGTGTTGCAGTCTAAGTCTTAGATAGTGTACACATTGTGTGGATTTAGTCTCATTTTTAACGAAACCGTTAGTTTTGAACGATTTTTGAAGTTTTGGGGTCAAAATAAAAATTTTAAAATTTTTTGGGGCATGTAGAGTTTTTGGTGCGCATTTAGTCCGTCTTAATTTCTTTTGGGTGCACATTTAGTCCTTTTTTTTCCTTGTTATTATTATCATTAATATTATTATTACTTTCATTATTTTTATGTTAATTATTATTATTATGTAAAATAAAAATAAAATAATCTAACCCCCACCCCTCATCTCGACGAATTTGGAAGAATGACACCTTTTCTATAAATTTTATAAAATTTTTGGCACCATGACTTTTTTTTTTATAATAGATGGCACTGGGGGGAATGACCAAATTACCCCCAATAATTTGATACACTTTTTTCAATTTTGTTTCGGTTTTTTTTTCGATTTTTTATTTTCATTATCCAAGTAAAAGAGGTACGTTTTTTTTCAATTTTTTCTAGTAAAATAGTTCGATTTTGGTAGTTGTTTTAGCTATAAGTTTTGATTTTTTGGTAGTTATCTAGCAAAAAGTGTTCAATTTTTTGTAGCTTTTTCGCAAAAAGATTAGATTTTTCTTAGTTTTTCGCAAAATATTCCATTTTGGTAGTTGTTTGGCGAAGAGTGTTCGCTTTTAGCAGTTTTTTGCCAAAAAAGTTACCAAAACCGAACTTATTTAGCCAAAATCGAAACTATTAGCTAAAACAATAATAATAACAATGAAAATAATAATGAAAATAATGCGAATAATAATAATGAAATAATAAAATTATTAATAATAAAAATACTAATCAGAATAATGAGGATTATAATAATAATAACAATGAAAATATTAATGAGAATAATGCGGATAATAATAAAATAATGACAATATTAATAATAATAATAATGAAAATAATAATAATAATGAAAATAATAATGAGAATAATGACGATAATAATAATAATAATAATGAAAATAATACTACATAATAATAATAATAATATTAATAATTTGAAAATTTTATAGTAATAATGAATATAATAATAATAGTAATATACAAGGACTAAATACGGACCAAAACATATGGCCCAAATTTTTTATTTTGACCCCAAACTCCAAAATTCGTCCAAAACTAACGTTCCCGTTAAAAATGGGACTAAATTCACACAATGTGTACACTATCAAGGACTTAGACTGCAACGCTCTCAATTATAGGGATCAAAATGCAATTCGGTTCACTTACTAGGACCATTGTTGCAAAAAACTCGACCATAATATAATAGCTAGTACGCAATAAACGAAGTAAAAAAACATACCAGTTGTTCTTAGAGTTCTCACTAGTGTTCCATGGCTGATTACCCCACAAGTGACAAACTGAATTAACAAGAAAGGTGATATGGTATACACTCGTTGTTCGTAGACCCTGTGTATGTTTTAAAGTCACTTATTAGGTAATTTTAATTGACGTTCCGTCATAGAGAAAATTATTGGAATGGTCCCTATAAATATGTACCCGTTATAGTTTGACCCCAGTTAGTTGTTGGTCTACCGAAATGGTCCCAGTAATTGATATATTTGGTGCACTTTAGTCTCCAACCGTTAAATATAGACGGTAAATTGTAACTGTGGGCCGAGATTGAAGTTTTAGCATTAAGGCAAGGTTAAAACGCAAATTGGATATAAATTGTATTTTTCTTTGTTTTTTCTTTTAATTTTTTTTCGATTTCTTTGTTGATTTTTTCAATTTTTTTCGATTCCTTTTCTTTTTTTATTTTTTCCTAGTAAAAACGGCTCGATTTTGGTGGTAGTTTTAGCTTAAAATTTTCTTTTGACAAAAAATTTGATTTTTGTAGTTTTGGCAAAAAAGTTTCAATTTTGGTTGTTGTTTATAAAAAATGTTCAGTTTTATAGTTTTCTGACAAACATGTTCAATTTTGGTAATTGTTTCAAAAAAAGTCAAAAAGTGAACATTTTTGCTAAAACAACTATCAAAATCGAATCAGTTTGTCAAAAAAGTAGGAAACCGAACCTTTCTCACAAACAACTATCAAAACTGAACTTTTTTTTGCCAAAAAATATGAAAACTAATTTTTTTGCCAAACTCGAAACTTTAATTACCAAAATCGAACCCTTTTTATTAGGAAAAAATCAAAAAAGAAAAGGAATAAAAAAATCGGAAAAAATTGACAAAGAAATCAAAAAAAAAAATTTCAAGAAACAACGGAAAATCTAATTTATATCAAATTTGCGTTTTAACCTTGACTTAATGTTAAACTTCAATTTTGGCCCAAAGTTACAATTTTCCGTCTATATTTAACGTTTGGGGACTAAATTGTACCAAATGTACCAATTATTAGGACCATTTCGGTAGACCAACAACTAACTCGAACCAAACTGCAACGAGAACCTTTCTAACAGGTCTCATCTGACTGTTCCCAACCCCGACACATATTTACTGGGACAATTCCAGCAATTCTCTCTTCCATCATAATTAGTTTTTAAAGTGATTATAGATAGTAGAGACGAGTTGTACTTTGATCCTCAATATATATATATATATATATTGATAACGCATAACTTAGTTTTGTGATAATAACACAATGTAGCACTTTTATCCGTTATAATAATACAGTTGTTGCATTTTGGTCTTGGTTAGTGATACAAATTTTCTAATAAGTTTAGACGAAAATGGTAGTTATGAGATTAAAGTGTGCAACAATTGCATAACTATTGTAGATCAAAGTGCTACGTGCCAACTACTGAGAACCAAAATTCAATTTAAGTATATCTCTCGAATCACATTTTGGCAATTAAATCCATATATAAATAAATCCGCTCATAAATATGTAACTTTTTTAAAACCAATTAAATTGAATTGCCTCAATTTTGCACATACCATTCCCCAAACAATATATGGGAATCCTCCCAGAGCATATAATATTGTTGCAAGAGTAATTGGATGCAAGAAATACGTCTTTCGGATAAATCTGTAAAAGAATTGCTTCTCTAAATCGTCAACATTTTTTCTCCTCCCATTCTGAAAACATCAAATAGTTAGTCATGCAATATATTCAATGGAACAAACGTTATATTTTGTATCTAATCCTATTTTACTTACCCTTTTTTCTGTCAATTTTGGGGTGTCAAATATCCAGTATATGTGACTAAACCAAAATCCTTCAATCGGACTATGTGGATCTTTGTCTGTATCAGTAAATTGATGATGATAGCGATGTGTACTCACCCAAGTAATAGGATCCAGCTTCATACGTTCACACAACTTAAAATTTAGATATCGATGGAGATTAATTAAAATATAAAAATAAACATGAAAACGTCCTTATAGTAAAAAAAGTATCATATGTTAGATTATTTCAAACTAGTATTTTGGGCACAATCGATGCTTGTGCATTTTAATAATAATTATTAAATAAAAAATTAATAATTGTGAAAAAATAATCATTAATAATGTATATATTTAAACTAATTTATATAAAAATCATTTTAAAGTAATTTGTATTTATAACTATTCCTACAATCAAGGAATTAATAGATCATGGGGCTTCATTACAAAATAACTAATTCCCCCCTTCCCCAATTATATATTGTGTAGATAGTACTAAATTTTACAGTATGTTTTTTCAAAATGATTCCAAGTATGACCCTTGTAGTATTTGTCACATGTTTATTCTTATGTTTTCAATGATCACCCACCCATTTATTAAAACTAACATGGAGAGAGTGATAGTTGAGTTGTTCCCCATAATATTTACAAACGTTGTGTTAAAACAATAGTGACATATTTCTATTGGTTGCATACTTGCATATTGGCCTATACATGCAAAATAACCAATTTTTTTATCGACAAAAAATTGTGGTCTCAATAGAATTAACTTAAAATTTACAACTTACTTGAATTGCATGAGCTCCACAATATGCGAAGATATATTCAAGCCATTTTGGTAGCTTGAAACTTCTATGAGTAAGGTTCCTATGATATGAAAGTGATATCCCCAAAACGAAGGTAATGAAACATAGTGCAATATATAGAAAGAATGCTCCCCAACTAAACGTAAACGGAGCAAAAATACAAAGAAAATGCACCACCACCACTCCGAAAGCGTTAACGATGTCGAGAATCTTTCTTTCTTTGCCCCATAAAAACACTCTCATCGTCCTCTTCGTATTATTTTTCACTGCATTATTATTACTATTATTGTTATTAAGTGGCGTACTTACCATATTTTTGTTTTTTTGTGTCTAAGATCGTTGCCCTTTTTAGATATTTATATTACAATGTTCTCATCAATTGTATGTACCACTTCGATTTATTAGCTTCGCCACTGGAGGAACAATAATGAGGTCCCGAGGGTGTCTGGTTGTTGGGAAGAATTCATCAAAATAACCATTATACAATTTACCCCACTGCCGGAAATATTCACCAGCCGCCGGAATCCGGTAACAGATTTACGGTTGGTTGGAAGAAGTCAACTCAACCATTAAAACATTCATGAAATATTCCCCATAAAAAAAAGAAAAAGGAAATATTTCCGTAACATGTGTATGGTGATTGGTGGGTGGGAAGAATGCATCAATTCAATTACCATTATATGAATAAATAGTAGAGTTGTTGACATTTTGACCACTTTAGGTTAAATCGCATAATGAGGCGCTTTATAACTTGAACTACCTAAAATTAGGCAATTGGAGTAATATATAATTAAATATAGAAAGTTATGGTTCTAAGATTTGTACGTTCTCCTAACATTTTTTCAAAGTACTATCATGCTATCTACGATTCTATACTATATGTAATTGAGGAAGGGGGAATTAGTTCCTTTTTATGAAGCCCCATGTTCCAATTTTTCTAGATTTTAGCTAACTATCCATATTAAATTTTTTCACTTTTTTCGATTATACAAAAAAATAATATGAAATTTTTTAATATTTGTTATCATATATAAATATAAATTAAAAAGATCTTCCATTTAATATCCATATTTAGTACTCCTACATTAATTTGTATTTTTAAAAATTCAACTATATCTTAGATTTTTTGTGAGATATTTGAATTTTTTTCTTTATGTTTTTTGTATGTAATAATATATTTGTATATATTATTTTATCTTTTTGTGCATGAGCAACGAATAAACAAAATATTAAAATTCGCATATACATTGACAATGCATCGATTTTACTAATTTTCATAGTTTATAAAGAATACTTTATCATTAGAATTTTTAAAACTTTGTACTATCGATCACTATTTGACAATTCGTTTAACAAACGTGCAATTATTATACGGCTTAATTCAAAATTAAAGGAAATAAGGTGGTTGCGAAATGTAGAATGAATTACGTGCGCGTTATGGTAAATCCAGAGATACCAAATGATTTAAGCTTTGAGAAAGGAAGCTATTGATGGTGAGCAACCGGGTAACCAGCTGGATAACCCGCTCAAAATAAAATCCATTTTGCTTTTACTTATGTCAATTTTTAATAAGTATTTTTTAAAACTTTTTTTTTTCTTTGTGAATTAGCGTTGAGGTGAGTTTCGAACCCAGTACCTTTTTGGTCACTAGCAAGAGCCTTTTCTACTAGGCTATTCGATTGACTCAATATTTTTTTTTATTTTTTAACTTTGAATAGTTATAGATCATTTATATATTAATTATCTAATAAAGTGATGTAACTCAGAGAGGATAGAATAATTAGAATCATGTAATTTTCAATAATTTTAATTTTCAATTAGTTTTAAAGTTTGTTTAATTTTAAATCATTTGGGTTGACTTTCAAATTACTTTTAAGTGTCCCGATGCTGAAGTTGTTTAGCATTTGTTTGGTGTGGGATTTGGGTGTGGCTCATGCTCCGTATTCCATAGTGTATGGAAGAGTACTGATATTTGTATGATACGATATATTCCATCTATTGTAATTTTTTGTGAAATGCTGCATATAGAATCTTCGGGTTACAATGTTGCTTAAGCACAGAGGAAATCAAAAGAGAAGATGCTGCACACTAGGAGGTAAATGCTGCTCTTATAGAATTTTATCTCAATGTTAAAGTTTGTGCTAACAAACAAATACTCCCTCCGTCCCTAAATGATTGTCATATTTTGACTTTTTATGTTCAACAAAACAAGAATTGAAACATAAATATCTCTTATTCTACATGCGAAAAAAATTATAAAAATTTGATATTTCTGTAGAAATATAGAGGGAGATATTTTATTGATGATAATTGTTGTTGTGAATACATTATAGAAATACCTATATTTATAGGTAAACATTAAACCTAATTCTAAACCTAATTCTAACACGGGCTTATGGGCTAGGGTTACTTGCCCATTAGCCTAACACCCTCCCTCAAACTCATGGTAATTTTATAGAATTTCCATGAGTTTGCAATACATCAAATAATAATATATAAAAAAGTAATTTGGACAACAAATGGGATCAAGTCGGATCCGTGTTCAGTGCGTGTCGGATTCGCCAGACAACGCATATCGTCAATCGTAATCAATAACTGCCAGGAACGCCATTCTTTTCGAACCTGGTCAGATCAGTGCGTATAGGACTCGCCAGACCATGCGTAATTCGCCAATCGGTAACTGTCAGGAACGCCATCCTTTTCGAACCTGTCAGATCTTTGCGTATAGGATTCGCCAGACCATGCGTAATTCGCCAATCGGTAACTGTCAGGAACGCCATCCTTTTCGAACCTGTCAGATCTTTGCGTATAGGACTCGCCAGACCATGCGTAATTCGCCAATCGGTAACTGTAAGGAACGCCATCCTTTTCGAACCTGTCAGATCTCGTTCAAACCTCCACTTCAACTTGAAGTAGAATAAATCAATTTATTTTTCTTTATTTTTCTTTTTATTTTCAATGGGCTACTCCCATTTGTTCATAATCCCTATCTCCCTCCCTCAAACTCATGGTAATTTGTCTAAATTTCCATGAGTTTGCAACAAGAATATAGTAGTAAATTTCAATAAAACAATATTTTCAATAAATATTATAAGAAAAAAAAAGGAATAAAAAATCAACAAAATCCCGCCGGTGAGTATTACATAGTAGAAACCCACCGGCAGGGCAGCGGAATGTGTATTTAGGCCTCAAGAATCGATAGGCTCGGATACCATGTAGAAATATGGAGGGAGATATTTTATTGATGATAATTGTTGTTGTGAATACATTATAGAAATATCTATATTTATAGGTAAACATTAAACCTAATTCTAACACGGGCTTATGGGCTAGGGTTACTTGCCCATTAGCCTAACATCAAAAATATATATTGAGACGAATTTAACAAGATCCCACAAGACTATATTATTTCTTATCGTTTGATGAGAATTTATGATCAAATTTTATAATGTTTGACCACCAAAAGTCAAAATGTGATAATCTTTTAAAAATGGAGGGAGTATATACTTGATTACTGGATTATGTACTTTTAGTTTGCATAAGTTAGTATCGCCACAATTTGGATGAAACTATTCTTATTTTTTACCAAGGGTGAGAATTCTGCAAAAGATGCACTAACTTGTAGTATGCTAAACACCAAAGCCTCAGAGGAATTCTTCATTAACTTCTCGTGAAGCGTTAAGTTAGTCAGAGGAGGCGCTACATTGAAAGTCGTTTAAGACCTTAGCCAGCGCTCCCTGAAGCGTCGTCTTAGGCCTTTTCACTTAGACGACTTCTTTCGTAATTGTTTGATTATGTGGAACAGTTTTAAAAGGACACATTATTTATTACTACTACATCCAAACCATATAACAAAGGGCAATCATCCAACATCCAAGAAGGAACATGCCATTAAGTACAACATACAAGCATAACAACAAAACGAGCATTATTAGCCAACAAGATGCACTAGGAAATTCCCATTATGCACTAGACTAATAAGTAACACTGACACAATTATTCTTCAAGGCCAACCGTTGCTTATGAGCTTCCTCTGGCAATTTAATATCGGTAGCCAAACCTATTTTCTCAAGAAACTTAATAGTATACCAAGTTGTATCAATTTGCCACCATTCTAATCCATGCCTAGCGGAATAGGGGAATGCATGGTGATTGTTATGCCAACCCTCCCCAGATGCGATTATAGCCACCCACCTAAAATCATATTCAAAATTGTTCCAAGTAATATATATAATGTCAAAGTTGAGTACCAAAAATATCATGTAATTTGTGTTATTAAAGAAGCATATATACCAGTTGTTCTTCGAATTTTCACCAGTGTTCCATGCCTTATTACCCCACAAGTGACAAGCTGAATTAACAAGAAAAGTGCCGTGGTAGCCACTCGTTGTTCGTAGACCCTGTATTTTTTGAAAAAATATTTATTATAAATGTCAATAATAGGTATTCCATCAATAAAAAATTAATTGTTTGCATTGTCTCAAACAGTAAATGAGTTGTACTTTGGTCCTCAATAGTTAATATAGCACTCTATTCTGCGAGAGTGAGAAAATGTAGCACTTTGATCGCTGATAGTAACACAATTGTCCTTGATAATGACACAATTGTTGTACTTTGTCCTCGTTAGAGATACAACTTCTGAGATAAGTTTAGATGAAAACCGTAGTTTGGAGACCAAAGTGTTCAACAAATGTGTCACCTTCGAAGGTCAACGTGCTACATTTGTATTATTGAGAATGTATGTGCAACTCGAGTTTAGTATCTGAGACCACTTGGACGATATGTGGATTTCTTAACGAATTCAATTGAATTGCCTCAATTCCCTCTTACCATTCCCCAAACAATGTATGGAAATCCTCCCACAGCATATAATATTGTTGCAAGAGCCATTGGATGGAATAAGTATGTTTTTCGAATAAACCTATAGAAGTATTGCTTCTCCAAATCATCAACATTTTTTCTTCTCCCATTCTGAAAACGTTAAATGATTAGTCATGCAACATATTCAGTAGAACAAATTTAAATTTGCTATCTTATGTTATTTCACTTACCCTTTTCTCTGTCAATTTTGGGGTATCGAATATCCAATATATGTGACTAAACCAAAATCCTTCATTTGGACTATGTGGATCTTTCTCAGTATCAGAAAACTGATGGTGGTAGCGATGTGTACTCACCCATGTAATTGGATCCAGCTTCATACATACATTCAAACAATTTAACTTTAGACTTTGACATAGATTAAATTATTATATGAATAAATATGAAAGCGTTCCGCTTGCAGCAAAGAAACTAGGCATGTAATCGAGGCGAACCCTAAAGAAAATCAGAGGGTTCGAGCTCGATTCGAATCTATGATTCGATTCGGCTCATATTTGTCAAATATCAAAATTGACTGCTCGATTCTTATGCGAAAGCATTTTTGGGAATAAGATTCAGTCCGAAATTCGGCTTGAATGTCAAACTGTTCGGCTCAAAATTCAATTCCACATTATTAAACAAACAAATTACAATTGAATTTACAACAGATAAAATACATAATACAATCCAAAACAAGGCAATAATTCAACATTTTGCAATAACAAAATGAATGACAAGCTAAATGCTACTTTGGCTCAGAATAACAAAATCGAAACATAGAACCTTTAATTTATATGAAACGCCACTCGAGCGGAGCTATTCGAGCTATTCGGCTCGTGTGGTCGAATACTGAAAATAAAAGCTTGATTATATGTTTGATTTTTCGAATCGAGCCATCAGCCGAGCTTTTCGAATCGAATGCGACTGCGTTTTTCAAGCTTACGGGCTCATATATACATGCCTAAAAGAAACTACCATATGTTGGATTATTTGTCATAATAATTTTTATTGGTCCATATATATTAGAAGTCAAATTCTAAAAATATATAAGAAGTTTAATATATATGACGACTGTTATACATTAACAAAAGATTGAAATTAATGGATGTTATTTTCAACAGTTGTTCTCTCAATAATAACGTACCTTTCTTTAAATATGCAATTAGGAAGTTTATTAGTATTATACAGTGTTGGTTGTTTCTAAAACATACTATATATATAAAGGGCTTATGCACTAGTTCAATTGTGACACACTATGTAAAAGATAAACAAAAACTCGAAGATCTTAATTAGTACTACCTCCATCCCTAAATGATTGTCACATTTTGACTTTTGCTGGTCAACGAAACATGATTTAAAACATAAATATCTATTATTGTACATGAGATAAAATTATAAAAAATTGATATTTCAAAAATATATATTGAGACGAATCTAACAAGGTCATATAAGACTATATTATTTCTTACCGTTTAATGAGAATTAATAATAGAATTTTATTATATTTGACCAACAAAAGTCAAAATGTGACAATCTTTTAGGGACGGAGGGAGTATGTTTCTAAACATACTATATATATATAAATGGGGCTTATGATGCATTAGTTTCAGCTCGTTGTCAATTTGATCTTAAAATGTTGAAAACGTTAGAAATTAACGGATTCGTTAAAATAGGGACTATTTCCGTACCCGCTACACACTATCAAGGACTATTTACGCATCCGTCTCATTTACGGGGATCAAAGTGTAACGAATTGAACTCCCACTTATTATGACTATTTCAACAATTATTCGTGTATATATATAAAATCAACTGAAAGTAGTTAGAAGTACTTACTTGAAGTGCATGAGCGCCACAATATGCCAAAAAGTATTCAAGCCATTTGGGAATCTTAAAACTTCTATGAGTAAGATTCCTATGATATGAAAGTGTTGTTCCCAAAGGGCCAGTGATGAAAATTAGTGCAATATATAGAACAAATGCTCCCCAACTGAACGTAAAAGGAGCAAAAATACAAAGAAAATGCACTAAGACCACTCCAAAAGCATTAACTATGTCCAAAATCTTCCTTTCTTTACCCCATAAAAACACTCTCGTCCTCCTCTTCTTATTATTACTCACTACATTATTATTATTATTATTATTATTATTATTAATATTATTATTATTATTATCAAGTGTCACACTGCTTTGTTGCATGGGGTGGAGATGAGGTGATGAGAGTATAAGAGACTTCACCATATTTTTAATTTTTCTTGTGTCTAAGATCATTGCCTTTCTTAGATATTTATATACTGCATGCGCAATTGTATGCAGCATAGTTGCATTGACAGCATTTATTTATTATCTAGCCTTCAAGTACGACCACTAGTGACGGATCGGAGTATGCATGGACTATGGTAGGTGGGAAGAATTCAATTCTAACTATATACAATTTATAAGAGTTAATTGATGAAATGGTCCTAATAAGTGGGGGTCTGGTACACTTTGGTCCTCAAAAGTGGCAATGTCGCGGAAATGGTCCCTGAAAGTGTGTATATTGGTGCAATTTGGTCCCCATTCCGTTAGCTCCGTTAAATTTAAGCGTGAATAGCAAGTTTTGGGGCAAAAATAAAAAATTTTATAACTTAATAGCCCCATTTGGGGCCTAAAATATAAATTAAAAAATTAAAGGCAAAAGTAACAATCAATACATTAAATTATATATAATTAAATTCATTTTCGTATCCTCAAACGTTCTTCTAACACTCTAAAACAGCCGAAAAAAATTCTCCAACATCGATTAAGTTATAAAAAGTTTTGTTTTTGCCCCAAAAATTGTTATTCACGCTTAAATTTAACGGAGCTAACGGAATGGAGACCAAATTGCACCAATATACACACTTTCAGGGACCATTTTCGCAACAGTGTCACTTTGGAGGACCAAAGTGCACCATGCCTCCATTTACTGGGACTATTCCGACAATTAACTCCAAGTTATAACATGCACTCATTATATTGTCGTTTGTTGTTTCCTACTCCCTCTATTTCAATTTAATTTACATTTTGGTTGTGCGTGTCAAATTTTGACTACAAATTATTTTTTATTGATTGGTCCGAAAAATGAAAAATTAATATCATTGAATACGATTTTCAAAATAGTTTCATAATATTATCTTCTTGTAATTTTCTGTAATGTATATGGAAAATAAATGATGATCAAAGTGATGTTTTTATAAGAGTGAAGTCAATTTTAAAGTGAAATGGAGAGAATTAATTAAGGAAGTTTAATTTTATTTATTTATTTTGTAATTACTACTCCCTCCGTTTCTTTTTATTTGATTGTTTGGAGCTTTTTTCTTGTTTCAAAATATTTGATTGTTTACAATTTCAATGCAACTTTTTATAATTCCAATGCACCTTTTTACAATTTCAATACATTTTTTACAATTCCAATACACCTTTTTACAATCCCAATGTAATTTTTCATAATTTCTTAATAAAGTAAATTTTCCCAAACAATCAAATAAAAAGAAACGGAGGGAGAACTACAAAAATGAGCTTATACAACACTTTTTTGCTTTATTGCTTTAGCTATATATTGCTAGGGTAGTTTAGATAAAGCTCAGAAAAGTGTTAAGGTAGTGATGCACCTAGATATCGCTTTGTACTTGTATCGTATTGTACAAAATGTTATGATAATCATGTTTTTAATTATATAATGCTCCACAATACGCTGTGCTAGTCTTGTAGTGCATGTATTTCAATTTTAAGTAAGATAGTGTTTGTATATATATGCACTGTGTAATTTATATGAATTTTTTAATTTTCTTTAATAGATAGCACATCAATAACTGCTATTTAAGTCTTAAATAATCACTATTTAAATAATGTGATTAATGTTGAATAGTTCATCAATATCAATATGACAAGAATTCGGACACGTTTTTGTAGAAATGGTCTTAGTAAGAGGACCACTTTTACACTTTGGTGTTCGTAAGTGGCACTAATACGCAAGTGGTTCATGTAAGTGTGTAACGGTTATCAAAATGGTCACAAAATTAATGATTTCGTTAATTGTTAAAAGTTATAACTTATTTTAGGGATATTTTTATAAGTTTAATGAATATTTGAGACAAAAAATAATACTACCTCCATCCCTAACTGATTGGTATATTTTGACTTTTGTGGTCAAATCCCGAAAATATTTGATCAAGAATTCTCAATAAACGATAAGAAATAATATAGTCATGTGAGATCTTGTTATACTCGTCTCAATACATATTTTTGAAATATCAACTTTTATTATTTTTTTCACATGTAGAATAAGATATATTTACATTTTAATCGTGTTTTGTTGACCATGAAAATTAAAATGTACCAATCTTATTTTAGGGATGGAGAAAGTATTTTGAAGAGTAAATTGATGAAATAGACTGCGATGGTGTCGCCAAGTTGTAATTTATTAGTTCCCAATAGTGGTGCCGTTGCAGTTTAGTCCCCAATAACGAAAAAATATAGCAAATTAGTCCCAGCTTAACTTTTGCATTAATAATTAACGGTCACATATGCTATTAGTAAGTACTTTCGGCGCAAAAACTATATTTTAAAAGCTTTATAATGAGACAAAAATGATCATGATTAATATTTATAATGAGACAAAAATTATTAAAATGTGCCTCACATTATATATGTACAGGCATAAATATACTATCATGTAACAATCTTTATTACACTCTTAACTGTCATATATTCCGTCGTAATTGCGAAGGCCACATTACACAGAGATGAAGCTTAAGGTCTAACGTCTAAGGCCGCCTTTTATTACTAATTTGAAAATCCGTCATATTATGTATGTGGATGAGTGGATGTATTTGATATTTGTTATTTTAAATTTTTATTAAAGATTTTTCGTAGTAAAATCGAAAAAATCGGGGGAAAGATATGAGAGAGATGATTAGCTAGCATGCGTAATTGATATGATCATCTTTGTTCAGAATAATGGAAACGAATCTTTGTAATAAAATGTACAAGATTCATATTTTAGTCATTGTAAATAGGTGGTCTGTGATGAAAATTATATGGTGTTATAAACTAAGTCTTCGATAACAAATGTTTGAATTTTTATATTATAGAATATTTAGAGTTTCAAATTGGAGAAAATTGTTGGAATGATGACATATAGATAGTATGTGCAAGTTGTACTTTAGTTCCATTAAATAGTAGGTTTGCGGGAAGGGTCCTCTTAATTGGTACAAAAGGTGCCTTTAGTTCCAAAATTAACGTTGACGTTAAAATTAGATGAAAAACGTTATTGTATTTGAATTTTGGGGCAAAATCAAATTTTTAGTGTTCAATCGAGGCAAATAGGCGAAGAGATTTCAATTTTGAAACAAAACCAAAATTTCGAAACATAAATAATTTATTGTTGAAAATCTGGTTTCGACATAAAATTAACATCTTATCGATTTTTTTTGCTTTGGACTCAATTTACAATTTTGATTTTGCCCCCAAATTCAGGGATATTTACGTTTCCCGTCTAAATAACTTTAAGGCCAATTTACAAAACTGCACCTTTTAATTGCAAGATCGGCACTTCTCTGTGGTCCATCCATGGGAAATAACGATATCGAGTCCTTGAAGAGGCCGAGTTTATTTACCATCTTCATGTGGCCAACCTGGTAGAGATGAGTCAAGATGCCTATTCGATTCCTTATTAAGTCCTAGACCTACTAAGACTAGCAGCGCATGTACCAATGAGTATGACGGGTATCATTTCTGTATACCAACCATTTACTAGGACTAAATTGCAATTTACACATATTATCTCAGATCATTTCAACAATTTTCTTTCTAAAAGGCCGCGGAATGAGATGCATTCCTTTAAATCGTCGTTGAGTTGGTAGTTTGTTCACTATTCCCAAATGCAGGTGCGAATTTCATAGAAGCAGGTTGAATAGTGAATAAGTACATTTTTTCACAGATGTTGTTACTTGATGAGATGAGCATTGAAGTGTTTTTTAGATTTATTGTCATCTACTAACTGATCATATTGTCGAAGGTGGGGCATCTTCAAGGACAATAATGTTATTCAACTTTTATGGCAAACAGTTTGAAGACTTCTCTAGATCTTCAGAAGTTGCGGTCAGTAATTATCAGTGAAACATTCAAGACCTTTTCCAACCAATTCTACTTGCAATTTCTTGCTTTTATTGCCAAAGAAGGGCTTATCAAAAGACAGACATAAAAGAGAGAAACAAAACTTGTCTAAAACTTTAAGTCAGATGTTTTCTATTATTTCCTCTCTTTATCTTTCACAATATTAAATTTTCGTATTGTTAAGAAAACAATATTCATTATTATATTACAAAATAATTATATTTTATTTAAGTTCTCTTCATTGTTTTGTAAAAGTTGTCTAAAAGAAGTAGAGTGTCACAATATTTAATAACATATTACATAACACTAAACAACTTTTATTATTATTTAAAGAGATATCAATACAAAACATTTTATGCTTTTGTGTGTATAAACAATATTATGAAATATAATAAAAAAAAGGTAATATAATATAAACATTGCACAATGATTGAGGACTTGTACTTCCACTTTGACAATCAAAGTTCGACTCTATTTAGAAGCATATCTTTTTCGAGCAAATAGCATTAAAATTATTGAGCGAAACTTAGGTTAGACGACCACCAACCAACATTTGGAAGCCCCTCATTAAGTTTATGGCTTAAGGGCATCTGACATGGCACGAGCCGAATATCAAAGAGTTCATATTGGGCTCGAGCCTAGATAAAAACCATTTCCCTGTTCGGCCCACTAATAACAGGCATGGCCCCTTTGTGGGCCTTCCAATGCTTATGCATAATTCGAAGAGGGCTAACAGGCCTAGCCCTAGGTCCGTTGGCCAATCTGGTCCGTTAAGACATACCTACTTTTACTTCATGTCAATATTTTTTCCACAAAGCTATCCAAAATAGCAAGAAGTAGAAGTATGATAACATATCTCATATTTTTTAGTTATCGTTTCGAGTAGATAAAGAGTTCTATTACTTATTCTCGCAATAAAGCGTGACTCGATAGTTATAAAATGAATTTGTAAATTGTAATGAATATTCGTAACTATTATTCTTCGGACCATCTCGAGATCTTACTCGATGTCGCATAAAATATATCTCGAGATATAATTATACAATCGGGTGTAAGTTGAGTGTTTTATTCTACGCCTTGAAAATGTATATGTTACTTTCACGCCTTGAAAATGTATATAAATATTACTTTCATGCTTATACTCATGGGATGGCAATAGCCAATAGGTCTGGAATATAGTTTTATTAACACTCGTTAGGTCACCGCAGGGGCGGACCCCAAGTAGTTCAGGCAGGTTCAACTGAACCATCTGAATTTTCACAAAAAGCAAAGTTAGTTTTTTATTATTTTTGTACTGCTGGTATTTTCTCATACAAAATATCTAAAGAAAGAAACATAAAGTAAAGGCCCTAAACTAAACTAAACTAAACCCAACAGACATGAGACAATAGTATTAGTATAGTACACACCACTCTCTCTTTCAATTCCTCAAGTCCCATGGCTCCTCCTCCCTCGCGGCTCAAGCGCTCAAGTCAAGCCTCAAGGTCTAATTAATATTTCCTCCGTCACTAAAAGATTGAAACATTTTGATTTTTGGTGGTCAAACTTTAAATAAATTAATCAAGAATTCTCATTAAACGATAAGGAATAATATAATCATGTGAGATCTTGTTAGATTCGTCTCAATATATATTTTTGAAATATCAACTTTTTATAATTTTTTCGGATGTACAATAAGAGATATTTATGTTTCAAATTGTGTTTTGTTGACCACCAAAAGTCAAAATGTATCAATCTTTTAGGGACAGAGGGAGTAATTGGGATAAAATTGATAAAAAAAATTGTCTCCTACTCTCCCTATTTATCGATTTTATTTATTATTAATTGACAAAAATTGAGATAAAATTGATAATAATCGGCTCCCTGGCTGTCTCGTAACTTTTGTAGAAAGAGATATATTTTTTAGTATTGATCCTCGTGATGTTTTAGACTAGTTTCAAAAAATGGCCACTAAAAAACATCAATTATAAATTTATCAAAGTATGTTAATGAAATTATCTTTTGAATAAAAAAATTATTATATCTTTTCGAACCACCTCAATATTTATGCTAGATCCGCCCCTGGGTCACCGGCGGATTATTGTCTTCCCTACGTTTATTTTGGATAAGTTGCTTATGAATTTGAGTAATTGTTTTCAAATTCTCTATTTATTGTTGTGTCCCAGGGAGCACATGCTATAAGAACTGAACGAACCAAACTCTGAAAAAGCGCGATGTTTTATGATAGTTGAGTCATGACTGAGAAAAGGAAGCTACTCGGCGCTTAGCATGCATTAATTTTAATCACCTTAGTAACTGAATATTATTGTTTATTACTTGTAGTTTTAATGTGTTTATCTACTGTGTAAACAATGTTTCAGCTGGTTGTCCTATGAAACCATATAAATTAACAAATAGCAAATACTTTTTGAAGTTTTTATTTTCACTCTTAGACGGATAGCGTTGTCTAAGTATAAGCTTGAAACAAAAAACAAAGAAAAACAAGTCATAGAAGGAGCTCAATGAAGTGCCTTCTAAGAGTATCTTAGACGGTTTGGAAGGCGCTTCATTGATCGTCGTCTAAGACCTCTTTCGCTTAGACGGCAGTCTTTATAATAGGGTTATTTTATTTGTATTGTCTGATGTCTTTGCAATATACCTCGGCATAGTTTCATGCGTTGGGCACTGTGCCATAGTAAGCTCCCAACCAATGATCAATTGGCAATAGTGTGTGTTTTTCTTTGCAATGGGAAGGAGGACATGGACATGAATCATCTCTTCTTTAAAATGTGAAGTTGTGGATTCCATTTGGAGAAAGATGTTCATGTACATGGGTGATTTTCGCAGGCCACACTGTTAGAATGAGGAGCTTTGAATGGCTATTGCAAAGTATAAAGGCAAGTCCTTTCGAAGTTGCCTATGAAGGCTTTGTTTTAATTGTATAGTATATGAAGTTTGGATGGAGCGTAATCGGAGGATCTTTTGTAATGAGGAGTGGATGATGGACCGACACAGTGCATAATTGTATAGCTACAATTAGGAGTAGAGTGTCTAGTTGAAGAGTTTTTCAATCCAAATTACATTGGCATATTTGTGTAGAGTGGGGGTTCTCTGTTGACATTTTAGTCTAGCTTGGTCTCTTTTGGAATCTTTTGACAATGTACCACATTTTTCTTGTTAATAAGATTTTTGTTCGTGAAAAAAATCAAGAGGTACTTATTTGGTTTGAGATTCAAATTATGTAAAAATATTGAATTGTGAAGTAACCAATTAAATTAAGAATTTGACAAAAAAAAAAAATCATACTCCATCCGTTTTAAAATTTTGATTGTTTAGAAAAAAATTATTATTTTATAATAGTTGATTGTTTACGGAATTCAATGTGCTCTTATACTATGTTTTCTTTTTTGGCTTTGTTTGATAAGTTACTTTTTATTTTGAAAATATTATCTATTGTATAATAATAGTAAAAGTATTCATAATCTCTTAATAAAAAACTTTTTGAGTAAACAATCAAGTATTTTGAAACATAGGGAGTATGTTTTAATGTATACTAAACTACAAAATTTAACTAATATACGATATTCGTAAAATATAATTATAAAATAATTGTATAAATAATTGAAAGATATTTAGAGAAAAACTGAAAGCATTATATTAATATAACCATCATTCTTCACCATTGACTATAACAAAATTATAAAACGAGCTAAAATACTAACAAATGTAACAACCGAAACTATAAGACACGCCCATCAACAATAACATACAATAACCATAAACCATAACATAGAAACATATATGGTTAGAATACAAGATTCATTAAGAATTATACTATTCTCAATATCCGTTGGTAGACTTTCAAATAAAACTGACTCAATTATTTTTCAAGGCCATCCTTTGCATATGACTTTCTTCTGGCAATTTAATATCTGTAGCCAAACCAATTTTTTCAAGAAATTTAATAATGCACCAAGTGATATCAATTTGCCACCATTCGAGTCCATGTCTAGCAGAATAAGGAAACGCATGATGATTGTTGTGCCAACCCTCACCAAATGCAAGTATAGCCACCCACCTAAAAATCAAACTCAAAATTAATCCACGTTATAGAGATAATTGCAGATTTGGTCCCAGATAATGGAATGCAGTTGCACTTTAGTCCCAAGTGGTTACAGTGTTGCAGACTAGTCACTAAAAATGATACAAGTGTTACAATATAGTCCCTGAAAATAACAAACGTTGCGGCGGTATGATTTCCGAAAAAACAGGGACTAATATGCAACAATTGACACTATTGAGGACTATATCGCAATTCGCAACACTTAAACCAGTTTCGAGGGCTAATCTGCAACAATATAACTATCTGAGATCAAAGTGCAACTTTATCCTATTATCTGAGACCAAACCGACAATTGTCTCCACGTTATATATAAAAGTCAAAGTCTGTTGAATCCCAAAATTAAAATAGTTTGCAATGAATAAAGAAGCATACCAGTTGTTCCTGGAGTTCTCACCGGTGTTCCATGCCTGGTAGCCCCACAAGTGACATGCCGAATTAACAAGAAATGTGAAATGGTACACACTCACTATTCTTACACCCTACATGTTTTTTTCAAAAAATGTTGATTAGAAAAGATTACTACAATTACTATTTCAAGAAAAACGTATCCGATTCATTAGTGATAGAAATCATTAATTTTTCATCTATATATGGTTGATATAATATTAATTATTTAAATTGAATAGATCCACTCATAATAAATATTTTAACTAATTCAATTGGATTGTTTAATTTTCAATTACCATTCCCCAAACTATATATGGAAACCCTCCAAGTGTATACAATATAGCTGCAAGAGTAAACGGATGCAAGAAGTATGTCCTTCGAATAAACCTATAAAATGGCTGCTTCTCCAAAT
This sequence comes from Echium plantagineum, assembly GCA_003412495.2. Taxonomy (NCBI): domain Eukaryota; kingdom Viridiplantae; phylum Streptophyta; class Magnoliopsida; order Boraginales; family Boraginaceae; genus Echium; species Echium plantagineum. The sequence continues at coordinate 13,674,998 of CM016564.1, forward strand.
CATCAACATTTTTTCGCCTTCCATCCTGGAAAAAAATTTAAAATAATAATTAATCATACAAGTATTGTATGTATAGACTTTATGTTTTGTATCTAATAGATGTCGCTTCACTTACCCTCTTTTCTTCCAATTTTGGAGTATCAAATATCCAATAAATATGACTAAACAAAAATCCTTCGATTGGGCTATGTGGGTCCTTTTCCGTATCAGCAAACTGATGATGATATCGATGTGTACTAACCCAAGTAATGGGATCCAGCTTCATAAATTCATAATTAACATTAGCATATAATTTTTATATATAAATTTTTAATATAAATTAAATATAAAAATTAACATAAAAATATCGTCCTGGCAAAGAATGTCCCATGGCCATATGCATATACTTTAAAATGTAGCACAAGTTAAGAACAGAGTCCTTATATATAATTTCACAAAATAGTTGAGTAGTATATTATTGTATACATTTACTTAATTGTACTTAAGAGGTTTCACTAGTTACTTATTTAAAACTTCATTTTCACTTTGATTCGTATCCAAATAATTAATAATAATGTAGAAAAAACTATAACATGCAACACCATATATAAATATTGTTGTACAAATTTAAAGAGTTATATACTCCATGAATATTATTTATTCAAACGTGACCCGTCTATTTGACTCCCTTGATAAAAGATGTCTAATTGAATGGAAATGTAGCTAAGTATCTCAAATTTGATTCAATTTTACATTGTCACTAACATTCCGACTCACTAGCCATCATTTAATTAATAACATGAGATATATTTTGAAAACATAACTACACATTAAGATGGTCCCCGAAATGTTTACATATACGTTTTGTTAAAATGACAACGACATTTTTCATAGTTGCATATAGTACGGACATACATACCCTCTATCGACAACTAATAATTAATTCATATTACAACACAACGTTTAAATTACGGGCGTACTTACACTCTATCGACAAGTAACTCATATTACGACACAACTTACTTGAAGTGCATGAGCTCCACAGTATGCCAAGAAATATTCAAGCCATACGGGAATCCTGAAACTTCTATGAGTGAGATTCCTATGAAACGAAAGTGTTATTCCCAAAACACCAGTTGCAAAACCTATTGCAACATGTAGAAAAAATGCATCCCAAGAGAAAGTGGAAGGAGCAAAAATACAAAGAAAATGCATCAACACAACTCCAAAGGCATTAACCATGTCCAAAATCTTCCTTTCTTTTCCCCATAAAAACACCCTCATCTTCTTTTTAGTCACTACATTATTTTCAGGTGGCAAAGTTGTGAGACTACTTTTTTGGTTCATTTCGAAAAGAGAGGAGAGTAGAAGAGGCTTCATCACCATTTTTGTTTCTGTTTTTTGGTGTCTAAGAACATTACCTCGTTTGGATATTTATAATACTATCTGCTCGATAGCTCGTACGTATATAGGATCGTTCTATGTACATAATAGGAGTAATTTATTGTCTAGCTACCCTTGTAATGGAGCAGTTGAGTGTTTGGTTGGTGTGAAGAATTCAATTCGGCAACTTGTACAACTTATCATGCATTCATGCACTCATGTAGTAGTAGTAGTCCTTTATGACGAGCCTAGCCATGTTCGGATCAGTAATCCACGACTGAACCCGATCAATATCGGGATCGGGAGGACGTGACAAATAATATATAAATTATTGTCACGTTCGGATCAACAATGTCCAAGACGGTAATAATATCGAACCTGATATATAAACAAATATCCTCCAGGCACGAATCAATAATGCCCGACTCGAACACGAAATTATACAAATATTTGGCTATTGGCATGGGTTGCAAGTTAAATGGGCACGTGTCTGTGATGACATATATGTAACGAACGTCCATAATGTGACATTATTGTGACATTATTTTAGCCAACAATGCTAGTTTTATGTGTAAATATATCATGTTTGTAATTTAACTATATATAAAATTCTGATATCAGATTTATGCAAAGTATAAGAACATATCGTCGAATAAATAAGACTCATTATCAAAATACATAGTGAAAAATCTACAGAGTCCCCTATAATAATGCATAGTCAATATATTCATTGCTCTCAATAAATCCTCTCATCAATTATAGTCTCATAATAATCGATATATAGTCGTTTATGATACTAACTTATATAGATTTATTTCTAGTTATTAATACATTTTTATCTTTGGAGCATAATATCGAGGTCCCATACTTTAGTCTTTATATTATACTCCCTCCGTCCCTAAATGATTGTCACATTTTGACTTTTCATGGTCAAGAAAACAAGAGTTTAAACATAAATATCTCTTATTTTACATGCGAAAAAAATTATAAAAATTTGATATTTCAAAAATTTATATTGAGACGAATCTAACAATATCCCACAAGACTATATTATTTCTTATCGTTTGATGAGAATTTATGATCAAATTTTGTAATGTTTGACCACAAAAAGTCAAAATGTGACAATCTTTTAGGGACGGAGGGAGTATATATATATGAAGGGCAAAACTGAGAGTTAATTGATGTAATGTCTTCATAAGTGGGGATCTGGTCCAGTTTGGTTCTCGAAAGTGGCACTGTTGTGGGAATGGTCCCTGAAAGTGTGTATAATGATGCATTTTTGTCCCTGATCCGTTACCATTGACGATTTTCGGTGTGAATAGTGAAATTTTGGGGCAAAAATGAAACTTTTGAGAAGTTGGTTACCTTAATGAAACTTTGGGGGCAAAATCACTAAATTGCCCCCGATATTTTGATACATGTTTTCAATCTTTCAATTTTTTTTCAATTCTTTTCAAGTTTTTTTTTCAAAGTAAAAAGGTTCGATTTTGATAGCTATTTCGCAAAAAAAGGTTAGATTGTCGTAATTTTTTTTGGCAAAAAATGTTCTAAAAAGAGGTTCGGTTTTCGTAATTTTAAAAAAAATGTTAGATTTTAATAGTTGTTTGGCAGAAAGTGTCTACAAAAAGGTTCGTTTTTCGTATTTTAGGCAAAAATATTCGATTTTGGTAGTTGTTTCGCAAAAAGGTTGGGTTTTGATAGTTTGCCAAAAAGATTTCGTAATGTGCCAAAAAGGTTCTGTTTTCATAGTTTTTGACAAAAAAATGTTCGATTTTGCTAGTTATTTTGGCTAAGAGTTACAACTACCAAAATGGAAGTTTTTTGCCAAAACAACTACCAAAATTGAACTTTTTGTCAAAAACAACCAAAACCGAATATTTTTGTAAGAAACTATGAAAACCGAACCTTTTTTAGAACACTTTTTGCCAAACAACTATTACTAAAATCAAACATTTTTGCCAAAAAACTATGAAATAGAATCGAACATTTTTTGCGAAACAAGTACCAAAATCGAACCCTTTTTACTATAACAAAAAAAATAAAAAATCGAGAAATAAATTGAAAAAAAAAGAAGAAAAAAAGTGTATCAAACTATAGGGGGTAATTTAGTCATTTTTCTCCGAAGTTTCATTAAGGTAATTAACTTCTCAAAAGTTTCATTTTTGCTCTAAAATTTCACTATTCATGCAGAAAATTGTCAATATTAACGGAGTAGGGACTAAAATGCACCATTATATACACTGTCAGGGACCTTTCCGCAACAGTAGTGCCTGTCCCGTGGACCAAATTGCACCAACCCCCACTTACTAAGACCATTACACCAATTAACTCGAAAATCTAGCCAAGAACAAGTTCTTGTCGTATATTTAAGGTTCCTGTACTTATGTGAACACATAATTAGCCTTCAATTGAAACTGTAAGCATTTTTAGGATATGATGTTGTGTTCCTACCCAACTGTTTTCCTTTTGCAATTAATGAGGTACATTTTCCCTTCGCATGCATATAGCAACTGACATAGTTTTCATTAATGATAAGAAATGATAACCCATACTCAAATTATCAAAATATAACAACGACTCCAAATAGAGCAAGACTTCACCTAAATAATGAAACCTAGCTAGATATTTTTAACATGGTGGGGATAGGAGGTAGGGTGGGGGAACGATGATATTATATGGACCATAATTTTCTAATGGACAGTGATATAACCATACCAATGTTGTGGTCACGTAAAATAAATACACCCATAATCTTGCATTCCTAGAGTAGATATAGACAGTTGATTGTATTTTATTATGATGTCACAGTACGTGGACTTAAATGTGATAATAATATGATACTTCAATATCTATACTCGTTAATAGTCTATGGAATTCCACTTTAAAATTAATTGACAATAGAGAGGTAGCTAAGATCTTATATATTGATTCGGGAGGATACTGACTTTCAATGCGGGATGTGCATATTAACACTCCACCTCTCGTGTAACCCGTTCGTCGGCTGAATATTCCTCGCCGGTATTATATACCGAAAAAAGATCGGCGTCAGAAAAACATCGGCGTGATTACACATGTCTCATTAAATCGGAATTGACTCATGATACCATATAAAATATGAACCCCTCGTCTTACTACTTATACAAGCATTACAATATATAGCATTATATAAAACTTAATGGGCTAAATATACAACAAGCCCCTATATAAGAATAATAATACACTAGTAACCTAATATAAACGGTACACAAACATCTAGTATCTGAATGTCCACAAGAAGCTATATATCAATCATAATTGTAATGTACTTTTATATGGTCGTCACCCAAGGCTTTTAGTGGTACCATGCCTGAGGTTGTTTCCAAGAGGTCTTCTGCTTTCGGAGTTGAAATTGCGGTGTTTTGAAGTTCATGCATTACGTGGTTTGAAGTCACATCCAATAACTGAAAATTCATTAGAACTTAGACTCCCGTTTAGTTCGTTTGAAATGTATTTCCTATCGCATATAATTGATTAAAGATACATACTTAGCTATTGATGAATATATATATATTATAACTAGTATGGTTTGTGGCCTTCTTTAACCAATGAATACTTTTGTCCCAATTTACTACTTTTAAAGTAAATGTTGTGTATTTGCAGCCACAAGAAGAGGACACTTCATCGCCCATCCTAACTAATAAAAAAAAGTGCATGTTCTTACTATACCATATTGCTCTGATGTAAATGGCCCGTTAGACCAACGAGGTCCTGTCTCACTCAACTGATTTAATTTACTATGGAACATGGCTTTTAATTTCTTCACTTAAAAATCTTACCTATATATTTCAATTCACTTTAATTCTTACACAGAGCTTTCATGGCCCATAATAGCATGCAGTTTGTTCAATCTCAAATACTCATATCTAACCTCCTACTCCTTCCAAAATCATTGTTTTATCTCTTCTGTTAAGATTAAGATTACTACTGTACATCATACTTGAATTACTACTACTATTATAATATTAATACTCCCTCCGTTCCTAAAAGATTGTAGCATTTTGACTTTTGGTGATCAATAAAACACGATTTAAAACATAAATATCTATTATTCTTCATGCGAAAAATTATAACAAAGTTAATATTTCAAAAATATATATTTAGACGAATCTAACAAGGTCTCACAAGACTACATTATTTCTCATCGTTTATGATCAAATTTTGTAATGTTTGACTAATAACAAAAATCAAAATATGACAATTTTTTAGGGATAGAGGAAGTATTTAATACATGTGGGTGCGGATTTTCTAAAATAACCACATGTTTAGAAAAAATCCAATCCGTAGGTTTTGAGTTTTTCGCATCATAAAAGAATGTGCCCGAAACCCACCCGACATCAAACGGGTTGGACCGACAGGACGGATTTCTCAATTTTTGCTCATCCCTAGCTAGACCAGTATCCCCTCACATGTTGATTTTTCTTAACATACAATGACTCGCTCTATTTGTTTTAAGACCAATTTGTTACTACATTGAATGTAATTTTGACTTTGAATTTTCGAACCAAATGATAACCTAAATAAACTCGATTTAACATCAAGTCAGATCACAACTCATATTTTATAAAACACATATAGAGATCGTCTATCTTGATAATTTATGGCAGTATTCTCTTTTCTTACTCAACTATATCAGACCATATCATTATGTATGTACTCTATATTTGTTCAACCGTAAAAATATAATTATGAGATTAAATTCGTCGATTAAAATCAATAATATGACATTTTAAAATTAACATACGATTTGTTATCGGACACTCTATCTGCTATTTTATCGGGTAACTTATCGAGCGGTTATTTTCTTTCACCCGTTTCCGAAACGTTATTTTACCGAGTGGATAAACGGACCGGATACCGGATGGATCTCGATTTTCCCGGACGAAGACGTGTTAAACGAATTGTTCATGATGGGACGTGCGTAGCCTTAGCCTGTCAGCCCGGACCTAGCCCCCAATGGCCTCCAGCCCTTTAATTAGTGGGCCGAATAGAGACCTAGGGGCTAGGAGTAGGCTCCAGATGGGCCCCTTATACAGTTTAGCTCATTTAAAATCTAATTAAATATATATTGAAGTACGCATTTTGGTATATCAAAAATAACATTGACAATTTAATTATTTGATATGTATTATATTATAATTAATAATATTGTCTACTATATAAGCAAAAGTATAAAATGTATCAATATATTATTTTTTTCATACCTTAAGAGGCAATGCACATGTTCTACAATAACAAAAAGAACATTTAATCACTTATACTTCATCCGTTCTTTTTTATATGTATTTTTATCCTTAATTTTTTATTTCTAAATATTTGTCTTTCTAGCATAATTAATTAGAAATTTATATTTTCAATGTACTTTTTGACTACTTATTCTTATGAAGTTATCAACCAACCAATTATATAGTTCTAATTGATTTTAATTTTACATTTTTACTGTACTTTTTGACTATTTTTTGTTTTTCATAATTTATATGTAAATGTCTAAAAAAAAAAAAGAAGAATGAAAAAATTATTGTAAATAATATATTCATTGCTATGTTTGTTTCACATAATACCCCAACATATTATAATAATATCAAAACTTGATTGTTTAAATATTACACACTACAAAAGTCTCCCTTAACCATTACTCTCCGGAAATTGAGAAGTGCGACGTAGTCAATGTTATTTTGTAACAATAGAGAGTATAGATCAAATAGCTAATTGCCCGAATAGTCCCAGAAAATGGGTTCGGGTTGCAGTTTGGTCCCCAATAGTTGAAGAGTTGCAGTTTAGTCCCCGATATTATCGATTTTGTCGCATTTTCGTCCTCAAACCGTTAGTTCCTGTTAAAAGTTGACGGTTAAACTGTTTTTGAGGCAAAAATGTAATTGTAAAAAATTTGGGGGCAATACTTTAATTTCTTCACTACATAATTCAAATGACAAAACCCCACCGTCATTCATACCATACCTGTGCAACCTTGGGCTCCTCCTGCCTCATTCAAATTACTAATATTAGTCCAAAACCTTTTAAAAATTATAATTTGCCTCCAAAACAGTCAAAACGTCAAATACTTAACTGAACTAATGGTTGGAGGACTAAAATACAACAAAAAATCGGTAATATCGGGGACTAAGCTGCAACTCATCAACTATTAGGGATCAAACTGCAACTCGACCCACCATCGAGAACTATTCATGCAATTAGCTCATATATCAAACAATTGTCTCAATCTTTTTTGAAGGCCATCCTTTGCTTATGAGCCTCTTCTGGTAATTTAACATCAGTAGCCAATCCAATTATCTCAAGAAACTTGATAATGTACCAAGTAATGTCAAGTTGCCACCATTCGAATCCTTGCCTAGCAGAATAGGGAAAAGCATGATGATTATTGTGCCAGCCCTCTCCAAATGCTAATAAAGCCACCCACCTAAATTCAAGATTGTTTTGGTACAACAGTTATATATAAATATCAAAGTTGAGTGATATATATAGTAATTAAGTATGTAATAAATAAAAGTACCAATTATTTTTGGAATTATCACCAGTGTTCCATGCTTGGTTACCCCATAAATGGCCAGCTGAATTGACCAAGAATGTGAAGTGGTACACACTAGTTATTCTTACACCCTACATGTTTTAAATCATATATATATTAAATAATAATTAAGTGTAGTAGATGAAACTTGAATAAAATCAATTGAGAATATTGAAGTTCTTCATAATTGTAATATTGACTAGTAGCGGATGTTAAGGAATATTAAGGTGTTTAGTAGCCCGTATCTAAATTTGTAGTTATACCATAGAATTTGTATTTATTCCCCTTTATTATCATCAAATTGCACCTAATTGGATAATTGGAGTGGATAGGCGTTTATTCCAAGCACTACTAGTACAATATTTATTCCAAGCACCTATTGAGGATTGTACCGACTAAGCTCTTTTATTGTCTTACGAACCTCTCTATTATCGTTGATCATTTTATAATGATTTCTTATCACTGAAAAAAAAAAACTACTCTTCTTACCATCCCCCAAACAATATATGGAAATCCGCCAAAAATATATAAAATTGTTGCAAGACCAATTGGATGCAAGAAGTAGGTCTTTCGAATAAACCTATAGAACCATTGCTTTTCCAGATCATCAACATTTTTGCGCCTTCCACTCTACAAAATTTAAATCAGTAATGCATAATAAATCATAATTAGAGCGTACTACATATAGCATAATTTGAAAAATCATTTATTTAAAAAAAAGATTGTAATGTCTTTTTCATAATAAAATTTTGTGTTGATGAGTATAACGTACGTAGATTTACATCAGAATTATCATATTAATACAAAAATATATTGAAATGCTTTTATTTTGATGTCCTTTCATCAAATAAGATCCAACATATGATATAGATGTATCATAATTTGAAAAATTAATTATTAAAACTTAAAACTGTATAATCTTTTTTAAAATAAATTGAGTATATTTTATTACTCTCTGATCTGTAGGTTACTTACCATCTTTTCTTCCAATTTCGAGTTATCAAATAGCCAATTCACATGGCTAAACCAAAATCCTCCGTTTGGGCTATGTGGATCCTTCTCACTATCAACAAACTGATGATGATGTCGATGCGTACTAACCCAAAAAATTGGATCTAACTGCAAATTATCACACAAATTAACTTTAGAAATATACTTTTCCACCTATAAAGCTTTATTTAATATAAAATACACTATTGAAATAAACATAGAAATGATAGTCTGTAACATATTTTTTTGTTGCATGCAGGGACGAAACCAGGATGGAATTTAAAAGAATAAAATTTAAAAAAGTTTAAATAGGTGAAGCACAATTTGATATATCTAACCAAAAATCAATACTTTTGCCAACTTTACTACAACAAATGTTACTAATTCATGTAAAACTCATATAATATATCTTTGATTTCGAAGAATCGCGAAAGGACACATGTCCCTTACCCCTACTGGTTCCGTCCCTGATTGGAGGTTAACCTATTCAGGGCTCAATATGACACATATAATGCCTAAATTGTACTGTGGACACCATTTCTACAAGTAACTCAAATTTATAACTTACCTGAAGTGCATGAACTCCACAATATGCGAAGAAATATTCAAGCCATTTGGGAAGCTTGAAACTTCTATGAGTAAGATTCCTATGATATGAAAGCGTTATCCCCAAAACGCCAGTTGTGAAACCTAGTGCATTATATAGAAAGTATGCGTCCCAACTAAACGTAAAAGGAGCAAAAATACAAAGAAAATGCACTATGAACAGATCAAAAACATTAATAATATCAAACAGCTTCACCATTTCTTTTTCTTTTTGTTGCATGTTGTCTTCCTTGTTTCGGTTATCTAATTTATACTATTAACTATCACAAAATACTTTATAGCATTTGATGGAACGGGCCCCAAGTGGAGTCCAAATGAATGACCGCTGAGCTCCGCGGTCCAATAGCCTGGAAGGAGTAGACGTGTTAAACGAACCGGGCGGACGGCCCGGGCCCATTAAGGAAGGGTAATGTCCCGAGAATTTTGGCTAATACTGTACATTTGACTTTCTTTTTAATCTCCATCGTCACTTAAATTTTCTTAATTAAACTATCATCTTCTCTGAAACTGATTAGTGAAGGTAATATTTATTATTGGCTTTTGAGAAACACCTTTGCCTTTAACAATTACTATCTTTACAAATAATCCTTAATAATGATATTTTAGAACACCCCTTATTTTATTATTGTCTCATTTCTTAAGGATATTTTAGCTACAAACTAAAATTACCATCTTCAACAAAATCCACTATATATACACCAAAATAATGTTTCTCCTGGTGTAAAGTGATCATCTTATCCAAATCAAAGTTCTTAATAAACTTCCAAATAGGGGACATAATAGTCATTTCACTCTTAAAAGGTAAATATTATGACGTGTGTATAACGAGAGAATTGCTAGAATGGTCACAGTAGATATGTGCCTGTTGCAGTTTGGTCTCAGTTAATTGTTGGTATGCCGAAATGGTCATAATAATTGGTACATTTGGTGCACTTAGTCCCCAAACGTTAAATATAGACGCAAAATTGTAACTTTGGGCCAAAATTAAAGTTTTACCATTAAGTCAAGGTTAAAACGTAAATTGGATATAAATTGGATTTTTCTTTGATTTTTTTTTTTATGATTTCTTTGTCGATTTTTTTATTATTTTCTTTTTCGATTTGTTTTTTGATTTCTTTTTTGTTTTTTTTTAAATTTTTTTTGTTATTTTTTTTTTTCAATTCCTTTTCTTTTTTGATTTTTTTCCTAGTAAAAATGGTTCGCTTTTGGTATTTATTTTAGCTAAAAGGTTCGATTTTGATAGTTATTTGACAGAAAGGTTTGGTTTTCGTACTTTTTCGATAAAAAAATCAATTTTGATAGTTGTTTTGCCACAAATGATCAATTTTTAACTTTTTTCGAAACAATTATCAAAATCAAAACTTTTTACGAATGATATATAGAGGCTTCGACCACCACTTGAACCTAAATATAAAATATTTAAAGACCGAATGAAATAACACGAGGACCGAATGAAATAAGCAAAAGTTCCGCCCCAAACATCATATGAAGTAATGTCCGGATCTTAATGGTTGTTACTTAAACTGTTGAGGTTCAAGCATTCACCTCATAGACCATCCTTGTGCGTCGTGGGAGCACGGGTTGGTTACCCTTAGGGCGGTAAACGGATCGAACTTTATCGAATATAATTACGTTTGAGTTTGGTCCACATTTATCGAATCGGACGGAAATATTTGCGAACCGCGCCGAACCTTACGTTTGAGTTCAGTTTACATTGAACTATTTGCAAACAAGTTCGACTTGGTTGACAAAAAATGTTTGATGTGATTGGACATTTGGGCGGATGAGAGGAGATGATTCATGAGTAATTAGTAAGAAATGAAGATATCTGAAGTTGAAATAATTTTTTATGATTTAAGTTATGTTAGAACTTTCAAGTCTAGACTTTAGAGTATAAACAAGGAAAAACTCTACTAATATGCGAGCCGAACCTAATCGAATTGTTTGGCCGAACCTTGAATTGTACAGTTTGACTTGGTATTTGTCAATGCGCACCGAGCTACGAGCCGAACTTTTCGAACCAAATAATACGAGCCAGATCTAACCTTTTACGTTCACTCACACCCCTAGTTACCCCCCTAAGTATGAGGAGGACCTGTATCGGTTGAAGTCGAATTTCTTAAGGTAAAAAAGACGAAAAACGACAATACGTCTTATTTTGTCTTAGATTAACGTTTCGGTATATACGACAATACGTTTCATATTTGTAATTCAACCACATACATATCAATAAAGCTCACAAAGCAAGCACATACAAACACACACAGAAAAGTCCCCGATTATTTCCTCACTCAAACCTTCTCATGCGATATATAGGGGTCACAAAACCAACACTTTCACAAACTGCTCCAAGATTTTCTGCAGAAACAGGATATGTGAACATACAAAGTGAAATGGGACATCGGCAGACAATTCGAATTATTAGAACATATAGAGAACCGTAACAATGTCCAAGGGACGTACATTAATGAGCGATTTTCCATCTCTGGTTGTCACCTTTCTTCCACTCCCAAAGATAAATTTTTGTGCCGTCGTGGACACCCCCGTGCTTTTTATCTCCATTGAAAGCATCGACGTTGAGGCGAATGTTGTTCACCATTCTTATTGCTCTGTAAGAATCGCCCAAATCTGTGCTTTCAGTCCACAGGATTGACTCATCAAGATGATCCGCAACGTAAGGAATTAGCTGCACCTGAACAATACAATTTCAGGGCTAATCAATTCATAAATTCTCAATATATTTTACCCAACGATGAGATTCACAATCCGAAAAATACAACTAAACCAATTCAATGTTCTAACAAAATTGTCATAATTAAACGACCACTTCATACTCGGCTAAGGCGGGAGACTCTTCAAAGGCACTTGGCATGTGAATGTTGATGTTGAACTAGTAGAAACAATCGACGATCATGTATATGTAATAAGTAGATATTGTAGAAGTAAATGAGAAGATGCATACTGGATGAGTAGCCCCAACAGAGTGCTTCAGGGCTTGTCCTGTTGCTTTATTAACCAAAGCAAAAGATGGGAACCCCTCTTCATCTTTAACTTTGGTGCTATACTTCTCATCTTTCACCCATTGCTACAAAAATACATAAATTGAATACAAAATCAGAAATGACCTAACAAACAAAACTAGATCGTATGTTACAATTTGTGTCCGTTACGAACTTAAGATCATGGCACATTGGCACATGTTTCACGGATCGGTTATCGTTCCATTAAGAATTTTGTTATTAAGATTTCGCTTAATGCAAAAAATTGCGCAATTAATCCCTACACCTATGTATAGATTACCATCATAACACCTTAGATCTTGGAAACAACATTTGTTTTCTTGATTTTCCTCTTCGTTCTTTTTATAGTTTTGCTTATAAAGGGGATGAAGAATAGGAGCGGCTAATTTTACTAAAATATTAACTTGAAATATTTAATAACTGTCTCCTTATATACTTTAAATTAATACTCATTAAATAAATTCTCTAAAATAATATAAATTGATTCAATTCCAATTTGGATAATTTAAAAAATGAAAAAGCAATAATGTAATAATTTTTTAGAGTGCTCATTACTAGTTACTACAAAAGATTAGTATACAAGTAGACAATGCATCTTTCAGTACTTCCTTCGTCCCAAAATTGTTAGTTGTTTGACTTTTCACTCTCATCCAGATACGACTTAAAATATAAAATATAAGTATACTAGTAAAATTATAAAAAGTTAATATTTTAAAATATACATTCAAAACGAACCGAATCTAGCAAGATCTGATTATATTATTCTTATCGGCTAATGAGAATTTATGATCAAATAGATAAACAATTTGGGACGGATGGAGTAAAATGGACAAAGACTTACTTGATGAAGGTCAGAGGGATTGGAAGGAGCAAGAATGACTTGACCATCACGGATAGTTAAAGAGTAGTCAGTCTTGGCCTTGCAATAGACCCTAACAGAGGGCTTATCAGCTAGGTGGTTACTGGGGTGGCTTTCATGATGATAAGGAGCTACAGAGTGGTGAGTGGTAGGTGGTGGCGTTGGGTGGTGGGTTGGAGGAGAAGGCTCTGTATGGTGGTGTTGATAAGGGCTGGAGGAGTGGTGGGTGGGAGGGGGTGGTGATGGGTGGTGGGTGGTGTGGTGGGTAGGCGGAGGAGTAGGCTCTGGATGGTGATGTTCATGAGGGTTGGAGGAGTGGTGGTGGTGGTGGTGATCCATTTGGTGTATGTTTTCTTGTTTATTTGAGACAGAACAACCAAGTCAAATTTATATTAGATGACGTGAAGAAATCAAGTAAATGGAGATTGAATTTTGACAGATTGAGAATAATAGATTCGATTTATGGGTCCCACCAACCACACGTCGACGTGTTTGATTGTTTTCATCTACCTACGTGGGGAACTAACATTGGTTGCTTTTATCGACCACACAACTAAGAATTTGTACCAAGGGCCCACCATAATTAATAACCCATATGAATTTGATTGGGACAACCGGATATATTATACATAATCTTTTCTAATTTTTCAATACCCATGTTTGGAATCTCATTCTCTACTATAATTGTACTACCTCCATCCCGAACTTATGACTTTATAGTCACAGGTTAACATACTTTATCAAATTTTCCACTCTTACTGATCCAAAGTGCATGTCTTCAAAATTAAATCAAGTGAAAGTATATTGTAGTTGGTTAGGTTCTTTCTCTAAAGGGTAATGGTCATGGGTTCAAACCTATCAAGCATCATTTTAACATATTTAAAACTTATTGTTTTATACTTTAACTATTTTTTTATTTTGGCTCCTCTATATTATTTTTTTTAAAGTTGGCCACCTTTTATTTTCATCCTAGCTTTACCCCTGATAAATAGGTGATTAGTAAGGTAGTAAAGCCCTCATGCAACATACCTTATTTGTTGGTTAAGAGAAGAACGGTCGACCAGAATTGATAGAGTTTCTCGATAATAACTTCATGCACCTATTTCCACAGTACTTGCAGAAGACGGACTTCCCAGCTTTGCCATGGAGAAAGGCATTAAGAAGTTAAGGGAATCAGGGGTGAAGAAGAAAGGGGCTGACTTTATCAATAGAAAAAGTATGAGATAATATATGGAGAATTTAAATTAAAGGTTACCTCATGATATTAGAACTTTTAAGTGTCTTCGAATTTTTTAGTGTCTTGACTATATTGTCCTCAATCCTTTGAATAAAACTAACCGATTTAGGATTTAAACATAAAAGTTTATGGAAGTAGATCAGACGCATTGAACTGCATGTTTATGCATTTCACTGATGTATTTGGGTCGAAAGTGAACGTAAGTGCTTCATGTTCTAAATATATCATATGTTAGCGATGTCCGATGCCATTTTCCTTTTATTTGTATCAGAATTTTTATTTTTCATAACTTATCTCATGATTATTCAATTTGCTTTTAGGGCAAATGGTCACAACAATCACCTATATTTACAAGATGTTTCTAGTTCATCACTTATATTCCAAAATTTTCTTATCAGTCAACAATGTTTTAAAACATACCCTACTTGGTCTCACAAGTTATATTTTTTGTTAAGTGATTGTTGGGGGAGGGTCATTTCAAATTCAAAATTGGGGAAAGGTTATTACATATTTTTCTTTTGATTTCTTTGCCCCAAAATATATTAAATTAAAATATCGAAACCTTATTGACAAGTCATGTTCCCGTCAAATGATAACATTAACAATGAATTGATAGAATATGTGATGGATTAAAAAGTTTCAAATATAAGTGCCTAATAAAAATATTTTGAAACATAAGTGATGAACTGGAGATATTTTATAAACATAGGCAATATGATTGTTTGGCCTTGTTTTTATATATATTAGAAAATAAGAAAATTGATGTAATTGTGCACGACATAAATGGACCAAAACTCACATAATCCAATCCAAAAAGCAATGAGCATTTTCTACAATATCAAAAAGAAAACTCCGTGACTTACATAGTTACATTCATGTAATAGTTAAAATGCAAATTGAACAACTTATATTCAATAACCTAATAATTCACTAAGTAGATCTTCAAAACATTGTCAAGGTTTTATTCTCGTCAATCAAACTTAATCTATCATAACTTCGATTTCAATAATATATCAAATAATTATAAAATATAAGATAAATAACATATATTTATTTCTTTGTATATAGCATATATATAACACCCCGAAATATTCAAAATTATCAAAGTTCATCTTCAATCATTGCACATTCCAAAATACTTAACTAACCATTACTAAATGGTTGTCCTGCAACAGTTCTAAACATTATACGGTGATAGACTATATCAATTGCATCTCAATCTTTTTTGATGAAGGTCATTCTTTGTTGATGAGACTCTTCTGGCAATTTAACATCAGTAGCTAATCCAATTGCCTCAAGAAACTTAATAATATACCAAGTAATATCAATTTGCCACCATTTCAATCCATGCCTAGCAGAATAGGGAAAAGCATGATGATTGTTGTGCCAACCTTCTCCATATGAAAGTAAAGCTACCCACCTAAAATCATATTCAAAATTGTTCTAATAATGAGTTAATCGAGTAGCCTACTGAAAAAGACTCTTGCTAGTGACCAGGAGGTCCTGGGTTCGAAAATCACATAATCGCTAATTTACAAAAAAAAAAACAAAAAACAAAAAAAATTGTTCTAAATAAACAATGCCTTAATTAATTGTCATAAATATAGAGTAGTCAGGTAATGAATAAAGTAGAATACCAGTTGTTTTTGGAATTATCATCAGTGTTCCATGCTTTGTTACCCCATATATGACCAGCTGAATTGACCAGAAACGTAATGTGGTACATAGTAACAACTCTTACGCACTACATATTTAATAAGTTACATACATATTATTAGATAATAATTTTAATAGAAGAAAAATAGAAATAAATTCTAGCTGATGTTAAGAAGAATTACGGCTCTACCCTCCCTATGGGCCCTCCCCTTAATCCAAAATCGGTTGCACCACCCAGCGAGCTCTTGCCGCCCACCCTGAATACCGAGACCCCCCGTCCCCCACCACGCAAATCATGGCCGACCCTTCCTATCATAACCCAAATAGTTTGATGCTCCTCTTTATTATTGCAAAACTTCACCTAACCTCGCTCTTGTAGTAGTTTCTCCGTCATTTTTTCTAAAGATTATTTAATTTTACTCAAAGTTATTCAAACAAACTTAAGTTCATATAAGAAATGATTTTCCTTCCAATTTTTCTTACCAGATTTGTTGAAATTGAACTTTTTCTATTTACAGAAAATCATTATTAAAAGATAAGTATATATTTAATTAGCTCCGTAAACCATATACGTAGTATCATTTTTAAAATTAAATATATACGTTCCTTATTCATGAAATAATGTGAATATGCTTAGTAAGGTCAACGCCCGGCCAACGCGCGTGATGACCCATTATTAAGGTCATTTTCATTTTTTTTTTCATGTCAAAATTAAGGGAAAACAATGAAAATCAGAAATAAACTCAAAATCAACCCTTAATTTCGACATGAGAAGGCGAAAATGCCCTTAATAATAATGGTCATCACAAGCGTTGATCAGCCGGAAAATGGCTAATAGACCAATTGAGACAAAGTTTGAAAGGTGAGTGATCAAGTAGGACCCTCTAAAAGGTAAATAATCAACTGATAATATTGAGAAAAGGTAAATGATGTCCGCGGCAATTAACCTTCTAAAGAAAAGTAAGGCTTCTTAAGTTCTAATGCATAAGAGCATTTGTAGTAGATGCCTTATAAACTATCATAGTGAAGAATTGGGTGGGAGTCTACAAAAAAACATAGCTTTTTCAACTTACTCAACCTAAGATGGTTCACTAACTTTTTTTAGGGTTCTCTATATTATAGTGTATTTTTACACTTCCTCAAACACATTTGGATTATGTGCCACAATACTCTCTCTCCTCTCACCTCCTCCTTTTCATTTTTTTAATCATAAAGTAGTTCTTGTTATTATGTTAAAATGTTAGAGTTTCAATCTTTTCTGTGCAAATATTATATATGTTATGTCTTCTTTGGTTATACACTCTTTAAATTTATCGTTGGTTGAAGCAACAATCATCCTTCAACCTTATATATAACATTTTTAAATTTTATTATTTTTATCTTCTTTTTTCAAATAAAATACTAAATTATTAATTTATTTCAAATTTTATTCTTATCATCTTCATATTAAAATAATTAGAGTTTGTCTTCAACATTTAAATAATTTGAACTTGTTTTCTACATAGATCTAAAAATATAAATAGATTTGATTTGATGAGTATAAGTAGGGAATCTAGTTTTGGTTCAAAAGTTAAAGTGTAACCCATAAAATGATAAAGTTCATATAGGGAGAAAATCTTACGGATTTAATGGACACACTGGTGTGAATGCTCTAATAGGATCTTGATAGACATTTATGTCAAACATAGGAGTACAAATTATTTTACTCCTTCAAATCTTTCTAATTTGTGAACATTTGATTTTTCAAAATCATCGGACACGATATGAAATATGAATATTTTTGATTCAACATACGTAAACATTATAAAGTTAATATTTTAGAAAGTCAATTATAATACCTAATTGTAAGATGCATTTGATTTTTCAATATTATAGAGACACGGTTTAAAATATAAATATTTCTTATTCTATAAACGTAAAAAGTATAAAAAGATCATATTTCAAAAAGGCAAACAATAATGCTAGAATGATACTCATATCGCTAGAGCAAAACTATATTCAATTTCTGTTATTCCCTTGGATTTAATGACCTATTATTATAATATTGGTTAATGATAGAATATTTTTGTTTTTATTTGAATAATTAAAACATGAATAAATTTTGGATTTAAAATATGAGATTTCGAAAAAAATGTAATTTGATGAAATGGATATAAAAGGAATTGAGTATGGTTTTGCTCTAGCGATATGAAAATTCCACTCGCCTTATCACTACACTTTCAGAAATATATATTAAACCAAATGTAACATTATCTCACATGACTATATAATCAATTACCAGTCAATGAGAGTGGATGGCTAAATTCTTTAAATTTGACCCAAATATTGAAATAAAAATTTGAATTTGAAAAGAAGGGAGTATCATCAAATTTAATTTGATTCGTCTTACCATTCCCAAACAACAAATGGGAATCCTCCCACAACATATAAAATTACTGTAAGAGCTATTGGATGAAAGAAATATGTCTTTTGAATAAACTTATAGAAGAATTGCTTCTCCAGATCATCGACATTTCTTCGTTTCCACTCTGCAAAATTTAAGTAATTAATTCATAATACCTCATAAAGAGAGCGAACTATTGCTTGTTACCTCTATTTCAAAAAAATTGTCTAACTTGTTTTACGTGATGGAATTTAAAAAAAATCAAAATTGTTTTGTACATGGTGATGAACACCACTTCACCTTTAATCATACTTAAAGTTAAAATTAGAGAATCTTTTTTAAAATAAAAAGACTATATTCCCTCCATCTCAAATTATTTGACCATTTTTTATTTCAAGTCAAATTTTATAAATTTTAATCACGAATTCTCATTATTATTAAAAAATTATATGGTCATGCGACATATTGTTATACTCGTTTTAATATATATTTTTGAAACACAAAATATCATAATTTTTATGCGAATAAAGTTTGTAATATTTATATTTTGTTAAAATTATGTCCCGATAACCTTGAAAAATGAAAGAATGCAAATAATCTGAGAGGAGGAACTATTTTATTACGTTTCATATTTTACTTACCATCTTTTCTTCCAATTTCGTATTATCAAATATCCAACACAAATGGCTGAACCAGAATCCTTCATTTGGGCTATGTGGGTCCTTCTCACTATCAACAAACAGATGATGATGTCGATGCGTACTAACCCAAAAAATTGGATCCAACTTCAAATCATCACACAATTCAACTTTAGAATATAAAACAAAAAATGGTGACATAAATAGAATTTTAATAAACACAATTTAAAACACATTCCCTATAATTTCACAGGTCTTTGATAGATGTGATTCATTTGTTACAAGGTAAAAAACATGGGGCTGTCTTGGGATAGCATCGAACGTCATTTACATCACTTATTTTATTTGGAGAACTATTTTATTGGACATATCATTGCATATTTTTCAATTCTCTACTTCTTGTATTAGTGTTGCTTTCCTATTATATGTATGATGTAACTTTCACGAATTTTGACAATAATATAAAGGTAAAGATCAACATTTGCCACTCATTAATAATTTGACAGCATTATAGTCAAATTACAACTTACTTGAAGTGCATGAACTCCACAATATGCAAAGAAATATTCAAGCCATTTGGGAAGCTTGAAACTTCTATGAGTAAGATTTCTATGATATGAAAGTGTCACCCCCAGAAGCCCAGTAATTTGAAATAGTACAACAAATAGAAAGAATGCTCCCCAACTAAACGTAAAAGGAGCAAAAATAGAAAGAAAATGCACCAACATCACTACAAAAGCGTAAACTTTATCTAACATCACCATTTTTCTTAGGTTGTTGTTGCATGTTGTTGTCTTCCTTATTGTGGTTATTTATATTATTACTATGTACGTTTATAGCATAGTTGTTTTAGGACACATGCAAATGTTTTATTATTGTAATACAAAATTAAAAGTAAAAATTGCACTAGACAGGTGGTTATTATAGCTATGAAGAGTTTGACTTATATCATAACACCTTAGTGTTATCACCCTAATAACAAGGGACAAAAACGTCTTTTCTAATGCATTAAAACAATTAACAAAATCAAAAAATAATGAAACCAAATCCATTTACCCCCAAAAATTTTCACACGCGCCCATTAACCCTTTTCATTCTCCAGCCTCATCCCACCCCCCCCACCCAACATTCAACCGCTACCGAAATTATCGGCATGATCACGAAATTGCAGGGATTAACACCCGAAATATTAGGCCAGCAACAATTAAACACCAAGCCAAACCCCACTAATCACGCAAATTGATCTGTAATTTAGTGTAATTCGCATCCTCCATAATTCCATTAGATGCCGATTTTATTGCCCGATATCAATAAAACACACCAAAATCTGTCGAATAGTGATTGAATTCTCCAAGAACGGCTCAAAATCATACAAAAACACTACAAAACCCGCGACGAAGAAGCTTTCAAGACACAACCAAACTTCAACCAATGGCATCATCATCAAGAAGACGTCCATCACGTATGCTTCAATTATTTATTTTCAGAATTGAGATTTTTGAATGCATATGGCAAGATTAATTATTTAATTGTATTTTGCGGATTTTTTGAATTTTTTGAATGCATGTGATTAGATTAATTGAAATTGTTGACAGATTAATATAGGTCGAAAATTTGAATTTTTTGATAAATTTTGTATGCCGATTAGATGCCGATTTTGTATGCTTTCGAAATTTTGAAATTCCACCATCAAATTTTGTTCTAATACTCGACCTTAAAAATTTAATTTGGAACTACATAGAATTTGGTAAGTAATCTTTTAGCAGAAATTTAAACTAATTTTTTATGGCATTTGGATCAATTTTTTGTCAATATGAAAATTGAAGAATCCTTGACATTGATGTTCCTGTTGACATTGATATTACTGAAATTTGGAGAATCTGTTCACATTAACCTTAAAAGTTTCAATTTTTTATGAAACTGATTCTGAAATTTTTGGGATTGTATGTGTACTTTTAATGTTTAATCAGTTGTTGTTTAAATTCAGTGGTTGTTGGAATTTGTTCTATGCTTTTTAAATTCAATGGATGTTTGGCTTGTATTTGATATTGATGTCTTTTATATTGGTATTTTTATATATGTAGTGTAATGCAATATATTGGCTTCATGATGA
Source organism: Echium plantagineum (assembly GCA_003412495.2). Taxonomy (NCBI): domain Eukaryota; kingdom Viridiplantae; phylum Streptophyta; class Magnoliopsida; order Boraginales; family Boraginaceae; genus Echium; species Echium plantagineum. Next base: position 13,696,424 of record CM016564.1, read on the forward strand.
CATTCTACTATGTCTGTATTTGATGCAAACGAATCTGACTTATATGGCATTTCGGTTGACATGTTGAATTCAATATCAGTGTTGTTTGATGGCAGTATGAATAGTCTATGGGAATTTTTAAATTCAATGGATGTTTTCGATTTACATAGATGTTTGTGATTCAGGAAATTATGGTGTTGTATTTTGACTTATGCCTGTTTATGTAGTAGATTTGTTGTTGGATGGCATTACTGTATATGCCTGAACAAAAAATGCAAGGACCTCGGAATATCATGCCCACATAATTGGAACATGTCCAATTGGGTTGATCCAAAGATGCCTGAACAAAAAGATGCTTCAAGCTGTGGTGTGTTTGTAATGAAGTTCATGGAAGAGTTGTATGATGCACCAGAGAACATGCCATCTTTCGTTGACTGGCCACAGAAAAGGCAAATGCAAGCAGAAGCTATCCGTCGGACAAACGAATTCAGGATTAACCTTTCACATCAGATCATATGTGATGACACAAATGAAATCAAAGAAGCAATATACAAAGAAGGCATGGCTTGAAACTCCGAAAAAATAGTGTCAATGAAAAAAGAAGAAATGGCAAGACCAATGAGGAAACGTTGAATGGAGATGAAGTTTTTGTAGCTGGTTTTTCGTTTCTTAGTCTACATTATCTTGAACTAACATCCTGTATTGATTTTTGACAAATTGATACATAATTTTTTTGGTGGTATTCATCATGTGGTTAACAAATTTAATTTCTATATACCGTAAAATGCCACTAATGTTATTAATAAAAATGTAATAGAAGAATACATTCATATCATTCAAAAAATACAATAGGATTCATGAAATACCGACCAACAAGTTAACATGGCAGGGTTTATTGGAGGAATGCAATAAGCCAATGATTTCATGATGTTAATAGAGACAATGCAATAGAATGACAAGTTCACGGAATTCATAAATGCAATAGGAGTTCTTATTCATGGCATTATGAATAACAAGGAAAGCATGTCATATAATATGAGAGGAATGCAATAGTATAATGCTATTATCTATCGTGTCTTAGCTTTGATAACTTAATTTAATGCAATGGGTCCAATGGTTGATGTCATTTTTATGAAGCTATTTAATGTCATGTATCTGTTAACTGTTGTGAAACATAGGCTTAAGTTGCCATGATCTGTACATTCCACCACAATAATATGTGATGTCATTTTAAATATACATATGAAATGCAACATATTTGGTAGATGAATGAATTTTGTTAAAGTTAGTTAATGTAGTTGAACTATGTGTTGATGTCATTTACATATTCCTATATCATGCCATCAGTAGGATAATGCCATTGATTCATGATTTGATTTCATTTTTGCCATGCCATGACATGCCACCTGTATAATAACTACCTCGTACAAACATTCATAAGTTTCAATGTTTCTAAAAATCAAATCAGACTATTATGAGATGTCATTTTTAATAGTCATATGCAATGCAACATTTTAGTTATATGATTTAATTATGTCTACCTTGGGAAATGCAATGGCAGTGTTAATTAAATGTAGTTTTTTATAACTAGGAAACATAAATATCTTCTAAGACCAAAGCATGACATGCGTGAACTAGGTAATGGCATTCGAATACAATAATGACAATAAATTTAACAAATATGGAAATTCAATTTTTTTCGCATCTTGCAATTAATACTAAGGTCACTATAAATCTAAAAAAACTAGCAATAAATTAATCTGCAAAATATAATATTAATTAGACTATCGAAAATTGTGGAGACATAATTAACTTAATGTAACCACTTCGAATTAGGAAACAACTTCAAATAATTGGTCAATATAAATCCCATAAAAATAGGGATCGTACTGGCGAATATTAAGGCAACATAAAACTAAAAAACTAAGTGTATTACGAATTCGACTTATAATATATTACAAAATGCCATCGACGTACACGTGTATAACATATTAAAATATAAGTAAATTATGAATTATAATACTGAGATTTTTTATTACGAATTTATAATGACATCATCTTCTACTTCAATTAAATTAAGGCGTAATACGAAAATACCCAATCGAATTAAAGTATATGCATTCCCATGAGGTAATTTTATTAGCACAAAATGGAATAATAATTTATATAGCAAAATAAGGAAAAAAACATTGCATAATGTATTCAATTCGAACTAGGAAAACTCTATTTCGAAATCACAATTTATTTATTATATAAACATGTTAAAATACGATTAAATTCTACTACAATTACATACAAGACTAAAACAAAAATACCAAGTAGAAATTACATATTAATTGTATCACCTAAAAATTAGGAGATAAAAAAGGAAACAATTAAACGTATTAATTGCAATCGACGAATTAATGCATAAATAAAATGTAACCGCCCATAAATGTAGAACATTCAAACGCGCAAGTGCAAGCCACTCGCGCCTATTGGAGAGTGGGGCGTTTTTTTTTGGTTAAAAATTAACTAACACTATCTTCCTAAAACACCCTCCTTTAATATCATCCACAAGATTAGAAACTACCAAAAACATCATGATCCAACGGTCCATAATTGCGTTATTATGGTGATAACAGATTTGTGTTATGATATAAGAAAAAACTCATAAATGAAATATCAACTAACGAATTCTTTCTAAAATAGGCAATAAACGATGGCAATAGTAATATATAGACGTTGACAATAATATATATCTGGAATTTGGTAAAATACCAAACTTTTGTCTCTAAAAAACACTTCCTCCATTCCTAAATGATTGATACATTTTAACATTCATGGTCAATAAAACACGAATTAAAACGTCAATATCTCTTATTCTACATATGAAAAAATTATAGAAAATTGATATTTCAAAAATATATATTGAGACGAATCCAACAAGATACCACATGACTATATTATTTCTTATCGTTTAATGAGATTTCTTGATCAAATTTTTTAAATTAAAGTTTAATCATAAAAGTCAAAATGTATCAATCATTTAGAGACCACGCGAGTATAACTTTTACCACCTTTCATCATTTTCATTAAATCTCACACCACGCATGTCCTTTGAAATATCTAAATTACCTCCATCTACCCCAAATACCATCACCATTTCACCCACCACCAACACCAACCACCACATTTTCACCACCCACCAATTGTCACCAAAATCACCATCACCAACCGCCAATAAGCGAGAGCTACACTGTGGTGGGTAGGAGGGGGGTGGTGATGGTGGTGGGTAGGCGGCTCTGCATAAAAGCCAACGCGTTATCACTCACATCCCCTTTACAATTGGTTTCGAGTCAAGAACCTAATATTTCTTATCTTAGAATATTTTGAAATGTGATATATGTCTCGAGATGTCCTCAAAGTAAATCGATAATATATGCGTTTGAATCTTCATCTACTATGAAGTATTTGTAACCTTGCACACGAGACTTAATTACTGCTCGATTAGCTGATTGTCACTTTGATAAATCACACTTTCCAATATTAATTAATTGGAATAAATTATCATTATCTAAATCTTGATTCTCCTACAAAACAATATGAACTAGAGTGCAAAAGATGATCTACTAACTAGATCTAGAAAGATTGTCAAGGTTTTACTCTCATCAGTGGAAGTTATACATCACAACTTCAATTGCAATAATATATATCATGTAATAATAAAATGTAAGGTAAATAATATATGGTTATTTCTTTATATAAATAGCATATAACACCCCGAAAATATTAAAAAATATCAAAGTGCATCTTCAAGACTTCAATCATTGTACATTCCAAAATACTTAACTAACCATTACTAAATGGTTGTCCTCCAAAAGTTCTCAATGTTACATGGGAATAGACTATTAATTGCGTCTCAATCATTTTTTATGAAGGTCATCCTTTGTTGATGAGACTCTTCAGGCAATTTAACATCAGTAGCTAATCCAATTAGCTCAAGAAACTTAATAAGGTACCAAGTAATATCAATTTGCCACCATTCCAATCCATGCCTAGCAGAATAGGGAAAAGCATGATGGTTATTGTGCCAACCTTCTCCATATGAAAGTAAAGCTACCCACCTAAAATCATATTCAAAATTGTTCTAATTATAAATAATGACTTAATTAGTTGTCATAAATATAGAGAAGTGAGGTAATAAATAAAGAAGAATACCAGTTGTTTTTGGAGTTATCATCCGTGTTCCATGCTTTGTTACCCCATATATGACCAGCTGAATTGACCAGAAAGGTAATGTGGTACAAACTAATTATTCTTACGCACTACATGTTTCAAGTTATATATTAGATAACAATTTGAATAGAAGAAAACTTAAACGATATGTCAGTATCAATCGAAAAAATGAAAATAATAAATTCTAGGTGATGTTATAGAGAATTATGGTTGTACCCTCCCCTCGAGCGTCGCCCTAACCCAAATCGACTGCACCACCCCACCCTCTCCCAAAATCGCGAACTCTTGCCGCCCACCCTGTATATCGAGACCCCATGTCCCCCACTACCAAAATCACTTTTTCTAAAGGTCATTTCATTTTATTTAAAGTTTAATAAAAATTTAAATTTTTTGTTACAAATTTAATTTTCTCTCCAATTGTTCCTATAAAATTTGGTGAAATAGAGCCTTAAAAACTTATTTTATTTACAAAAAATGATCACTAAATTAAGGTAAAGATGTTAAGATGCACGTTCCTCGCCGGTAATATTTGTCGGAAACAACATTGGCAGCAGGTTACACGTGCCTCATTAATTCGGGTCTGGCTCATGATACCATGATAAGAGTCTCTGGATTCCACTCTAAAACCAATTGGCAATAGAGGGAGTAGCCCAAGAACTTATATATTGACCCGGAAGGATACCGATATCCGATGTGAAACGTGCATCTTAACAAAAGAAAAGTAAGGTTGCGTAGGCCTTAAATTCTAATGCATATTGCATAATAGGAGCTCGATAGACATTTATCTCAAGCACGAGTACAAATTGTTTTACTCCTCCATTTCTTTCCAAATTGTGAGGATGATTTGATTTTTCAAAATCATTAGACACGATATAAAATATAAATAACCTTTATCAGCACACTAAGAATTATAAAATTAACGTTTCAAAAAGTTTAATATAATGCCAAATTGTAAGATACATTTGACTTTCGCAAAATGACAGAGATACGGTTTAAAATGTAAATATCTCTTATTTTACACATGTAAAAAGTATAAAAAATTGATATTTTAGAAAGGCAAATAATAATCTCTCAACATATTTATATCGCTACTCACTAGAACAAAACTATGTTCTATTTATTTTATACCCTTTATAATATTGGTTGTTAATGATATGGTATTGTTTATTTTAATAACTAAAACATGAATAAATTTATAATTAAATTTTTAGATTTCGAAGAAGATATACTTTCATAAAATAGATATAAAAGGAATTGAGCATGCTTTTGCTACTCTAGCGATATGAAAATTCCACTGGCACCATCACTAGACTTTCAAAATATATTACGAATCTAACAAGATTTCACATGACTATATTATTTGCTACCAGTTAATGAGAATGGATGGCTAAATTTTTCTAAATAATATTGAGATGCAAATTTGAATTTGGGAAGAATGGAGTATCAGATTTAATTTAATTCGTCTTACCATTCCCCAAACAATAAATGGGAATCCTCCGACAGCATATAAAATTATTGCAAGAGCCATTGAATGCAAGAAATATGTCTTTCGTATAAACCTATAGAAGAATTGCTTTTCCAGATCATCAACATTTCTTCGCTTTCCATTCTGCAAAATTTAAATAATTAATGCATAATACATCATAAAGAGAAAGAGAGAACTATTCCTTGCTAGCTCTATTTTGAAAAGATTGTCTAACTTGTTTTTCATGATGGAACTTAAAAAACTGAAAATTATTTCAAATTTCGTAGGTTTTGATCATAAACTTTCATTATTAGTCAATAAGAAATTATGTGATCATGTGAGATGTTGTTAGACTCTTTTCAATATATTTCTGAAACATAAAATTTTATAATTTTTTTGCTTTAAAAAAGTTAGAAATATTTATATATTTTTTTAATTGTGTTTCGGCGACCTTGAAAAATGAAAGAAGACAAATAATTTAGGAAGAGGAACTATTTTGTTATGTTTCGTATTTTACTTACCATCTTTTCTTCCAATTTCGTGCTATCAAATATCCAAGTTATGTGGCTAAACCAGAATCCTTCATTTGGGCTATGTGGATCCTTCTCACTATCAACAAACTGATGGTGATGTCGATGCGTACTAACCCAAAAAATAGGATCCAACTTCAAATTATCAAACAATTTAACTTTAGAATATAAAACAAAAAATGCGTGTGCCTTCGTAGAAAAGAAGGTGACATATTATGCATAAAATCTTTAATAAACACAATTTAAAGCACGTTCCTCATAATTTCGCTTGCTAGATGTAGTTCATTTGTTACAAGCTTGAAAACTTGGGGCCGTTTTTGGGATAGCAATTGAACGTCATACATAACTTATTATTCGACATGATTATAGCTAAATTTAAAACTTACTTGAAGTGCATGAACTCCACAATATGCGAAGAAATATTCAAGCCATTTGGGAAGCTTGAAACTTCTATGAGTAAGATTCCTATGATATGAAAGCGTCATCCCCAGAAGCCCAGTAATGATAAATAATGCAATATATAGAAAAAATGCTCCCCAACTAAACGTAAAAGGAGCAAATATACAAAGAAAATGCACCATCATCATTGCAAAAGCATAAACTTTATCTAACAGCTTCACCATTTTTCTTAGGTTGTTGTTGCATGTTGTTGTCTTCCTTATTGTGGTTATTTATACTATTACTTGTACGGTAGCATAGTTGTTCTAGCACACATGCAATTGATTTATTATAACATATACTTTATAAATTTATTTTATAATAGATCAATTGCATGTGTCCTAGAACAATTATGCTAGAACGTTTACTGAGAGTAATGGTACCATTATCACACGTTGAGAGGTTAAATTTGGACAAAAAAAAAAATGAATTTTTAAGATTTAAACTCATTTTTGTTATTTCATGAAAAATCATTACGAAACTGAAATGCAAAACTTCATTGATTTCTAAAACTAAAAATGAGTTTATATCTTAAAAAAATTAAATATTGCCCCAATTTAACTTCTCATTAAGAGTTGGTATTAAAAGTTAACGAAAAAATTAACATGGTGATTAATCTCAACATTTTTGTCACTACTAAACTACAACGACACCATAATTGAGAACTAAACTACAACTTGATAACAGAATCAGATACTATTTGTGCAATTCACTCCCATCAATAATGTCATATTCTACTGTATCACAGTGCAAAGGGTCAGACTCCCCTGATTATGTGACATCTCTACTCATGTCCCAATATTCTCGCAATATTTAATCTTTTAATAATCAAAATTTGAATTTTCCTAACAAAGACTATGTAATAATGCTTCCTCCAATCCATTGTACAAGTCGTTTTAGACTTCTTTAGATTATATGTTTGTTAATTTCCATGTCAATTTTCCACTTTTTTTCCCTTCGCCCTTACTTATACTCCCGTCGTCCCTAAAAGATTATCACTTTTATATTTTTTTTAAAAACGGTTCCGGGGCGAAGCGTGCCGACAGATATGGTCCTAGTTAAAAATGGTCGAATATATGTCCATGAGTTGAAATGGGGTCGAAAATATGTTTCGGGAGTGAAGCGGGTTGAAAAAATGTTATCGGATAAAAAGAGGCAGAAAATATTCCTATATTTGATGAAATAACTAATGTTTTGAGATTGAGGATATTTTGGAACAAATTACTAAAAATTTATCAAATATGATAAGTTTAAGGATTTTTAAATTTAAATAATGTGACAATCATTTAGGAATGGAGGAAATAATTATTATGTCTAAAAGTTTTAATGGTAGGTTTCCTTTCTATTTTGATCGCAACGTTTGAAGGTAATATTGAACCTATATAACTCTATATTCACCCTGTGGACTATTTCCTTTTTGATAGGAACATGGGATGTTGCTGTAATGCTGTTGTTGAACCGATCACTTTATAATCGCTCCTTATTTTCATTATAAGCAAACGATGGAAACCCCTCTTCATCATATAAATTAGATATGAGCTAATTAACAAATGTACAATGTATATTACAGTTTATGTCCGTTAATATCACGATACATATTTTACTTTTTATATAAATTTTTTGAAAATAAACAACACATTTTAATAACTTATAGAATTACAAGACAAAACATCACACGAAGTATAATACAAGATCCAGACTATAACAAGTCTCTAACGACTACCTCGTCTCCTGGACAACCGAACCAATATATAAGTTATTATAGCTCTAATCTACGAACAAATGGAACTGATCAACTCGGGAAATAGAAATATTTGTCCAAGTTATATGCATCGTCTAATATTTGTGAAAAATCATTAGATGAATATGTTATACATATAACTCGATTGATGATGTAGTATATGTCTCTTAGAAATAAAAATAAAAATCACATTAATAAAAAAAATATTGAGGAGTTGTCCATACATAAAAATCAAAATAATTGATACCGACGTTTTCAAACGAAGAGGGGAATAACCTTATGTTATAAGTTGAATCCGTTTCATTTTTTCTTTTTGCGAACTAAATCCGTGCTCAACAATCAAGTACGGGTTTAGTGGTCCAAGTGTATATTTATTGGCACATGCAAAATTATTTTCCTTATTTTATATCTTCCACATGGAGGAAATGTACTTATTTTCTTTTTTCCACATGGAGGAAATGTACTTTATTTTCAAGTACAATGTATTTTAGAACTCCTTTTAATAACTTCTACATTTTATCATCATTTTCAAAGAGACTATCCATCCTTTTAATATTCTCTCTATCTCTAAACAATTGATACATTTTGACTTTTAGTGGTCAAACTTTAAAAAATTTGATCAAGAATATTTCTCATTAAATAATAAGGAACAATATAGTCATGTGGGTACTTATTAGATTCGTATTAATATGTATTTTTGAAATATCAATTTTTTATAATTTTTTCGGATGTAGAATAAGAGATATTTATATTTTAAATTGTGTTTTTTTGACCATCAAAAATCAAAATGTACCAATCTTTTAAGGACGGAAGGAGTGTCATTGATAGATTGGTAACAAAAAAGTTAGGTCAGGTATGTTTGATGTTATAATTTTATATTTTGGACAAGTATGTTTATATAGTTTCGAAACTTTTTGAGAGTAACTATCCAAAACTAGTATTAAAGAACTAAAACTATCACAATAAAAATATTTCGAACCCTACAATAAATTTGGATATTCATGTCCAACATTGAAATAGTACACAAATACAATATCATATTTTTATATTTTGCACAGATTGATGTTATATTTTTTGTACATATTTGTTGATATATTTTTGTACTTAGTACGATATACTGAAATATATCAATGTAGGCTAGGCAGATATACAAGATTGTAACACGACTCATCATTAATTATATATTTTTTTGTATATTGTTAATGACTATAATTTTTATATATTTTCCTTAGTTTAATATTTATATTTTGAATGAACAAATGTATACCTTTTTATAGAGCAAATTGCTCAAATGGTCCCCGATAGTATGACCGAGTTGCACTTTGGTCCCCAATAGTTACACGGTTGCACGTTAGTCCCCGAAAGTGGCCAAAACGTTGCACTTTAGTCCCCACATCAAGTTTTCCGTTAACATTTCAGGTTTGAGCGTTAAAATTGGGGTAAAAATGTAACTTTTAAGATTTAAAGTCGATTTTTTGCCCCAATTGGTGCCAAAATGAAACTCCAGAACCTCCTCCCGTTAAAACTCCCTTTCTTCTTCACCTCAATTAGGGCTGTGGAGTTTCATTTTGACACCATAGGGGCAAAAAATCAACTTTAAGTCTTAAAAATTATATTTTTATCCCAATTTTAACGTCTAAACCTGAAATGTTAACTGAAAACTTGACGTGGGGACTAAAGTGCAACTTTTTTGTCACTTTCGGGGACTAATGTGCAACCGTGTAACTATTGGGGACCAAAATGCAACTCGGTCATATTATCGGGGACCATTTCGGCAATTTGCTCCCTTTTTATAAAAGATTTGATCCGCCCGTGATCACTAGTATGTGTATGAAGGACCAAAAATGAGAAACTAATTGGTGATCACTAGTGTGTCATATCACATGTGTGGATCAACTACCAAAAATTAGTAGGTAAAGGTGATACAGTACTTTTTTGAGTACTCTACTTCCTAGTAGTCTGATCTTAAGAGCACTCACACTAGTGTCCTTAAAAAAATCCTTATAATTCTCTCTATTTACAACCTTTATCAATTTTGGGAAGGTATTTTAGTTTTGATTCATTTTCAATTTCCTTATTCTAGTCCCTATTTAATAAGAACAAAAATTATTTTGTGATGGATGCCCCAATTATTGCTTCCTCCTTTTGCTCTGTGACTTCCATTCTATAGCACCTGGGCATTCAACATTTTATCATCCCTCAATTTACAGAATACTAAACTACTAGATGCAACAAAACATAAAATTGATCAAACAAAAATTACTATGTTTTTTCAAGATTGTAGTATCCATTAAGACAATGCTAAAAATAAGTTACTTCAAGTTGGAGTATCCATTTATTAGTATAAGCTACATTAACTCAAATCAAATATTAAATTATTCTTTTGATTCATTCCTTTTCTTGATACACTATTACAGGGGTCATTAACTCAAATCAAATCGATGAAGCTTTAACAAAAGTGGTGGATTTCTCAAGCAAAGTTGTTTTAATATTTATAATGATACATTGAACGCAAAAAGTTAATTACTTTAACAATTACTAATTATCATAATGATATACCAAAAACATAAAATTAAACATGTAATTATATCATTATTATAATTCTTAAATTAAATTAGTACTTCTCAATACTAAAATATCACAAATTCACAATATATAAAATGCATATGATTTAAAAATAGCAAAATTATGATTGATAAGGATGAACAAAGTATAATGATACAACTACCTTGTTCACAGGTTGATTGAAGATGGAGAAATAATCATGAAAAAAAAGTTAATGTAAAAAAGAAGCAGGAGACGTGAGAGAAAATAGAGAAAAGGTGATTTGGGGTTTTGGGTAGGAGGAGCTAAATATTGGCCTGGCCAGCTTCCTCTCTATTTTTTTAACGTGGGCCAGCCCAAGATAGAGAAGCTGAAAATGGGCAATTTGAGCTTGTTTTTTATCTACCCTTCCTTATTATTGAGATAATACATATTTTAAACCATCTAGTGTGAATGCTCTAAGCTTTAGAATGGGAATGATATGGTCTAGGTACACGGAGCTCATGGACCATGGAAATGATCAAGTTGCCAGGTAGTCACCTAAGAGCCAGCAGACGAACTCGGTAAACCCCCTTCCCAGAGTGACGACCATGCGATCCAACTTACAGATGTACTTAAGGACCACGATAAGGGTCCGATTCCCTCCGACCCGGACTAGACGGATCCCAGGATCGGACGTACCCCGGATCCCCACAAAAATACCCCACATCACATAGATTTTACATAGAGAGCCATCCACATTATCACATACCGAATATGAATACATTACAGATGATCATCATAAGCCAACCATATTACAAATCTCATCGTTTCTTCAAAAGAAGATAATAGACAGCAGCAGTACTTGATAGTGAGTCCTAGCCTTGACGACAACGCCTTATTCTACAAGCGATAACATTCCTAATAATATCTGAGGTTAATTTTGGCATAGGACTTCAGTACATTAGTTCCTGCACATCAATAAATTGATCGTTATACACAAATTCAGGGGGATTAAGTAACAAGTTCAAGATATTTTGTCGCGGGAGGGGCAATGTAGCCCTCTTCAAGGTAAAAGCTTATGAGAAAGTTTCTTAATAAATGTTTGCACTTCGAAGCCCTATGGTCGTCCTATGGGGAATGTCGCCCAACGCCATCTATATGTTAATATGGATCATATATGAAAACATCGAATTATGTTCGTTATTTCAATGGACTACAACCTATAGATTCTACCTAAAATTGTAATCCTCGATCCCTAAATCGCATTATTCTGTTAGTTTTGGAAGTAAGACACCTAATGGAATAGTAATGTGTATAAATTCTGGAAACATCTTACTACTGCTGACATGTTGACAGGATCAGAAGACTTACAATAGTAAGTCATGTTCCATCGCTGGTTGGGGCCTTTCTTCCACTCCCAAAGAACAATTTTGGTACCATCGTGGACGCCTCCGTGTTGTGGATCTCCATTGAAGGCATCGACATTCAGGCGAATGTTGTTAACCATCCTCACTGCTCTGTATCCATCGCCCAAGTCTCTGCTTTCGGTCCACAAAATTGACTCATCGAGATGGTCTGGAATGTAAGGAATAAGCTGCACCTGTAGAAGAATATGCATTCATCATTTATTACTCATAATCAGGATATATAATTAAGCAATAATTCAAGATTACATCGACCAAACCGAACTTACAAATGTGAGATGAAAGATAATGAAATGGATTCAATGTAAAACATTTCCGGATTATAGGGTAATTCATGAATTACTAGAACTTGTAACATGAGTTTTAGGTGTGAATTGTCCTACACCGAACTACCTAAGTTAGTTTTAAGAGTAAACGGGGTCATGCTAAAACCAATTGGTTACATGTGACTAATTTGTTATGGAGTAATACATTTTGAAGATATTAATCAACGTGGGGCTAGATTATCAATATGATCCCACGTTTAAGTTACATTTATCATGATCCAATGTTAACTTACACATCGCGTAACTCATAATACCGTGTTAGGAGTCACCCGTATCCATATTACAATCAATATGATCCAATGTTTAAGTTAGATTTATCATGAATTAATACATGAACAAGAAAATATTAGATAGAAATAGCAATATAATTGCAAAATTAAAAGAAAGATAGAAATATACTGGATGAGTAGCTCCAATAGAATGCTTCAAGGCCTGTCCAGTTTTCTTATTGATGAGTGAAAAAGATGGGAACCCCTCATCATCCTTCACTCTTGTACTATACTTCTCATCTTTCACCCAGTGCTGCAAGAAAGTCAACTAGATCGTCAATAAAAGTCGAAATCCTCGTCGAATTTTTGAAAAATAAATCCTTACTGTAAAAAAATAAGGTCTGGAACATCTCCTAACCACTATGTCCTAACTACTATGTCATTCGATGTTCTCGAGAAAAACACATACTTGGCGCAAGTCAGCGGGATTTGAAGGAGCAAGAACGACTTGGCCATCACGGATGGTGAGGGCAAACTCAGGCCTAGCTTTGCAGTACACTTTGACGGAGGCTCTGTTTGCGACCAAAGGATGTGCATGATGAGTCGTTGTTGTTTCATGGTGATGAACCACCACTACTGGAGTTGGGGTGTGATGGTGATGGACTGGTGGTGGGGTTGGGGTATGATGGTGGTGGACGACTGGAGGGGGGGTGGGGGTGTGGTGGTGGTGGACGACTGGTCGGGGGGTTGGGGTGGGGTGGTGGTGGGGTTGAGGGTGGGAGTGGTGGTGGTTGCGACGATCCATTTGTTTTTTCTTTATGTTAAGGAAAGTTGATTTATTTGCATACCTAACAAGTAATAACACCAAATATACATATATATGGAATTGGACGAATGGATGATTATGTGTTCCTTCGAGGCGAAGTAGATGGACTTATGAGAAGTTTAGAGATGAGACAGCTAAATAGTCATAGTCATATTAGATCATTCTAGAATATTAGTCGATTTAGATTGCAAAATGCGATTTATTATATATATTTTTAAATATGGTGATAAAATAGTTATTTCATTCCTATTTTTTTTTTTTGGCGTGTTTATTAGCTAAGGAGGTGAATGACGGTGAATTTTAAAGTTTATTTTGTTTGTGATTAATTTTTTTTTATGTTCATTTAAATTTATAAAACTTAAGTGATTAACCTATATTTTTTTTAAGTTAACCTTGTTTTAATTGACCTCTAAATCAGGAAATAGTGTAAATAAAGGAGATCTAGATATTTTGAATTGAGTATTCCAAATTAATATAAATTATGGATTAGTTGTTCAAAATACTTAAAATATTTTGTAATATAAACATAAATCGATATAATTTCTTTTCTTAAAGTTATTGGTGAACTTAAGTTGAATTTGATTAGGATGGTTATATAATACGATGAACTCAATGTGGCGATGTAATCAACCAAACAATAATAAGAACGTGGACATATTTGAATTCCTGGACAATCTCTTATCTTTTGGACCATCCAATGGTATATCACTGTCAGCATCTTCCCTGCACACTAATGTCCAAAACTTTTCTGCGATTCCAGAAATTTAAATTCGATACTCAATGTGGCACGTGTTTCATAAGCAAAGGTCATTGCTAAGACTTCAATCGATTCCAAGCATGATATGACTTTGTAAATTTTATTTGACCAAATGGCTTCGTTGATCACTAACGTTTGTTAAAAAATTCTAGTCGATCACTCTAATATGATTTTGTATACTTTCGATCATTAATTTTTGGTATTATGTATACTTTTGGTCACTCATGCGTTTTTTTAGTACAACTCGCGATTTTCGACATTTTTAACATTTTTTATAGGAGTATTTTAGTCATTCTACCATAATTATGTTACAACTCATGACTTTTCAACATTTTCGATGAGTGGTAGTTGATGACTTGATGTTAATGACAAAATTATGGTATAATGATTAAAATACCCCTACCAAAAATGTTAAAAATGTCGAATGATAGCGAGTTGTACCAAAAGAACACATGAGTGACCCAAAGTATACATAATATTCAACATTAGCGATCGAAAATATACAAAGTTATACTAGGGTGATCAACTGGAGTTTTTTAACAAACGTTAGTGATCAATGAAGCCATTTGCTCTATTTTTTTATTAGTAAAGTCAATATCTTATTCCTTATAGTGTGGGTGTATAAGAAAACTCGAATAGATGAGGTCGAATTGTTATGCTACTCGGATGAAAACGTCTTAATAAATACTCTTTATGGTTCACTATACTTGATTGTTTGGACAAAAAACACTTTATTAAGAAAATGGAAGAGTTAGTGATACGTTCTCAAAAAGTAAAAGTATTTTGAAGTACTATTACCTTATTGAACAGATAAAAAGGAAAAAATAATCTTAATATGACATTGAAACTATAAACAATCAAACATTTTGAAAAGGTTAAAAAAACATCTAAACAATCAAGTATAATGAAACATGAAATAGTTCGATGACTTCTGCACAAATATTTAAATCTACAAACAACAATTTAAAAAATACAAGAGTCAAAAACTTCAAAATTATATTTAAATCTTCAAGCACCAAATTCAAGAGTTCAAGAACACCGTGTTAAAGCCCTTGAACTTCGAATTGCTGGAGAATTAAACGAGTATTAAAGACTGTAACTCACTCGCATTCAAATTAATTATCAATAAATATATTATTTGTGATTACACATTTCTCTAGTTTTTCATTTATTTTCTAGGACTGTGAAAATTTGTCATTACAAATTTTGGCACATCCGATGAGACTATCTTTATCTTTCATCTCTCCTATAATCCAAGTTAATGCATAAGACACTACTATTAGATTCTCATATCAAAGCCATCAAGGTTGCTGGTGCAACGACTATAGGAGTAACTACGCGAAAGACCGCAATAAGTTACTTTGGGCTAGCGTCACTTATGTATGCCAAACGTGCTTTTGTGCATTGGTATGTTGGTCGTTAATCTTCATGAGCTTGCAATTAAAACTTAAAAATCAAAGAAACTGATCAATGTTCAAAGAGAGTTCATTTCAGTTCAACTTCCCTTTTAACACAAAACTTCAAAAACAAACTTATTTAACACAGAACTTGAGAAACAAATTTAGGTAGATTTCTAGATAATATTAAATAGCAAAGGGTTCAAATACATTTGGAAGCACAAAACATATTACTAGTAATAAAATGAATCAAACTATTTTATTAATAGAAAACTTATTAACTTGTCATTGACAATAATCCACTGCAATAACAGAAGAACAAAAATAAAATATTGTTTTGGCAACTTAGACGTCCGCCTCGGACTCGGCTTGTAATGACATCTTATTCCTCATCATCTTCCTCTCCACCACCACCTCCGGCAGCCTTCTTGGCAGCTGACTTTTGATTCCTTCTCTTCACTCGCCCAGGACGCCCGCCTCCAAATGGACTTGTAATAGCAAAATCAATATGCTTTTGAGAGTCCACTTTCACCAAAAATGATGGTACATTCACCACCTGCCTTCCAACCCTAAAACGCAATAAAAGTATAATTAGCCAATGTATGTGATACATCATAATTAATTAAAACAAAACGTCGAAATTCACCTAATGTGCTTCTGGCGGATGAGGACTCTAGCATGGTGGATCGATTTGGCCATACCGGCCTTGAAAACACACGTTTGCAGGCGACGTTCAAGAAAGTTCTCAACGGTTAATGCCAACACATAATCGAGCTTGTTCTGAGTCTCGTCAAGAAGCCCAAACTTGTTCATCCTACGAAGAATTGCTTCTCCTTCGAAGATCCGTTTAGGGTCCTTCTCTTTGAGAGTGAGAAGCATTCTAGCAGCATTACGAATGCGGCTTAAGGCGTATTGTACCCTCCAGAGCTCTCTCTTGCACCTGAGACCATATTCTCCCAATAGCTTCAGCTCTGCGTCTAGTCTCTCCTTCTCGAATGGACGCCTTGGCTTCTTGAATGTCTTACCACCTGCGTAAAATAATACAGCATTCAATCAGATCACAAATCCTTTTTCCGCTAAACGGGAGCCTATTTACAACGATTAATCCGTGTTAATGTATAGTTTTTATCAAATGATTATTATGATTGTGGTATTGAGACTTACTTTTGCGGTAAAAAACGACATGAACCATATTGTATTTAGGGGTTAGAGGAGAGTGAAACTAATGAAACAGAGGATCCTTTTGTTATGGTGTGATATGCTTCTAAAATGAAGCTAAATACTAGAGTTAGTTAGTGAAACTAGCTAACAAAATGTTTGATAGACGGAGAGTTAGTTAAATAATGTTTGACCATCTCAATTGTATAATGGTAAAATGCATTTTGTTTTATTTAATGAATGAGTTCATATTAAGAATCAATTCGACATTATCAATTGCACTTTTTTTTCTTACACAAGTAATTAGACAACTTCATATAAATGAAACAATTAAGAAAGAAGTTGAGGTAAATTCTCACTGATTAACAGATAAGCGACTATTTAGATATAGATATGTGATGACTTTATTTTAACATTCTCAGTTGAAAAATCAACACATTAACAATGATTAAACTATACATTAAACTATATTTATTCCTTATTATGAATGTAGTGTACATTAAATTTTATTTAGGGCATTTGGGTTTTTAATGATATTCTTATCGTTTAAGTAAATAAAAAAGTTACTATGAATTTTATCCAAAATTCTTCTAAAACTAATCTATATTAAAATTATTTTTATCTATCTAAATTAATTCGTACAAACTTATTATGCACAAACATATATACTCTATATATAAATAGTCAAAAACGTAAACCTTGCATTTCTTTTATGTCTATCTTTATCACAAAATCTTACTGCAGTATATGGATTAATTATAGAATAAAGATATAATTATAATGTAATTGTTGAATATTTGAATGTGAAAAAATAAATTGGTAGAGCCATATTATTTGAGGTATAGGCCTAATTTCTACTTATTAGGCTTATGTGGGGGGCTGACCATGCCTGGTCGCTCAATTTCAAGTGCATTCATGATGAACTCAGAACTCCCATATATATCCATTTCAAAAAACCGCTATAAAGACAGTCACGAAAACAGAAAAATATGCTTAAATATACTTTTGAGAATCAAACCCGAGATCTTTTTACAATAGACTTAGGTCCATTACCACTAGACTAAACGGCTAGAAGCCTTGGATGCCCCAAACTTCCCACCAACCATTTTTACGTAGAAAAAAAATTAAAGTCATCATAGTTAATTTAATTAGTTATTGTCCTATAAATTGGTGAACATGGGTGTTCATATGTGACCAGCAAATTATTAGGTATAGTAAACAACATGGTGAAGCACTACTGGTACCATCTCCTTGGCTTACTTTGCCTTTCACATTTCTTTGGTTTAAACGAGTCTACTAAAATCACACCAACTTATAGTCGAACCGATTTTCCAGATGGTTTCATCTTTGGAGCAGCCTCAGCAGCTTATCAAGTAACTATTTTATTATTCTAATTTGCAATCTTTTATTTTGATAAAAAATATTATAGTAATTTTGTAATAATAATAAATACATTTTAACATAAGAAGAAGTTTTGGTTACTAAATATTACCAAAATTTCAATGCTACCTCTATCACCATGCATATTAGTAAACGGTTTGACATTTTCTTGACCCAAAATTGTTTCTCATTTATTAAGCAATTTTTTACTAGTTACTCTCTACCATCCATTATAATGAATGTTTGATTTTTTTGAAATTGAAATTTCACCAACGATTATAACTTATTTCAGCACATATAAAATTTATATAATTGAATTTATTGTTTAAACTAATTTCATAAATTTTGTAATAGTAGAATATATTACAAGAGGTAACTAAAGGTAAAAGATTTATCTCAATATATAAGAAATATAATTATATTTAATTGGAGGTAGTTGGTATCAAACACATACTAATACCTCCAATCATGGGGCAGACTATTCTGTTTGTCCATTCACAATTGACGATATATAGCTTTCAAATTCATTTATTTAGATGAAATACTAATCAATTACATACTTGAACTAATTTGTAATAATTATTATTTTTTAATTTATTATAATTATTAATTTATGGTTTTTGTGTTGCATCTAAAGTTATATAGGGATCTTTCTGAAATATTACTATTATCTTCTAAATTTGTTGATTTTATATTTTTTTCACTAGTCGAAGTGAGGGCCGGACAAGTAATATAATTTATTTTTATTATCAATAATTTATGTCATATTAATTTACAGAATTTATACTGTACATCATCTTTTTTATGTTCAGTATGAAGGAGCTGCATTTCAAGATGGGAAAGGTCCAAGTACATGGGATAATTTCACCCATTCATTTCCAGGTTTCTCCGCTTTCATCCTATTATATGATGGATATGAATGCATTTTTTTTGCCATATATATTTTATTATTTTTCTTACTTTTATTTCTATTAATGTAACTCCATATCTTCAATATTAATAAGTAGTCAGTATTTCATGAAAATAAAAGTTTTATATCATCACTTAATTTTGACTCATCAAATACATACTATGTGTAAATTGAATTATTAGTTATATTCTTATGTTACACTTATATATACTCTGATATATAAAATGATACCTAAAAATGAATGAACAGAATATAAATAATAACAATAACTTCTTTGCAGCTGGGCAAGCTAGCTAGTTGGGGTATATATTCCACTAGTCCAGTTTTCATACAATACTTTTCGCCTGTTTTATCATTAACGAACACATGAAATATGCGTTAGTTTATTAGTTTGATAGCAGATTAAATAACAATACCATGTGTTATGTTAAAAGGTCGTCGCATGATTTTTCATGCATTGATAAATGTGTTAGTTTCAAATAACCGGACCCTCACAAAACATACGAACGCATGGATATGTGTCCTAGCGACAACTAACAGATATATCATATATTTTATAATCATAAAATTATTAACATTTCGAGTATTAAAAATTGAGGTAGTAAATATAATTTTTACCCCTAATAAAACCATTTGAATTGACATGGTTTTGTTAAGACAAGGACCATCACTAGCCGTTGTTATCTTTCACCTTCTTCCGGTAGTTACAACATACGTCAATAATTTCTACTCATTGTCTTATCGTCATCTATCTTTCCTCATATATAGTGTAAGTAATTCAATATTGAAACAATAATGGTAATGGGGATCACATGAATCTCCCATTATAAATGTTATGTTTTGACATATCTATCAAAAAAGGAAAGAGGCCAGTTGGTGCTTACAATGACTTGCTCCAAACATTATTATGAGACCTTCAAAAAGTGGGGGCTTAGCACCTTTGCAATACCTCGGCCTAAGGGCCGGATCCGATAATACGAGTCTGTTCTAGTAAAGTCGAGGTCTTTTAAATTGTTTGTTTACATGGACAAAGTCAAAAGAAGAACAACCGTCAAGTGTCTTTAGAGAAATTAAAAGGTGTCCCCTTTCCCAACAATTTTCAAAATATAAATATCTTGTTCCTCCACTACTATTTTTTCATAGTTCAGTCATTACAATTCATAAAACGAGTTAAGATATAATTATGCTGCTCGGATACGGGAAATTGATATTTAAATTTTATTGATCAAGTAAAGTTACCTGATGTCTGAATTATGCAGATAAGATACTTGATCATAGCAACGGAGATATTGCCCAGGACTTTTATCATCGCTATAAGGTAATGTATAATTACCAAAAAACATGTTCTTCTTGCTATATGTGTTACAATGTAATTACCGGTTTTAGTTTGAATCACTAAAACGAAGTTGCACATTTTTTAGTCTCAAATAATTATATTATGGCAGATTAATCTGTAAAGGTGGTAAGTAAGTTTTACACTATATTTCAAAAAAACTATAATATGTGCTTCAAGTTGCACTTGGATCCATATATATATATAATATGTCATGTATAAATAATCTCTCATATTATTGATCAATGTGTATTTTAATCCCTCTTTCGTGGAGATATGCAGACCATACATTTAAAGAGACTAAATTGTAATTTGCACATATTACGTGCGACCATTTCCGTGACAAATGTTGCATAATCGATTCTATTCTCTCCGGGACCATACTAAAATATTTGTCACTTTCAGGGACCATATGACAACAAATGTGCTACTTTCGAGGGTTAATCTACCAATATAACTACTAAAAACTAAAGTATAACTTCGTTCCCACTATCTAGAACCAAATTAATAATCGGGTCTTTCAACTCTTTAACTAATGCCAACCATTGAGTTAATCGGATAGCCTAGTGGAAAAGACTCTTGCTAGTGACCGGAAGGTCCTGGGTTCGATACTCACCTCATCGCTAATTTACAAAAAAAAAAAAAACTAATGCCAACCATCAATTATATATTGCAGCTCAGCTTTTGATTTAATAAATATTCAACTAATTAATGTCATCATTAACCACCCCGGCCTCTTTGGACGCTTCCGTTAATGGTTTATCTTGTACACTAAAAAGGACTAAGATGTTACAATTATTATATATACCATTTGCAAGATTAATCGTAATTAGATCGTATATGTGATATGATAGGACAATTGGCAATTGTATAATGATATTGTTTCATCCCAAATTGTTTGGTCATTTTTTATTTTAAAAAGTCAAATGTTAATAATTTCGACCATAAATTTTCATTAGTTGATAAGAAAAGTAATATAGTCATTTGAATTTGGAACTTTGTTAGATTCATTTCAGTAAATTTTAAAAATATAATATTAGTTTTTATAGTTTGTACACATAAAAAATTAAAAGTATTTATATTTTAAATTATATTTAATGATCGTGAAAAGTCAGATGAAATAAATAATTTAAGAGTGAGAGAAACTAATATTAATAACAATATTTAATATATCCAATAATTGGTATAGGAGGACATTCAACTCCTGAAGGTCTTAGGATTGGATGCGTTTCGATTTTCCATCTCTTGGTCAAGAATATTGCCTCGTAAGCATCATTCCAACTGTGATTTATTATTTTCTCTATTCATAAATGATTGGTACATTTGAATTTTTATAATTAACAAAACACAATTTAAAACGTAAATATCTCTTATTTTACATGTGAAAAAACTATAAAAAATTAATATTTCAAAAATATATATTAAGACGATTATAACAAGGTCTCACATGTCTATATTATTTTTTATTGTTTACTTAAAATTCTTGATCAATTTTTTTTTACAATTTGACCATAACAATCAAAATTATCAATATTTCCAGAAAGGTGGGAGTATTATTAATTTATTGTATAGTGCGAAGCATGATCTAATATAGATCACAAGTGAGTAAGTATATTATAGTGTTCTACATTTTTAAACAATTCGAATCATATCAAATCCGGTAGTATTTTGACTTAACTCAAATTGACATGTAGCCTCAATTAATGACTACCATGTCCATGGTTCATGACAAAGGATTTGGACTCGAAAATTTTGGGCCAAATTCGACTTGAAAAGATTAAAATAACCTTAGTAAAGGCGCAAATGGGTGCCACTTGAGTTGACCGGCAGTTGACCACCCGGAAAAGTGGTCGACTGACCAAAAGAGACACTTTTTAAAAAGTGAGTGATCAACCAGGACACTCTAAAAAGTGAGTGATCAACTGGTGACATAGGTAAAAAGTAGGTGATGTCCCCGGCCAAAAACCCTTTCAAAAATATATATTGAGACGAATCTAACAATGTACCACAAGACTATATTATTTCTTATCATTTGATGGGAATTCGTGATCAAATTTTGTAATGTTTGACTAACAAAAGTCAAAATGTGACAATCTTTTAAGGACGGAGGGAGTAATAATTGTCATTTTTAGAAATAATATTGTATCAATTGTATCATTTTCGAAAAACTAATAAATTTAACTTGATATGCTTTATATTGTTTCCTACAACTCCAAAATTAAATTCTGAGATATATATAGTATTCAAATTAGTACTTGATTATTAATATACATCTAGTTCAATTGATAGTCTAATATACTAAAAGAAAATTGAGCTAATTGGTGGAGTGGTTTTAAATGGTGTAATCCTGGTGAAGTTTGGTCTTCGATAGTGACAATGTAACAGATAGTCCTTGTAATTACCAAGCGGGTGATAATTTGATCTCCTAAACTGTACTGTGATTGACTAAA
Source organism: Echium plantagineum (assembly GCA_003412495.2). Classification (NCBI taxonomy): domain Eukaryota; kingdom Viridiplantae; phylum Streptophyta; class Magnoliopsida; order Boraginales; family Boraginaceae; genus Echium; species Echium plantagineum. The sequence goes on from CM016564.1 coordinate 13,719,491, forward strand.
ATGGGCAAAAATAAAATGTGATGCGTTTTTGGGGCTGAAATGTAACTTTTTTATAGTCTTAAATGGGTTTATTACGTTAGTAATTAAAGGGACTAATTTGTTATGTTGTCACTATCAGGGACCAAATTATACCAAAATTATTCTTACTAAAATTATTTTGACAACTAATTCATAAGAATTTCGCACCAATAGAAACCTTGGATTTGAAGCTCAACTTGTAACTCTTCAAGTCATTAGAATCAAACCTAAGTACTTAGTTAATGATCCAAAAATTTATAAAATTTGATGTTTTGACTCAATACATACAGTTATACATTGTACATCACATGGTTCAAGATTTTTTTTTCTTGACTATATATGGATGTCTTACAGGTGGAAAGTTGGATGGTGGGATAAATAAGGAAGGAATTGGTTTCTATAATAATCTTATTAATGAACTTCTATCAAAAGGTGTATTATCGTCTTCTCGAAAACTACAATTCATTATGTTTTTTGTACATAGGAAATCACTAATGATATATTTACAATAATGCAATTATACCATTTTATACACACACAAATAGAGAGTTAATTGCTGAAATAATTCCAATAAGTGGGTGGCCGTTGTAGTTTGGTCCCCGTAAGTAGGACCGGTGCACAAATGGTCCCTGAAAGTGTGTAGCGGGTGCACATTTGGTCCCTAAAGTAATATTTTGTGGTTTTACGTAAACAAATGCTAAAATTGGGCCAAAAATATAATTTTTAAGAGTTTGACAAAAAGACTATAAGCGATTCAACGTGTTTATGTATGTTTTATCAAAATAAATGTTTTGAAAATCTTAATGTTGATAAAATTAATGTTTGAACTAATATTCTTAAAAAGGATGAAAATAGCTTTCCAACGCATTTTGAATCGTCAAAATCGTTGTTTTAACGAAGCGGGAAATGAAGTTTCAAGTTTGTCGCCAAGCCAAACTCTTAAAATTACATTTTTAGCCCAATTTTAGCATTTATTTAAGTAAAACCACAAAATGTTACTTTAGGGACCAAATGCACACCCATTACACACTTTCAGAGACCATTTGCGTGTCGATCCCACTTACAGGGACCAAACTGCAATGGTCACCCACTTACTGGGATTATTTAAACAACTCCACAAACAGATATATGTATATATATTATTATATTTTATGTAATAGAATACCATTTTTCAAATATCAAATCATTAATATCAATTATGCAAACTTAATTGTACCTTTTACGTAATTCGTATGAATTTGTTTAACAATTTTGATATATATATTAAATAGGTATATAGAATACTTTCGGTGCACTCTTATTTTTTGAATTTATATTTTATACCATCTTAAAATAATATGTCTAAATATAATATAAAATATTTATAGACTATTAAATATTTAATGAATTATATAAGCATTATAGATACGTTCTCTTGATCTCTACTTTTTTTTTTATATACATTCTATGGTAGGCATTCAACCTTTTGTTACAATCTTCCACTGGGACCTTCCACAAGCACTGGATGATGAATATAAAGGCTTCTTGAGTCCTCTAATTGTGTAAGTATATTCATTAAAATACATACAATATTTTATCATGTTAAGGAGTGATATCACAAATCGAACTCATCTTTTCACATGAAATTAACACCAACCAATTAATGATATAGTTTTAAATAATTATCCTTCTACAGTTTGAATTTATTTTTTAATTACATTTTATTTTTCTTAATTTATGTACAAATGAATAAAACGATGCAGGAATGATTTTGTAGATTTTGCAGAGCTATGTTTTAAGGAATTTGGGGACAGAGTTAAATATTGGATTACTATAAATGAGGCATATGTATTTTCTAGTCTAAGTTATGACTTGGGGTCTTTGGCTCCTGGACGTTGTTCTTCATGGAGGTTGAATAATTGTCCAGCTGGAAATTCAGCAACCGAGCCTTATATAGCTGCCCACCATGTTCTCCTTTGCCATGCAGCTACTGTCAAACTATACAAACAAAAATACCAGGTAATTAAATAAATGTATAATTACTCCATTCAATTTTGTTGGATCATTTAGATACAAAACTTTGACTATGTTTAACTTTAAAAAAAGATATCTAACGACATAAATTTTATATTTATTAAAACAAACAAGATAAACTTATTCATGATGTAATAAACGACAAGTACTAAATTGTCAAAACAGTCCCAAATACATGTGCAATCATCACTTTAGTCTTTTTAATGTATGGTCAGTGGAAATGGTCCCTAATTTAGAGTAAAAGATGCACTATACTTTAGTCTCTCCTTTGGTGGAAAGACGTTAAATTTTGACAAAAAGAGAAATAAAATACATATTTTTGACAAACATGGTGAAAGTAATATTATTTTGATGATCTTTACATACACTGGAAGGTCCTATTTATACATAACAACGATGCTAGTCCTAATGCTAGTCCTAATAACATAAGGACTCTAGTACTCTAACAATATAGGACTCTAGTACTCTAACAATATAAGACTCTTAATAATATAGTAATATAGTATATGCTAATACATGGACTAAATTGCACATTCCTGAATAATGTCTAATGAAAGTAGTAATATTCTTTGATGATCTTTACATACACTGGAAGGTCCTATTTATACACAATAAGGATGCTAGTCCTAATAACATAAGACTCTAGTACTCTAACAATATAGGACTCTAATAATATAGTATATGCTAATACACCCCCCGCAGTCGAAGCGGGAGGAGGACGGACGCTAAGACTGTCCCGAAAATCAGTAAATAAGATGAGTGGAAGACCCTTGGTGAAGATGTCTGCGGTTTGATAACGAGAAGGAACATGGATAACTCGGACTTCAACCAGGCTCACTGCTCTCGAACAAATAGAATATCTGCAATAATTAAAAAAAACATCGACGGAAATACATCTTCGGAACACTAATAAGCCGGAAGGACATCGGCGGACATGTAAACATCGGTGGAAGAGCATCACCGGAAAAACACTAGAAAAGATAGGCGGACATGACATCGCCATAGAAATATTACGAAAAAGAAAGTAGACCATCGTTAGATGTGATCTGAAAAAAAACAAAACTCTGCATTGGAGCAGAGTAAAATAAGGAAAAGAAAATATGAAGAGTAAAAGAGAACAGATTAAGAAGAAGCGTTATAACGAGAAAGAAAAAAAAAGCCTCGTTTGAGAGGAAGAATTAAAATTTGCGCGAAATAAACTGAGCAATAGTAATCAGACAAGCACTATGATTTTTTATTTTTAGATTTATCGAAGAAGAAAATAAGTTATTGGAGGAGGAATAAATCGAAGACTTCTACTATAAGACATTGATTTTTTTAGGAGAAAATAAAAGCAAGAAAAAAAGTAATATTGAAAAGAAAACATAGATTAAAATACGAATGTCCGGCGGATGGTTTTGAAGTGGTGAACCACCCGCCGGCGCAGCGGAAAGAACCAAGATCTTAACAGCGGAAGAGAAAAAATAGGTTTAGGATCTTTCAGGCTCTAATACCATGAAAGTAGTAATATTCTTTGATGATCTTTACATACACTGGAAGGTCCTATTTATACACAATAAGGATGCTAGTCCTAATAACATAAGACTCTAGTACTCTAACAATATAGGACTCTAGTACTCTAACAATATAGGACTCTAATAATATAGTATATGCTAATATCTAATAACAGTTGAAAATTTTATTTTTGATAATCTTTTTGTCAAAATTTTACTTATCCATTAAAACATAGACTAAAGTGCATCATTTTCTATCAATATGAGGGACCATTTGTGCATATTATAAATTAAATTTGTAGAGATTAAAGGACAACAAGCACGTATTATCAAAAACTACTCAAGTAATTATCTCATTTAGTGGCCATAAACAATTTATGAGGATTAATATTCTGCACAGCATATCATAAGTTGTTGTTTCTCTAACCATTAGGCTTCCCAAAGAGGAGAGATAGGGATAACACAAGTGTCACATTGGTTTGTACCGTACTCTAGTAAGAACCAAGACGTTGAGGCAGCCCAAAGAGCTCTTGATTTTATGTATGGATGGTAAGTAGACACGTAAGTTTATTATCGTTCGAATCTATAATTATTACGTTAATAGGCGATTAGTCCATAAAACCGCCTAATTCTATTACAAAATAAATTGTTACATTTATATGTATGTGGTTTACAGGTTTGTCCATCCTCTAGTTCATGGAGAGTATCCACCAAGCATGAAGAATCTTGTTAAAGATAGACTGCCTGATTTCACACCTGAGCAAGCCAAATCTCTTAAAGGCTCATTTGATTTTATAGGACTCAATTATTATACAGCAAACTATGCAGCTCAAGGCTTCAAACAGAGTGTTAATATTAGCAGTTCAACTGACTCACAAGTTCTTCTTTCTTGTAAGCTTATCCATATTTTTAAACTCTTTTCATATATAGTTTCATTCCGGTATTTGGGAAAAATATATTTTCACGGTACTATTTTTGTGGCCTATACGTACAAAACTTTGTTGATGGTTTTTTTGGTAAGAAAAATAGCCAACACATGGAATGGATTGATTTCACGAGAATGGATTGGTTGACTAAAAAATGTAAAGACAAAATTGTTATCTTTTTAACATAATAAATTAATTTTATTGAACTATTGTGCAGGTTACAAATATTCATAGATAATAAATGTTTAGTCTAAATGTTTAGTATTTAGTATCAAATAATTAACATATTATCATAAAATCGAAGTGGCATATATTCAAATAATAATCCTAATGTTGCTCGTTATTTCTTATTGTAACAGCGGAGAGGAATGGAAAGCCAATTGGTGATCCGGTATGTTTAAAATCAAAAAATAAAATATTACTCCCTCCATCCCTAAATGATTGTCACATTTTGACTTTTGATGGTCAACAAAACACGATTTAAAACGAAATATTTATTATTATACATGCAAAAAGATTATAAAATATTAATATTTCAAAAATATATATTAAGACGAATCTAACAGGTCCCACAATGCTATATTATTTCTTATCGTTTAACGGGAATTCATGATCAAATTTTGTTATGTTTGGCTTTTGTTGGTCAAACATAACAGAATTTGAACATGAATTCTCATTAAACGATAAAAAATAATATAGCCTTGTGAAATTAACCTTGGTAGATTCGTCTCAATATATACTTTTGAAATATCAACTTTTTATATTTTTTTCGCATGTAGAATAATAGATATTTACGTTTTGAATCGTGTTTTGTTGACCACCAAAAATCAAAATGTGACAATCATTTAGGGATGGAGGGAGTAATATTTCAGAATTTAATGATCCCATAAATATAGTTGATTATAGTTAAAGTATATAATAAGTGTCACTAATGATTTATTGAAACAATCAGACTGGAGCTAGTTTTTTTGTGTACCCAAATGGCTTGGAAGATCTCCTAGTCTACACAAAGGAAAAATACAATAACCCCAAAATCTACATAACAGAGAACGGTATTTTTTTGTATTACTTAATTGATTGATAAATATGTAGGTTAAATTAAATATATTGGACAATTTAAGTATTCTTACATAAATTGAAAATTGTAGGAATGGGTGATACCAACAAGACCAAGATGGAATACATTAACGACTGGCAGAGAGTAGATTTCTACTATCGCCATCTCTCAGCTATTCAAAATGCCATTAGGTAATTTACACACAACTCCAATCAAGGGCGGATTACGCCCCCACGTTTAAAAGGACCTCGAATAAGTTGTTACATTTTTGTATGTCACTTTTTATTAAAGAAGAATGTTTAAAAGATTGCAAAAATAAATGAATACTAAAAGTAAAACATAAAAAGTATTGTATAAAAAGTGTAATAAAATGTAGTTCATAACCGTTCGAAATATACTATACAAAATTATTACAACACTTGACAGTATATTAACTAGCTAGAGAGAAATATTTATAATATCCATTTCTTACAGAGTAAAAAATTTAATATTTTTATCAAAATGATTCATTACACTACGTAAACCTAAATACAGATACTTCTTTTCTATTGTAAAAGGGTAGATATCGAGTGTTTCATTTTTACTCTTCGGTAACTCGGGAACAACCTTCCTGTTATCACGGGAATAAGAACAAATGATTATTTGGTATATTTATGTTAGTTCGAATTCGAACCATTTGAAAACATTTTTCTATTGGTTACCTCCTATTATCTTTTTCTTCAATCATAATTTTAGAAATATGTTTTTAAAGGTTTGTGAAATAATTCATTTTGATCGCAGGAAAGGAGTTAATGTGAAGGGATTCATTCTATGGTCTTTTCTTGATACTTTTGAGTGGGGTTCTGGCTACACAATGAAGTTTGGGATATGTTACGTGGATTATGATAATAAAGGATTAAAGAGATATCCCAAGAAATCCGCTCTTTGGTTCAAAAAATGGCTCAATTAGCATCATGTGATGATATATCATCATGACGTTCATTTGAAGAATATTCTTGAAAATAAAAAATGTAAGACAGACAACAATAGTCTAATAATGTTGTTTTTCATCTTTTCTTCCTCTTTGTTAGCTTACTCCAGAGGGCCTAGTCTAATAATTATAGCTCAACCCCTTACAACACAATTCCCCATTCTTTCTATTCATGGCTAAACAAAAATGGCTCAATGTTTTTTCTCCAGATTCCAGGTGATTATGGTCCGCACATATTCTTCTCGTAGAACTTCACATTTACTTCTTCTTCGTGGTGGCATTGTGGTTGCGTAATTGTGTGATTATTTTTGGGGAAGGTAATTGAAGAACGTGGGGTATGTCAAAGATTAAAGGTGCTAACTTTTTGAAATAGGATATTTTAATTGGTTGGATTAATTAGTAATGAAGGTATGGTTAACTTATAATGTTGCTCAAGTTAGTTAGTGAATGTTGGTTTTCAAAAATACCCCTGATAAAATTAAAATTCGTCTGAAAATGTCAATTTTCAAAAGTTCAGGTGTTAAATATACCGTTCAAATGCCTGCTATTTGAAATTTCAGAGAACACAAATGCTTATTTGAAATGATTTCGATAGGATCAGGTGCTTATACATTATGAACTATATTTCCATAAAGGTCTTACTTTAACATGTTTAGCTTTCATAAATTGTAAGAAGGTAATATATATTATGAAAAATCATAAGTAAATTATATTGTGAATTATTAGTTTCTAAAATTATGAAATGATGATACATCGTTTCAAGGAGGGCTCATAATTTTAATATAGGGTATTCATTTCAACATTCAAAATAAAATAAATCTATAAATATTTATTTTAAAGAAAATAGAAATATAACATTCAACAAAAATATGTTTGGAGAATATTCGAAGTTGAGACCTTTATATATTTGGCAAGGAATTAATCATTTGAAATACTTGTTTTTATGTAGGGTATTCATATGGATACCGTTACTGCTGTTTTTCATGAATCATTTCTATATTTTTGCATGAAGAAGCAAAAGAGTTATTAATGATCAAGGATATAATGTTCTTTTCCAGTTAAATTAATCTAATGCAATTTATCAGAGGATATATAACGGAATTCTCATTTTTTGTATAGCTAATAGATTAGCAACTATTTGTAAGTTGTGACATCCAAAATCACTAATCATACAACTTAATTTCAACATACTTTATTAATTTGAATGCCCATCTTCGCGTTAATACACCAAACATATATAAGAATATTACAAATATAAATTTATGAGGATGATAAACAAACAATAATATTCCTAAGCTAGATCCAAAATTAATTACTACTAGGGTGTAAATGAGCGAAAAAGACTAGAAAATATATAATGTTTAGCACTTTGGAAGATCTATAGGTGGTGGCCCTAAGGAAGTTGATTGAGTTGGTCCATTTTCAACCAAAAAAGCTCCTGCTAGTCCAATTGGCACATGTCCTTCAATGTGACAATGAATGTACCATGCACCTGATGAGGACATAAATAGTGTTACGTATTTACGGGTTCACAAAATTGAAATGTTTGTAATTAAATTGATCACGTACCTGGATTGTCCGCTCGAAATCGAATGACAACCCATCCTCCAATGGGGACATAAATAGTGTTACGCATTTGAGGATTCACAAAATTTAGATGTTTACGATCTTTCAAAGAATCATAGTTCCCATATCCTTGACCCAGGACATGAACATTGTGTCCATGTATATGCATAGGGTGTGATTCAATAGCCACAAGTGCATGTGTTTGAAACACAATTTCAACTGAAGCATTGAACTTAAACTGCTTCACTTTTGTCGAAACCTCTGTAAAAACAAGTGATTCATCCAATCTGAAACTCTCATTAACATAATCAAACCTGACCGGGGGCTGATCGGGGAAATCATTCGTGTAAATCCCTTCAACTTCACTAACAAACGCTTCAAGAATCGACGTCTTGTTAACAGGCAATGCAAATGAGACATTGTTCAAAGAAGAGCCTATTCTTTGGTTCAAAGGTGCTTGGCAACTTATGTTCGGATTTTCGAATTCGCAACGAATCAACCCCAACCCAACAGTTACAAACATGTATTCATCAATGGTTTGTGGCACTTGTGTATAGAATTTTCCTGTTACCATCCCAGTTAAGTTATTGAAAAAATTGAAAGATGTGACTGAATCATATATATCAGGCAAATTTGGCATTTTGGGCAATAATTGTAAAATGTCAAAATTGACATACTCAATTATACCAGTTGATGGGATGGTATTAGGTTCATTTTCAGAGGATTTTGCAGTTCTATAAAGGAGAGAAACCATATAGTATCTTCCTGGAGGTTGGTCAGCTGTGAAAAGAACATCTAGAGTTTGACCAGGAGCAATAACAGCTAGAGGAGAGTGGTAGGGGTTTGTATAGATACCATCTGTTGCAACTATTGTGAGATTGTGATTTGCAATTTTGAAGAAATGGTTTGTGTCCAAAGCTGCATTGATAATACGTAGGAGATATGTTTTTCCTGGAATCACACGCAGTTTGAAGATCTCTGCGAAAACAAGTAAAAAAGATTAGTATGGTTTGGACACGACACCCTAATACGATCCTAAGCCTCAAATTGACCTTATAGTACGGTTTATCTCATTCTGCACCATGAAGTGTCAGTTATAGATTGAATTTCGTTTTATAAGAAGGGCAAATTTGGAGTATCACATATTCAACTTTTGGGCACTTTTTACAAATAACTTGTAACGAAAAAACTCGGAATATAACATATATATACAACTAGATTTGAAACAAATCTAACAAGATCTCATATGAATATTTTATTTATTATCAACTAATGAGAATCCATGGTCAAACTTTTCAAACTTTGATTCCACAAACATAAAGGGCTCTTATAAAAAGGGATGGAGGGAGTAGTTTATTGTCTACGAAATTCAATGTACTTTTATACTCATATTTTCCTTTTTGACCTTTGTCTTAGATGTTACTTTTTATTTTAAGAGTAATATGTAGGGTATAATAGTAAACTTTCAAATCCTTTCTAAAATACTTTTTGGTTAAACAATTATTTATTCTGAAATAAAGGGAGTATTATGATTTATTTAAGATCACTACTCATGTTATATTTAATTTTTTTGGAAAAAAATTATAATCACAAATAACGCTCATGATGTTATAATATGGAGGCGTACCTGATGTTGAATTAGTTACATCTGAAGGTAATTTAAGTGTTGAATTCTTCAACCTTCTCGGCATTTTGAGAATTTTTCGTACTGTTCCCCAAAAATAATAAGGGAGTACAATTATAGTAACAATATTATATGAAGGTGTGCCGAATTGAGAGTACAATTATAGTAACAATATTATATGAAACTAAATTAAAAAATAAAATAAAATACAATATTGCCGAATCGATAATGTAAAACAATAATAATGGAGTACAATTATAGTAACAATATTATATTGAAGTCTCTTAATTAAAAAAAAGAAAGAAAAGAAAAGTTGATGTTTTACGTCATCAAATCTAATTGGAGGCAAATAATGTTAATAAATTTCCTTGGAGAATAATTTACCATTTTGAGAGCAAGAATACATATCTCCAGGCCATCCATTGATGGTGAAAGCATTTGAGGCATTGGGTCCATTTCCGGTTAGTACTAATTGTTGTTCAAGTTCCACAACATTTTGATTGTACCACTCTCCTACAAATTTACAAACAATTAAATAGGTTTCGATTCGTTTTGAAGAAGTTCTCATCTAAGCGAGATACGATGGGGGTACGGGGTGGGCGGAAGATAGTACTGTAGCACATATTCTTTCTCATTGATGACACTGCCTTGCAATAAATTGAAGGTGTTTAAGAATATGAAAATACCAATAAATTTAATACGAAAAAAGTACTTGCTCCGAAAATTCCGATCCCTTTATTTCATTAATATTGTGCATTTTCACATTTTGTTTTATCTTAGTTTAACCAACTTTTGTATGCAAGGTGGATTCACTTTAATTAGTTATATTAAATTTTTAAGAAGTTAAATCCTTTTTTTGTAAATATAATTAGCGATGGTGAATTTTGAACTCATGACCATTTGGTCGCTAGCAAAAGCCTTTTTTATTAGGCTATCCGATTAATTCATAAGAAGTTAAAACTTTAAGATCTACTCCCTCCGTTTTTTTACTTGTCGTTCTAGCAAAAAATATTTATTTTTAGTTACTTGTCGTTTTATATTTCCGAGACACTTTTTAATTTAGTTTTCCTAAATTAACCTTGTCATTAAATGAACATGTATTATATTTTTGTCTTGGAGCTTTAGATGTTATTGTTTATTTCTACAATAAATAAGGATATACAAGTAAATAATATAAAATCCTTAATTCTTGTGTCAAAGCCTAAAACGACAAGTAATAAACAACGAAGGGAGTATAAAATATAGATAATATTACCTAATATGATGGGGAAATCCTCGTATGGCTTAGCAAAAGGGTATAAGCGACCTCTTGGGTAAACAATAAGAGCTCCATGTACATTTGTTCTTTGGAAACCCGAATGAGCATGCCACCAAAATGTTCCTTCATGTCCTTCTACACTGAATCGATAAGTGAAACTATTCGATGGAGTTATTGGGCATTGAGTTACGGATTCAGTTCCATCATACCAACAGCTCCTATACTGTCTTATCCCATGCCTATATCAAAATGAACTTTTAATTATTAGTGCGAACTCAACCAATTAAAATGAAGAATACTTTCTTTGATATCAAATAATTTACATTCATATCAAATATTCAAATTGGTTCACCTAGAAATTGAGATTGCCTAGGTTATTAATTTGATTCTCAATTGTGATACGTAATAGTTTCAATTGATGACCCGAGTTACTTGCTAGTAGAGTCTTGTATATTGATGTGATTATCGTGGAGTTTGATATAAGTGTTCATAAAACGGTTTAGTCCTTGATAGTTTTACGTGTAATGGAGTATGATTCTTAAGAATGATAAATGTTTCCAATTATTCATCCCTATTGTGAACTTCCAAATCCCAATAGAGAAGAATGTGTGGTCAGTTTCCGGCCACATTATTACATTTTTGCCATTTTCAGAGATTAATTTAAAATAATATTATTAAGAGTCTATGAAATCACTTGATAATAGAGGGAGTAGCCCAAGATCTTATATATTGACTCGGGAGAACATCGACTTCCGATGTAGGATGTGCATCTTATTAACACTCCCCTCACGTGTAACCCAATCGTCGGCAGAATTTTCTTCTCCGAAATTATTTGCCGGAACAACATCAGCGGGGTTACATGTGTCTCATTAACTCGGGCTTGGCTCATGATATCATGTTCAAAGTTTATGGGATTCCACTCTAAAACCAATTGACTATAGAGGGAGTAGCTCAGAATATTATGTATTGACCCGAGAGGACATCGACTTCCAATAGGGTGTATATCTTAACAAATACTATCATTATAAAAGATTAAACTATATCATTATTGAAGTCACATTATTTGTTAGTGTAAATATAATCGCACACTATTTACTTTAGTGGAATTTAGTCTTATTTATTAAGAAAAGAAGGTACCACGTCCACTCAAATATATTGGAGTATTATTACCAGTGAATAGTCATGTTGTATGGAGAGTTGTTGACAACATGAACAACTAGAAAATCACCCTCTTCTGCATATATCGTCGGACCTGGAATACTCCCGTTTACTGTTGTAACAACTTGCTTCTTACATAGTCTGTCCAAACTAACTTCTTCAACCTACAACAAATACACAATGGATTTATAATATATGCCTAGCTGCAAGACTCCTCCAATATATATGTTTGCGAAAAATAAATTATTAAGAGTGTATGGGTTTCACTCTATCTAAAACTAATTGGTCATAGAGGAAGTAGCTCAAGATCTTATATGTTGACCCGGGAGGACACCGATTTGGGTGTGAGATGTGCATTTCTTAAGACTTACCCTCACGCGCAACGTGCAACCATACGTCATCAAAAAATTTCCTCACCGGTATTATTTCGCAGAATAACATCGACGAAATTACACGTGACTGTAACTCATTGCCGGCAGAACTTTTGCATGAATGAAAATAATAATAAGAATAATGAAAATAATAATATTAATGATAATAATAAGAAGGAATAAGATAGTTTTGATCCCATCAAATAGTTCTACATGGCCTAAATTTTTCAAAATTTATTTTAATTCCAAAATTTGTCCAAAAACCGTTTAAATTAACATTGCCTTTAAAATAAGGATCATTTACTAACCATGTGTACACTATCAGGGACTATTACTGCAACACTGTCACTTACTTACAGGAACTAAATTACAACTCGAGCTCACTTACTAGCAGGACCATTGCTGCAATTAATTCAGTAACAAGAATATGTTTTCATCACTATCGTGATAATGTCCTCAGTTTGTAATCCGTATGCATGAGACTATATTTATTATTGAAAAAAAACAATTAAAACTTACATGGAATGTATGCTCTATGACTCGGGCAGAAACATTATGGAAAAATAATGAGGAGAGAGCAAAGATGAGCAAACCGAGAGCCATTGTAATAGTATAAGCTATTAATTTGTTCATGTAATTATAATGTAAGTGATGAATATATATATACTAGTACGAGGTTTGTTAAGATGCCGAAGCTATAGTAGTCAAGCATATAGATGTCTTGCATGCGGACATACATACGTTGTGGTAGGGCTGTGAACAAACGTTTTGATTTGATAAAGCTCGCATTATTTGGTCCGAAATAGTTTGACTCGAGGTTTGATTCGGCATGTCAAATATCAAGCCAAATCCTAGAATTGGGTATTTCTCGGACCGAGTCAAACCATCCGCAATAGTTTGGCTCGGTCACCCTTTAACCCCCCTCTTTAGATATGGACTCGGTCCAAAATCATAAATGAAGATTGACTGCCTGATCCATTTAGCCCTAGTTCATACTCATAACTCATAACCCTTAACCCTATTCTCACAATTCACAAATCAGAAAACCTTGTTCTAGTGCTTTTAATAATGTTTTTAAAATTTGAATGATATGTTTAAATAATTTCGGACCAAACTTTTTCAAACGGTTTGGTCCGATTCAAGCCAAATCAAATCAAATATTAACCGAAAATAACCCTTCAAACTCGAGCCAAATCTTAGAATTCAAGGTTTTGCCAGACCGGACCAAATCAAACCACCCCTTGAAAATTTTCGGATCAAATACAAATCTTGAAATAGTTTGACTCGATTCGTCCGATTACAGCCCTATGCGATAGACACATGGTTTTTGTGTTCCTTAATTTTAATTATTATAAACAGAGCTATGTGCGTGCGAGTTATGACAACAAGGTCAAAAAATTTTGATTTTTTAATGAATGGTAAAGTGTCTCATAATTTTTTCACTTTTACTTTTTCGTTTTGGTATTGCACAAAACAAAAGTGTTAAAAAATATGTAAAATATATAAAGGGACATATTTTATTTGATGATTGTTTTTGTTGTTGTTAATACAATGGAGATATTCTATATTTATAGACAAAGTCTAACTAGCATAACAAATTAAAATATTACTTAAGATGTAATTAATTATACAAAAATATAACAATGAGTTAATAAGTGAATAATTTAGTGAGAAAGACTCTCGCTAATAAAAAAAGTTTTGAATTTGAAACTCATTTTATTGCTAATTCACAAAAAAAATTTAAGATATGATAATTATTTTAAAGGACGTTATTAATTGGTATGTTGATCGTGGGACAAGTCCTCCAATGCCCTTATTAGGGCCCATCTTAATTGTTAATAATAATAAATAATGAAAGCACTCAATAGCCTGATGACATGTGATCAATTTTTCATGTAAGAAGTGTTATGTTCAAATCTTATAATTTATTATTTATAATATTATTGTATTCATAATTTAACGCTAATTTACAGGGAAAAGTGATAAATAATGATAAATGCACAAATGAGCGATAAAAATATGAATACTCTAACTATCTATTTAGTTAGTAATTTCTCTATTCAATATTTGTAATGTCATTAATTCATAACAAGATTTGAACCAGTATATTTGGAACTTTGGATCAAATTGTATTTATAACAAGATTTGGACCATAACCTCCTATATATTTAGAATTTGGAGTCAAATAATATCACCAAACTATTAAATCATCGATAATATCTTAGTTCTTAATTAACGTAAAAGTTTAATTATCAAAAAGTTGGATACGTAAATAAAGTCTTGGAAAAAATCAAGAGGTTGGATACGTAAATAAAGTCTTGAAAATGACGTTTTAAGTGTGAAAATGAAGACCTATAATGTTATTTCTTTTTCTTTTTTTCGAGAATTACAACTATCAAATTTTGCATTGAAAAGCATTTTAAATGAATACATAATTGATTAACTAAAGTAACTGGTAGAATATATATTACCAATATATATAAAATATATAATATAAAAAAATATGTTTCGAACAGGACTGGAACCTAAATTTTAGATTAAAAGCTTGATTCAAATGTCATTAAATTAGTAGGCACCGATTATAATAATGTTAATTTTTTTACCAAGCAAATTAGCTTGAATAAAAAACCCTATTAATTAGCAAATGTTAGTAGTACTTTTTAGACTATTGGTCACTTTTACCACCTTTCACAAATAATTGTCCAACGATAATATTTTTAAGTCACCGAACGCTTTGGCGTGATGCATGAGTTTCTAGCTACTTCTCATCGTATAGGCAATATCAGTGACAAAATAGGAAAAATGCCTCCTTCCCTCATACGTTGAAAGTTGGAAACTTGTAAAATTGAGATTATAGTAGTGATTCAATTTTTTTCTTTTAATTTAATTGTTTGTGCAAATATCTATTTATTCAACTTAAACATTCTATATATTTAAGCAATTTATTAAACACATAAGTTGAACTATATATATACTACTAGCCTTTTCAGTTCCAAGTTGCCCATCTCTATTTAGTAGTACCAAATAATGGGCATCTTGGTGGTAGACTGATAGTTGGGTCACTGGAATAGCTTTTTAACTCGTCATTCTCATTAATTCGTAGTCTTGGTTTAGTGGTTATCGACCCAACCTCGATATTAAAAGTTTTGGGATATTTCTGCCCGTTTGTTGACATAGATTTCACCTGGCCTTCTCCGATTAGTATAAGATTTACTTTCAGTATGTTGCCGTCTGAAAAAAAAAATCATCATTCTCATTACAACATGTTAATTATTGGGGAGTATGGGTTTTGACTATATTACAAGCGGCTGGTATACAGTTATGTGCGAATTTATTTTTCTTACACAATAAAATCTTTTGTATAATTAATTAAATATATTATACATAATTTTGTAACATATATATGAGAAAACATATTAAAAAGATGGTATATAATTGAAGACTGGATTTGAAAAGATATAAGTCCATCAATATTTTATATATAAAAGTACATATAATTAGTTAAAATTATATAAAAAATAATTAAAAGACAAACAAATGTTATTTTTTAATAAAAATAAATGTCAATTACTGTACGGTTGAATTAATGGGGCTTTGACATAAGAATATGGTGCTTCATTTTACGAAATTTTTAATTTTTACCTTCCCAATTAAATATTGGGTAGATATCACAAAATTGGATATGCTCTAATGGGGAGGTATATATATTTTGTTGTATCAATATCTTTGACCCTACTTACCTTGACATTATAAGTAAATATACACTATTTTCAATTTTTTATCATCAAATCTCATTACTCAACTAATGCATGAAAATTAAAATATACCTAAGTTTTACCTTCTAAGTCAAATTAAATCGAGTTAACACATAAGGTAAAAGTTAAGACGAGATAAAAAAATTCAAATCATCAAATCTCATTACTCAACTAAAGCATGGAAATTAAAATATAGCTACTTTCTACCTTCTAAATCAAATTGAGTGAACGCATAAGTTACCACGACGGTTAAGACGAGATAAAAAGAAAATTAAAAGGTAGATTGAAAATGATTTAATACGTACTCTCCAATATATTTAGTTTTTTTTTCAATTTTAATTTTTTACTGGAAAAACTGTTTTTTTAATAGTAAAAATTATATTTTTATATTCTCAATATATTGATAATTACTTTTTTTTATTAAATTATCAGCTAATCAATTACTCCCTCCCCCTTTGTCTAATATCATTTTTGCCTAAAATAAAAATTAATTATATGCTTAAATAAAATTTCTTTTATGATCTTATTTTACCTAATAAGGAAAGAAAAAGTGGAGAAAATGTTAAATTTGTGACATGAACTCAAACTTTTAATATTATTTTTAGTCACTTCACGAATTTGAGACACATCTAAAAAGCGAAATTCAAATATTGTTAAATTGGAATCACATCCACAAGACTCAAGCATTATTCCATCGGATTCCAGCACCATCCAAATCATTCTTCAACTTATAAGCATTCCTCATCACTTTCTTTGCATCCAATTCGACGTAGCTACAATCCATTATCCCCAATTTGCTAACAGAGGAGAATTTCTTCATCCTTCGGACTCTAGTTAAATTTGAGTTAATCGAATAGTCTAGTGGAAAAGAATCTAGATAGTGATCGGAAGATCCTGGGTTCGAAACTCACATTCATCGCTAATTTACAAAAAAAAAAAAAAGACACATAAATAAGATAAATAGTTCACAAAGAACACGAAAAAGATAAAAGATATTTCAGGAGGTAAACGGCCAAAAAGCCATGAATTTAACTCAAATAATTTAATTCAATTTATAAATCAAACCAAACATTGAAATTAACTGCTTAAACACTGAACTAAATCAACATCACTAACAAGTGAAACATTGTTTACTGATTTGAGAACATTGACCATCTTATCATGAGAATCATCCCGGAGTTGTGACTTCTCGGGCCAAACTAATCAGCAGAAATGGTCGAGCGAGGCGAAAAGGCAACAGAAATATAGCATTACACCGTTCGATTAATCAGCATCCATCTCTTCAAGTGCTAATTTAGCAGCAGCTTTAGCCTCCTCCAAAAGATCTTCTGGGACCTAATGTACAAGACAGTTCGAAAATCTTTATTTGTGCTCAACAGATTCTCGTTACTGTCTCAAGTTATTTTCACCCACTTACCTTTTGATGCTGACGGTTTGATTCATCGCACACCCAACTCATTTCCAACTCAAAGGACTTGTCCTTTGCCTCGTCATGAACTCCATAAATTCTGCATCATGATAAATCGAAACTTCAAAACAGCAGAAGTACCAGGTACAGGCGTACAGCCACATAAAATCAGGACTACAGTATTATATTAAACTGTAGTTAATAGATTCTTTATCATTAAAAAAACTTCAAAATATAAATAAGCCAGCTTGAGAGTTGATATATCTTTTCTCATTGGCCAACTCTGTTCAATGTATCATGATTGCTGAAGCGTGTTTGTCAAAAATAAGATGGGATCTAAAAACGGGGCAGGCGCTAACAGTAGTCACTTGAATATAGATACTCACATCTTGGCTACCTCAATTACCCCTTGCCGGCATGACATTTCAGAAAGCTTCAATTTCTCAATTTCTCTGATGAACAAATCAGTTAATAGGTGTAAGCATAACAAAAACAGAACCACATAGAAGGAATAAGAACAGCTATGAGAGAACATTTTAAAAAGGTGAAGAATTACTCTTTTTGATAGCACAACAAATTTTAATTCTAGTGCATTTTTTCTTACTACAATGTGCTTCAATTTGTAGATATAGCTTCACATGTCACAACTTACGTTTTAGCCGCCTGCCTTCCTTTTCCAATTGCTGTTCCAAAATACCTCTACAACACATTACAAAAATTGTTCGCCAGGTGAAACAATGGCAAACCAAAAGTAAGTAATGTCCAATACAGGAATGTAACGTAATAAGTCAAAAGTGAACAGACAAATTCACATGGTAGCAAGTAAAGATGGCCAACATGACTGAAATCTACAATAGTTAACATATTTTTTCAAGCTTCTGCGAACTTACATAAGAAATACCAGATGGTTCAACCATGTACAACTGGGGTTCATCTCTATCGTAACCACCAAGGATCACTCCACAACCGAAAGGCCTGTAGCATCAAATTTGAAAATATTACAGAGATGGAACAAAGGAAGACTTTGAAGGGGACGAAGACCTGATAAATTATTGAACCTGAGCCACCAATATAATGTACATAGATGGACATAACTCGCCACACGTGATGCAAGTTCTTTGACTGGAATTGGTTCACCATACGTTCTGCAAAAACCAGCCCATAATTATCAAGAATAAAAGATCAAGATGAAGCAGTATAGTTGAAGGACAACAGTATTAACGCCATTCATCTATTTTTGTTTCAGCAATGTGTAGCATGTAGGATAAAAGGCTCAAAGTCATAGAATACAGTTACTATATAGGATCACACATGTAAAAAACAATCCTTTAAATATTAAAAATCAAAATTGAGGCTAACGCTTCAAAGCTTCCAAGGCCTCCCTTACAAGTAGCTAAATAATTCTAATCTGACTAGACATAACTATATTCTCAATTATTTAAGGTATTCATTGTCTATAGAAAAGAAAATAAATAAACTTAGCCCTAAATGATCGCGCATATCGCCATAAATACCAAGTGGATAAGCAAAATGATTGTTTCCTAAATACTATTTCCACCCCTTACAAGTGAACAATGAGGATTAAAAGGAAGAATTCAGATTGACTACAGTGACTTCATAAATTTGTCATGTCTGACGGAGTCAAACCTTTTAAATCCTTCGGCTCTTCGGGTATAATTGGATAAATTAAAATGACTCATTACCTAATCTTCTTACATATTGTGAAGTAGTAGATGGTGTTTGTAATTCACTCTTGGGTCAATGTGGGAACAGTTCTTTTCTTTATCACACGGGTAATGCTGCACACTATTTTAGCTATAAGAAGCAGTGAGGCACGTTGATGGTTCAGAATATTACAAAGATTTTCATCTTTGGACCGAGGGGGATGGAGTTACTTCGATAGTTTCCATCCCCTACTTGACGTACAGTACCGGTATGTTGACATAAATCGACTCCATAATTTTACTTAACAAAAAAAAAACCATGAGTCGCTACATTCAAAGTTTAAAGGATGTAGTAGTAAACCTCTCATAGCTAGTTGCTTCAGATTTAGCTCTTGCAACAATTTGCCTACCATCTGCAGCCAAACCTGCAACAGCCTGCAGGTGGAAGATAGTTCACATAAAAATCAGCCTGGCAAACTATAAGTAACTACATTTTTTGACAGAGATCCAATAAAATCAGAGGATTAAAAAATGTATGTTCTTAAACAGAAAAGCTGAACTCAACATGTGGATGGTCAGCCAAAGTCTACCTTAACTAAAATGTCATTCTTTACTAAATTAGCACTCAACATGACTCCGGAGTCCAGTGAAACTTACAATAGCATTACAAGATAGTGGAAATTTGAAAAATCATGTTTGCCTCTGTGCCACTCTCCAAGAAGAATTTACGAGCACATAAATTTACTAAAGCAAGGTTGGCCCATCCATTCAACACAAGTACTCAACAGACCTAACGAAATGCCTAAATGAGGTCTCTATTACTCCCTCCATCACTTTTGGATAGGGACAGTTCATTTAGCAAAAAAAGTTTAGGAAAGTTTTTGAAGTCAACCCATGAACTAAAATTATCCTCCACATTTTTTAACTGAATGTGAACCAATTTAGAGATCTCCATAAAAGAAAAATGTCTAGAACATATAGGGATGGAGGGAGTACATATAAAGGCCCAGGAAGCAAAATGTAAGTTCCAATTTCACCATTATCTGCTTATTTTGCACAATCTTTCAATACTTTTTCAACCATTACCTACAAACACAAGCGAAATATATTCGCATTTGTTACTATTAAAAAGTTCATATCAGTCTTCAACCATATTATGCAGTACATGAAATCAACGAAGTGATAAACATATCAATCATTTCTCCCACGTAGTTGCCAACTGATAAAGACATTATCAATATCAAAGAAGTATTTCACATGTCTGGACATAAAAACAACATATATTAATTTTTTTTTTTAAACTTATTCAGTAACTATTAGGACATAACAAACTAGAATCTTCATGAAAGTGAAAGTAAATCACATTCCACAAAATAATAGCAACACAAAATCTCGTCTTCCTAACCCTCCAGCAATTTCATGTAAAACATTTCAAAATGTAAGCATGCTGAAAAACGAGCCCTATATATCAAGTTTTAGATACTACAAAAATACAAAGTACAGTATATATACATAAACAGAATAAAAAGGTGTAGCGTACGACGGAAAGGGAAGTAAGGTCTCACCATTCCCGAATGACGATGAACAGAATGAATCCTCCTATTCGATCCCGACAACATCATCTTCGACCCTATCAACTTCTCCACTCCCTACAAGAAAACAATCTAATTTCAGCTCAGTTCATCCTAACTCCCTAGATTGTCCAGTTCGACTTTCGATGGTCAAAACTAACTTTGTAACCTTAGTTGACAAGCGTAACTTATCTCGATAAAAAACCTATCATAGTAATACTAAATTATAGTAACAGTATTCACATTTTGATGAAATTTCCACCAAACATTATACTCCCTACGACATAAGTTTTCCTTTAGAGCAGAAACAATTTATGAAGTATATATGCAAATTTCCATTTATTCCGTCATTAATTAGAGATAATCATTACACTTTAGTCTATATAATCATTCATACGAGAGGAGTATGTTTCAAAATTTAAAAAGTCAACGATAAAAATTCATTCTACGGTACAAAAGTCAAATCGAAACAATAAAACCTGAACTCTCTTTTTAGTTTAACCTCCAATTGTCATCTAAGAATGAAGGATTATGTGTTAAAATGAAATTAAAAAAAAAAAAAAAAAGCGGTAAACAAAGCAAAAAGGGAATATTTATAATAACCAAAACGACGCCGTCTTTGCATTTGATGCCGACGACAGTGCCGCTGTTATCGACGGCTTTGGCGGCGTACTCGATCTGGAAAACGCGACCGTCCGGTGAGAACGTCGTCACTGATAAATCGTACCCTGTTCCTATGCTGCTCATAATGATTTTTTTTTATTTGTTGATTTTAAATTTAATTTGTTATTACTATGGGTTTTGATTTGTTATAGTGGAGGTTTAATTTGGTGTGAAAAATTATTGCAAATGTTTGGAATGGTTGAAAGAAGGGGGAGTTTTCTTTGCTCACAAGACAAGAGTGTGTAAAGAAAATGCTCATGGTGAGTGCAATTACAAAAATACCCTGAATATCGATGTTTTTCGAAAACATATTAATTATGATAAACAATTGTGGCGTTTTGTGGTTTCCTACTTCTATCGGATGTTTTGACAATCTTTTATGACATTTCCATTTGTTGCTTTAATTCTGTATATCCGTTTTGTTGTAACAGAGTACCAAGTACTCAAAACATTTGCTATTTTAAGTAATTGAATGCATTATTTAGCAAAAAAAAAAGAAAATCGATCTTAGTAGACCACGAACTCGGGAGGGGGGTCGTTAAGTTCTATGGAGGAAAAATTGTAGAAAGGAGGACGTTGTGCTTCGAAAATAATTTCCGCATAAACAAGAGATGAAATTATTGGTAAGTGTATATCGGAGTACTGTTAAAATGTTCATCTCACATCGGAAGTCGGTGTCTTTGCGGATCAATATATTAAATATTGAACTACTCCATCTATTGCCAATTGGTCTTTTGAGATGGAGCTACGAGCTTATACATTGTAGTAGAGTTCCTATACAATAATTGTAGATGTGCTACCTTGAGAATTGTAGGAGGTTTGAAACTGTAGCTTGATCTTCTGCAATAATACATGAACATCTTTCATATTCATCCTCTCTTTGGGTGATTCCACACAACATTTCAAAGATAAATCCATGATATTGGACACACATTTCATCTTTTGCTTGATATTTTCTTCATGTGGATTCATTAACTTGGAATCTATAACTTGGACTAGTTGGTCACTCACAAAATATTCTTGCACCCAGTTCTTGAGATTCAGATTTTCTGTAAACATATCATCACTCGGTTTCTTCCCGGTAAATGTCTCCATCAACAAAATGCCAAAACTGTAAACATCACCAGCTCGAGATACTAATCCTTCAGAACCATATTCTGCAACAAATACTATAAGGTTAAAGGCATGTTCGATCATTCATGTTTCAAAAAGTATGTGTGTGTGTGTGGGTGGGGGGGGGGGTGTTTACCTGGTGCAATATAGCCAAATGTTGCAAGTGTATTTGTGTGTATAAATGACTCCAAGTTCATGAATTTTGTAAGGCCAAAATCGCTGAGATGAGCGGTCATGCTTTCGTCCAACAAGATGTTGCTAGGCTTTAAATCACAATGGATAACAGGTGTTGAAAAGCCATGATGAAGATACTCCAAGGCATTTGCTGCATCGATCATTATATTCAATCTTTGTAACATATCCAGGAAATAATCAACCGAGTGTAACCATTTCTCCAGGCTTCCATTTGGCATGTATTCAAGAACCAAGGCCTTAAAATCGGGGTTCGAGCAGCTAGTAATAATCTTTACTAGATTTCTGTGGCGAATATTGCGAAGAGCTTCACATTCTGCCTCAAAACTCTTGAATGCACCTTGGACTTGTAACTTGAAAACTTTCACAGCAGAAGTCGTTCCATCATGTAAGACTCCCTTATAAACCGTGCCAAAACCTCCCTCGCCCAATAAATTGCTTGCGTTGAAGCCTTCAGTGGCACTTACAAGTTCATAATATGAAATTCTTTTAGTGGTCTGAATGGTCTTCTGTGTGACATGGATACTTTGAGCTTGAGGTCTCTTGTACTTTCTTAGAAGTGCTCCAAGCGCTAGTACAACAATTACCACGACAACACCTATAATGAGATAAATCCACCAAAATAACTTCTTCCTTCTGTATGTAGTTGAAGAACTTGGAGCACAAGGGGACACATTATACCGAGAATTGCCACACAACGCTTCATTTGACTCGAAATAGGTGGAGTCCAATTTTAAGAAGGGGCCTTCATTTGGGATCTCTCCGGTCAATTTGTTGAATGAAACATTGAAGTATATAAGGTATGAAAGTGAGATCAGTGATCTTGGAATTACACCAGAGAGATTATTGTTTGACAAATCCAAATATTCCATGCTAATCATGTTTCCGAATGAGTCTGGAATGGGACCTTGAAAGTTATTGTTATCTACGGTTAGAGTTTTCAAGCTTTTCATATTTTCAAAAGCACTCGGCAAATTCCCTGAAAATTTGTTTGCCGACAGATCCATAAAAACTAAAACCTCTAGGTTTCCAATTTCAGATGGCAATGGACCACTTAAGTTATTCAGAGAAATAGAGAGCTCCAAAAGATCTCTTAGATTCCATAAACTTGAAGGTACATTAGATTCTAACAAATTGTCGGAAAAATAAAGTCGTCGTAAGGACATCATAGTCCCTAGACATTCAGGTATTTCCCCAGTTAATCTATTTGAATCTAGAGATACCAAAGTTAGAGATGGTATTTCACATATGGAAACCGGAAACTGCCCACTTAATCGGTTGTTCAGTAGAGCAAGGGCTTGAAGTTTTTGGAGATTTCCTATTGTTCTTGGAATAGGTCCACTAAATATGTTATTATCAAGAAACAGGCTGATCAAATTTGTCAAGTTACCAATTTCATCTGGAATGATGCCACTAATATCAGCATTGCTCATAATGAGACGTGTAAGGGCCGACGAAAGGTTCCCTATTGATTTTGGAAGGAAGCCCTTCAGAGGGTTGTCATCTAAAGTCAATAATTCCAATTTTCTACAGTTAGTCAGGGAAGTGATAATGCTCAACTCATTAGATTCATGTTTCCCTAGGGAACCTCGTTGAGGGACAGAGCCAATGAAGCGATTACCAGATAGTTGGACGTAGCTGAGGATCGAACAATTTGAGATCGAGTCTGGAATCACTCCGCCAAAGGAATTATTGTAAAGATAAAGTTCCTCCAGTCGCTGAAGCCTTCCAATCTCTTGAGGCACCACACCTGTGATATAAAACGTTTAATATAAGTACTATTCGATACAATATCTAGTTATTGTTCATGCATCTGTAAGACTGTGACATTGAATGTCCCAGTGTAACAGACAGTGTCAAACAAAACGTAAACAGAATAATAACACCTACGTAGCCATACAATGTGTACCTGAAAAGTTGTTAACATGGAGAGCTAAAGTTTCGAGCATTGTCAAGTTCCCAATCCCTCTTGGAATGGAGCCACTCATGTCATTAAACTCAAGCGTCAAATGTTGAAGCCGTGAGCATTCATCCAGATTAGACGGAATTCCACCAACAAGTTGATTTGCTCCAAGAGCAAGCACTCTGAGTCTTGGAAGCGAACGACACAAATCTGCTGGAAGATATCCATTGAGTCGATTATCTGTCAAAGCTATTGATTCCAGAGTCGAAATATTGAAAATGGTACTTGGTATTTGTCCAGTAAGCTGATTAGATTGTAGGTCTAACTTAACAAGCTTTTCAAGATTTCCAAGCTCTTGAGGTATTTTTCCTTGAAGTAAATTTTGTTGAATTCTTACCTCCTTAAGGTTTGTCAGGTTGAATATCAAAGGAGAAATAGAGCCTATGAAGCTATTATGGGACAAGTACAAATATTCAAGATTGGACATAGTAAACAACCAATCAGGAAGAGGGCCTGTGAAATTGTTGAAATATAAATTTATATATCTCAATCTATGAAGATGAACAAAATCTTCCGGGAGAATTCCTGTGAAATTGTTCCCTCTAAGATTGAGTGTTGTTAGAAATGATAAGTTCCCAAGTCCTCGAGGGACGTTACCTGCACAAAATGTGGTTCTTATCAAATATAATATTGGTGTAACCCCGATATGGATGTTACATAATTACATTTTACCCGTTACTTTTATGGCTCAATAGTCTAGTGGCATCTGATCCAACTTTCGTGTAGAATGTCCCAGTCCAAGTCTCGTTAAAGACAAATATCTTATACATCATTCGAACTTTCTATTAGTTAGTAATTTATATATTCATTATTTATAATACTATTATATTCATAATTTCATCACTAATTTACAAAAAAATGATTTTTCTATTTTTTTTTCTAACCTATCTACAACTAGCTTAAACTCAAAAGACCTCTATTTTTTTTTCATGATAAAGTTTTATATATCTTAATTTCTAATGGTCAAGGTAATGACTAATGACTATTGAGATATTTCCTCTCGAACAACATAAATGATAAATTTTCAGAATTAGAAACTGTAGAACATGATTGGTTAAGATGTGATACTTGAGATGTATAATATAAATAAAATATATAATAAAGCATAAAAATATAACAGATGATCAGGACTTCATGAGTCGTGTTATGTAGAAGTGTTGTTACATATTTACTATAAAAAATACTATTATCCTAACAAATGTGAATTAATAAAGATTGAATATGAGATGATTACCTATTAGACCCATGTTTGATACATTCAAAGTAACTACTCTCTGGTGTAGTGAACCACATGTAACTCCTTTCCACTCACAAACAGAGCTATTGGCAACCCAACTTTTCAAGAAACCTTGAGGATCAATAACCTTGATCTTGAACTGCAAAAGTGTAGATTGGTCAGTGGTGATGTTAGGTGTTGACTTGGTTGTCTGAAATAGTAAGCATTCAAGAAAGAGGATTATGAGAAATGTATTAGCCATGAGTTAAACAATCATTTTTGAGATTCTTGTCAACTTATTATTTAATTTGATTAGTAAAGATCACACCTTATGATATTATAATGAACTATATATAAAAGGTTGAACTGCAACCTTATTGGCCTCGTCGCCCCTCTCCTGAAGAATCGCGATAAGGTAAATCGTGGAATGTGCGCCAGGTGTCCGGGGACTTAAGGTTGTCCGTCAACTATTTCCACAAAAGATTCTACCTCATAGGAAATTCGAGCCCACACACTCCAAAAGATGCGAGATATGATGCTACCTATCCCGAACTCTTTATCATTTGATCTGTGTGTGGTGGCTATAATGGACTATATATATATTTTAGTAGTTTGGGAAACTAGATTTTTCTTCCTTCCACATGCAAGTGAAAAGACCAGTGAAGATATTAGTATATTACTATCATGAAATTTGATGAGTGGAAGACCAAGACCTGTAATAATGTGATAGGTAAACTGATACACATTGAAGGGAGTACCATTTTATAGAGGTCCATAATTTTGGCTTTGAATTTCAAGTGTGAAAGATTGATTTGTGGTGATTTTATGTATTGTCAACAATGTTGAAATGCTTGTGGACTAGATATTTATTTCTGAGGGTGTAATGTCATGTGTTATTCGCTCGTTTTATAAAGATTTTTTGCTCGATTGCTCCTGAATTATCATTATCTTTTATAAAGATTTTTTGCTCGATTGTTACTAAATTATTATTATCTTTTATGTAATCTTATAATATCAATTTTTTATGAGATGTTTTTAAAGTGTCGATCTTTTTTGAGATGTCTCTTAAGCTATTATTTTCAATTTTAAACAACAAAATGACTATTATACATTTTAAAAAATTGACACTTTAGGGACACCCATAAAATAACTTATACTACCTTGCTACTTATCTTATTAAGCCGAGTAATTTCCAACACTAAAGAGTACTAGAGATCTGGAAGATTTGTTGTTGAACGGACTCTCGTTGCCGAATTTTATAGCGCAATTTTTATTTTACTTTTGTTGTTGTTTATTTCTATTGTTTTCTTATGTTGTTTTACTTTGTCTTTGTATTGTAATTTATTACTTTTTCGCCTAAATTTTTTAGAAGACTTGCAAAATATTGTATTTTTTTTTTTTAATTAACATGTAAGCCTTAAGCTTGAGTTTTAATTAAAAAAAACCCATGAAGGTCAGGATCTTATTGATTACCCTTTCTACTTCATAATATAGAGAGTTTCATGATCTTACTAATTATTAATTGATGTACGGCAAAGAATGAGACTTTGCTGCCGAGAAGGAAATGGACGTGGGGTTGGTGTAGCCGTCGTGTAGGTGGTAGGGTGGGGGTGAGAACTTAGGATGGGGCAATGAGATTTGGATTGTTGGTAATGTCAAAAGAAATGTAGGGGACAAATAATGACTACCCTTCAACTCTTCTACTCTAGTAGTTCCATGAAGAAAAAGGGGACGTTTTGTGGTATATGTCCAGCAGTAAAGAGTTTGGAGTGAGTAACATCATACCTTGCTTCTTCTGCAGCACATGAATTGGATTTACCTCCCCGCAATTCTCCAGAGTAAAAGGAGACGAAACCTAACCCTGTTAAAACTGCGATTCAATCTTTTTTTTGTAAAGAAAAAGGTACAAAAAAGAGGACATTGAGCTTGGTGGTGGAAAGTTTAATCAATAGATAACTCATTTTCTTTTTAATATTCTAAAAGTGTCTCTAAAGATTTATTTTAGTGAAATTATGTATTTATGCATTTCATAAAAATTGTCTGAGTTTTTTTTAGTTAACAAATAGATTAAATGAGATGAGTTATAAAAAACCAAAAAAAAAATGAAAGTCGACAATCTTCTTGGAGTGAAGAAATAATTTACTTTTATTTTTGAGGTCTTTTTTCATCTAAACACCTAAATATTAATAATCATTTCTAATGATCAAAACATTTGAACATTTAATAATAGTCATTTGAAATGAATTTTTAGCACTTATAATTTTTAAAAAAGTCTAGTGTCACTAGAGAGCAGTACTGAAAGATCTCCATATATCAGTTCAACTAACTAATTGGAAAATGCTCAACAATACTTGAATTAGTGAGAGTATTTTTATTAAAAAATAATATTTCATCCGTCCGTTTATACTTGTTATTTTAATTGTTAATACATAAATTAAAAAAAAAAATTAATTAAAAAGTATAGATAACAAATCTATGTATTAGTGTCTTAAAATAAAAAGATTCGAAATATAAGTAAAAAATAACGTTAAACATTTCTATAACAACGGCTAGTGGAGAAGAAGATGTTCAAACGGTCACCAAAATCTAAACGAAAACGTCGGCATGTTTTCGAATTGGCACTTCAATTATTAAGGGGCCGCCCAACATCTGTATCCCCACCAAACTCCTGCCACCAATAAATCTTCATGTAGACTTTTTTTTTTATTATTAATATTTAAACTAATGTTTCAAATATTAAAAAGAATGAATATTTTCTTCATTTTATATATGATTTCATGACCTTGGCTTGATTTGCATGATTGAACTAGCCATTCATCCCATGACTCCCCGTTTCTTGATTGCTCCGACTCTATCTCTACCACGTCCTCGCCGGCGAAATCTTTGCGTAAGGAAGAAAGGTCTAGTCGATATGGATAGTTATTATATGAAATATTTATAAAAATTAAATAATTTATATTTCTACAATTTAAGAGTTGACGAGGCTTCAAATTACCTCTAATTCTCTCAATTGCTTAGTTACCAAAAAATTTACTGTACCTCTAACTCTTCATTCCCATATTATATATAATGTAGATAATTCAATTTTAAATATTTGAATATATATTGTATAGTAACTTTTAAAGTAATATTGAACCTAAATTATCATGATAATTTAGTTTGTGAATGATCATAGGAATTCAACATTATTTTTGGATTAAAGTTTTGCACTGAGATGTTCAGTATGTTGAATTGCAAATTTGCAACAATGATGATGTAACAATATACTCTCAAAACAATACAAAATTGTTTATTATGATTTTAGATGCTTGATAATTTATATCCTAGGGAGATCATTTACATTTTAGTAAGAAAAAGGAAAAATTGAAACTAAACATTTTTGAAACCTTGAAAGTAATTGTCCCTACATTGTCAACAAATTCCTTCCAATTGACTTGTCTCAATTTAACAATTTGGTTGTTGTTATTGTAATATTCGAACAAGAGACATCATCATTACTAGTAATATGACGTGATTATTAGACTAACTATAACGATTATCAAATTCGATCATCTCAAATTGTTATTGGTTCAACTTTTTAAAGTTTCTATATCATCCATTCAAATCCGAAGAACTATTCATGAAAGTTAGACATGTTTGTAACATATCAATTTTATCCACCTTCCATTATAAGTTACTACCTCCAATTTAACTACATTAACGTTTTATTTTTCGTTGAAATCATTAATACCATGTTTTGTACTAAAAATAAATGTGATATCTTGTAACCCGATTATCAATGCAATTTGTCAATATAACTAAATAATAGTTATTTTCACGCTAAACACGAAGAAATAAAAGCGTTCAACCGAAATTATTCAAGTAAGTACAACAATTTGGAGGAAAATAATTAGAGACAATCTTACTCACCTTCAACTAATTAATCAATGATTGAAAGCACAGATCACTTTCTGTTTTTTTATGTATTCAGAGAAAAACCTTAAGGCCATAATAGAGGGAGTCCCCCAAGAAGAAGAAATACTCTTTATCCTGTTTCTCTATTCTCAATCAATCATACTTCACTTTTCCCATCTGGGTACCCTCCATTTTCTTCAATTCAATTCTTTATTTCTTATTTGAATTCCCCAAAATTATTGTCCAGTTTTGCATTTTCAGTATACTTTAGTATGTGTATGATATCTGATTCAAATCAAAGTGAATTGTTTCATTAGTACAACAAAGTTTGTTAATTTTGATTATCGAATAATGCAATTTATTTTGAATGAGGAGTATTAGATTGTTTGGTTGGCGAAGTTTACGTTTCTTGATTGAGGCACAATTTACTTACTTGGGTTCTGTATATTTTCACTTTGCTTTATGGTTAATTCTTGGTTTGGAATAATTTATTTTTTTACTTTGTTTGTGTGTAAAGTTACTTCTTTATAAGAGATGGGCGTTATAAAGTTTAGTCCTTTTTTATTTTCTTGAGTTCTTTGTTTAATTTATAATGTTTTCACCTTATGTGTCATTGCAATGAAATGAATTGGGGACGTAGTATTGATATAACCGATTCAGATACATAATTCTTGGTTTTTCAAGGTTACGATTTGGCAATTTCGAAAAGATCTTTTGGATTTCTTAGTGAGTAGGAATAATCTTTTGATGTTTGTGAGCTTCCGTTTTGTGACTTTTAGTTAGATTGAGTATATGTGCAATGCTTTATTTTTCATGTTCTTCTCCATATAATCTGTTATTAGATTTGTTATTCAGACATTTTTACTCCAAATCATGCTTTGTGAGATGTGTTTCAACTTACATTGTCACATTGTTGCATCATGAAAGCTAATACAATTGAAACTTTCTTGTGATTTCTAGGCAAACGCCTTTGTCCACTCATTGGCTTCTATTCGATCGAATTATTTGAGCTGTGAGCAGGCTTGCTGCAGCACTATCTCCTACCATTTGCTTAGAGATGGTAATTATTTTCTTACTGCAAGTTGATGTTTTTATCGGTTTTGATGACTACATCTTAGATTCTTAGGTGTGTTAAGAGTCAAGATTTCTGATTATTAATTATTTATGTGTAAAATATGAAGACAAGTTAGAAAGCTATTCAATTGGTGTGTTAGAGTCAAGAATTCTGGTTATTGTTACTTATTATTAGCATTTGAGGACAACTTGGAGATGTATCCGGGTCGTGCCGGAGATTTCTTATTGGTCAATTGTCAACGTGTTAAGGGATGTAAACATTTTTTGAGAACTCGATGAGAAAGGAGATGTTTTACGCTCGGCTCAATGGAAAGAGAAGTTTAGAATATGATTTAGATTAAGGTGATTGCGAGTCGTTACTTTGTATCTATGTGAACTGAGTTGATGCGTTAAGCAGTTTATATGTCTAATATTATTTAACATATAAATTCATAGTCTAAAAGTATTTGTATAATCTCTTTGCATTCCAAATAATAGCTTGCATTTATAAATAATTATTTGATATGTAGGCCACAAATGAGAACTTACCTCCGAACGTTATCAAGCAACTCGCTAAGGAACTGAAGAACCTTGATGAGACACCTCCCGAGGGAATCAAAGTCGGTGTCAATGATGACAATTTTTCAATCATATATGCTGATATTGAAGGCCCTGGTAGTCTTTTCTGCATATAGCTGCGTCCCACTCTTTCCTAATATATTACATATCTTTCTGATTGATCGTTTGAAAATTTGCAGCTGGCACTCCTTATGAGAATGGCATCTTCCGAATGAAATTGATACTGTCCAATGATTTTCCACTGTCACCACCAAAAGGTTAATGAGTTTCTAATTACTTCATGATCTGAATTTTCTCATAATGTAATGTAACTGTAACATGTAACATGTACATCCACTTCAAGATTTTATGCAATCTTCATTGGAATGTTGACACGTTGAAAGTTCTTATCATTACACGTATTATATTTTATCATTTGTATTTAAAAATTCTTTTAGATGTTTTAGTTGTGTATGAATATTTAAAAGAATGCAAAATTTAAATTTTGATCCACATATGAAATACATGTCCTGATTGTTCATTCAAACTCTCTCCTTATAAGCTGCGACCTTGGTTATTATCATGGGGGATTTATGGAAATAATGGAATATTCCTTTTCCCTCTTCCTTTTACTTGACGTAGCAATGTTAAAAAAAATATTACGTTCCATTCCACCCATCTCCATATTTGTCACCAAATTTTTGTATCTCTTAAATTATGTTTCTTGGATCATCATTCTCATCCTTGGGTACCTATATGGCTCTTATTTCAGGATATTTTCTAACAAAAATCTTTCATCCCAACATTGCAAGCAATGGTGAGATATGTGTTAATGCACTGAAAAGGGATTGGAAGCCAACACTTGGTTTAAGACACGTTTTAATGGTGAGTGCCACTACTTGGATTTTTTCGTGTGTATAAAATGTATCTGCAGCCTTGCAGTCTGTCTGAATGTTTAGTCCTCTGTATTAGTAGTTTTATTTGCCTTCAGCACATGCCTTACGTTGCTGATTAACCTATGTTTCTCCTTTTCTTTCGTGTTTCAGGTGATCCGCTGCTTACTTATAGAACCATTTCCAGAGTCCGCTCTAAATGAACAAGCAGGAAAGATGCTGCTTGATAATTATGAGGAATATGCCAGATATGCCAGGTGACTCTAGTTTTCTTATTGTCTCTCAGCCCACCCTTAATCTATTAATTCAATGGGCTGCTTCTTCATAACCAAACAATTCTTTTTTCGAGAATTCTGCTTTCAAGTTGCATGTAAATTTGTAATTTGATGTTATAATTTATTATTGACTTGATTCTCTTATTTGTTACTGCATTTATTATAAAACAGATTATCCTATGTTTAAAAGAATTGGCATGGCTTTGTGGCCAAACATAGATTTTATATTTTGCTCTTGGTGTGATTTGTTTTTATTTTCTGTTTTAAACAGTCGGTTGTGACAATATTTAGTTGTTAACTTGTGGGAGTTAACTTTACACTCGTTCCTGTACAATTTTTTTCTATACTTCGTTCTTGGTATAATATGTTCACATTTTCTGTTTTCTGAAAAGTGCTGTGACAAATATTTTGTTCTTGGCTTTGTGGGAGCAGGCTTTACACAGGGCTTCATGCAAAGGCAAAGGCAAAGCTGAAAGTTGAAGTAATATCTGAGTGTAGTCTGAATGTTGATCAGATAAACACCTCAGCGTGTAGCAATGAACAGAAAACTTCCGAACGTAAAGTAACTCCTCTACAATCTCCATCCCCTTTAGCACCTGCATCAAATGCTATGAGACTAGGAAAGAGTGAGGAACAACCAGTCTTAACTTCAAGAACGGTTGATATGGTAGCTGGTGCATCTGTAGCCGCATCATTGACACACAAGAAGGAGATAGGCATAGGCAAAGTTCATGCTGACAAAAAGAAGATAGATGCGAGGAAGAAAAGCTTGAAGAGATTGTGAATAATAAAAGTCATTGTTTGCGTCATACCTCTTCAACTGGTATAGCTAATGAGAGGATCGAGCATAATTCATTACCATGTACCATTTATGTTGAATAGGAGGATGACTTGTTTCTCTTCTGCCTATTCTGTACTACTATTTGAACTTTATGGCAGCTTGGATCTTCTGTTACAAATGGGAAGAAACAATGTCTGACAATAATTTATGATGTATGTGCAGTTTTTAGTTGCTGTCACCCCTTTCAGTCCATCTTGGGTCAATTCCGCATTCCCCCGCCCCCCCTCCCACTAACTCCCTCTGCTTAGGCGGCCACCTCTTTCCAGGAGTTCGGGGCATGTTGTAGTTGTTTAGAGGTGCTGAGGTGCACACGCATAGCAAAATTGGATGTTTGGTTGTTGTAGTCAAGTAGTACAACAGCTGTATCTTATCTTATAGCCCGGCGCGGCGGGTCGCCTTTTGAATTCAGTTCCAAGCATCAGTTGTAATAACTCAAACTACAATTTTCTTTCTAGATTGTAAAAGTAAGTCAAATTTGAGCCAATGCCGAGTGGTTCAATGAGAAAAGAGTCAAGTTGAGATTGGCAAAATGAGGCTACAACAATACAGTGATGTTGGCAAAATAGACAACGACATGTTACCAATAATGAAGTAAAGAAGGCCCGTCACCATTACAAGTTTACAACTGAATGTTACATGCTTACAAAGTCAGGTATACAAAAAAATCATCAGAAAACGAAATCAGAGAAGGAAAATAAACTAGATTAACCTTGTTCATTCTACTCCTTTAAACCTGTTATGATGATTCTTTTTCTTGTTTGATTAGGAATATTCATAATGTCATAAACTAATGGAAGTGGAGACATCACTTAGCCATCATAACCTTGACAAACTCCTCATAGTTAATCTGGCCATCACCATCAACATCAGCCTCCCTAATCATCTCATCAACTTCTTCGTCGGTGAGCTTCTCCCCAAGGTTGGTCATCACATGGCGCAATTCAGCAGCAGAAATGAAACCGTTTTGGTCCTTGTCAAACACTCGGAATGCCTCCTTCAGTTCTTCTTCAGAGTCGGTATCCTTCATCTTCCTGGCCATTAGGTTGAGGAACTCGGGGAAGTCAATAGTTCCATTGCCATCTGCGTCCACTTCATTAATCATGTCCTGGAGCTCAGCCTCAGTTGGATTCTGCCCAAGTGACCTCATCACGGTTCCCAGCTCCTTGGTGGTAATGCAGCCTGCAGAATATATCATAATATCCTATTAAACCATAACATTGTGTCATCTGTCCATAACATACATGAGACAACTACAACAAACATGTCACAAATACGACCCCAAATTAAAAGTAGCAATAGATAAACAGACATACAATCAACTTTCTGTCAGCTAATCCATTGAAGGTCCGGGGAACTATAAGCTCAACAATTCATGATGTTCAACAGGAGATACATCTTAGCATTCAAGGCCACGTGACGTACTAAAACAAACTTCACCAATTTACCATTCAAATAAGGCAACATGACATTTGCATAAACACATTAGGAAATTTGATATCATCTGGCTACAACAAAAAAAATGAACAAGACTTGAAAAAGTTGCACTTGTCGTACTCTTAGAAGCACAAACAAGCACAGTAACGAGCAATAAATTACGTTAATCTAAATGTTATCATATCTGCAAATTCTTATTTATCATAACTCAGTAGAGATGTACCATGATTATCATAAGGTGATTTGGTGAATGCCTACAGAATTTTTTAAGGGAAGTCGAAGTTTGATAAACAGAAGGGCAAAGGATAGCCAATTCGTATTTATGCATATTTTAACACCCTCCTTTGGCACACCACTTCAAGGAAGCCAAATGAAGGATAGAAAACCAAAATTTAAGGAACATTCATCTATTCAAGAGAGCAACATCCGCGGCTAGTTACAATAGATTCTTCGAATTGATCAGATCCTATATAATATCATATACTAAGGACAACAATCAGGCAATAACACTTTTTCAAGTCTCGAATAAATCATTCCTCATTCCTCAAAAAGCTGAACATTATCCTAACCCAAACAGACAAAAAACATCATTCTGACAAGCTTCAAGACGACATTTTTCTCAACATATACAAATGCCCATAAAACCATACTACACATCAACACCTCCCAAATAAATCCATCGAACAACCATGAATTATACTAAACCAAACAATAGGATAAAATGGACCACACACAATAAAAAACAAGTCATCATTCACCAAAGTACCCTACAATATACATAGATTAAACCAGCAAACTCGAACAAAATTTCTACACAAACAAAATTCGTTTTGGGCATTCAGTCAATTACAAAAAGATCAAAAATTCACACAGAAAGATCAATATAATTGACTAAACAATAAATTTTAAAAAAAAACCTATCAACCACTAAGGTTAGCCTACTATTCAAAATGACGAGATCTCGAATTCGAGTGATTTTAAAGACAATGCCCGAAATTATTTAAAAAAAAGAAGGAAAATTACCATCTCCATCTTTGTCAAAAAGACTGAAAGCTTCCTTAAACTCAGAGATCTGATCATCTGTGAGTTGATCTGCCATTTTTTCTTCTTTTGATGATTTGATTCTCTTAGTTGTCTTTCAATCAAAGAAGAGCTTCTTTGTTTGTATTTTTATATCTCAAAAAAGATTCTACTTTTATTTAAGAGAATATCAACTTGATTGATTTTGATGGACATTAAATTATTTCATCAGTGGTTAATTGCATTTCTTGTTTCCGTTTTTATTGGGTTCCCATGCATTTTCACCGGACATATAGGGAGTCATTAACCAATTGGCACTGTCGTTCATGTTCGATAACTCGAACCGACTTGATAATATGCTCGTTAAGGAATCGATACGAGTGACTGTCTAACGATCTTCGAAGCTCATTATTTGTTTGAAAATTTCAACAGAATTGCTTAGGATTAAATTCAAGAATAATGAAGAAGTACGAGCATTGTATGTTTTTTTTAGTTGTAATCGTAAGTACCTTTAATTCAATAACCTTTTATAACGTTTGTTTCTCTTTCCAAAAATTTGTCGATTCGTATATTGTGTAAACAATAAACATACACCATATACAAATAATAGAATAAAGTTTCATCCTTTAATCTATCTATATAATGTATGGTAAAGATGCTATGAGCTAGAATCAGAAGCAATTTTCCAGCATTTGCATCAGACCATTAACCTGCTATCTCCTAGAGTCGATTCTGCAACTCAAGATGATCAACAATCTACCGTGAGAACTCTGAACTGTAGGATCATTCCCATATCAAACCGACGAGTATTTCCACTCTCCATCATACCGGCATTAATCCTGAAAACCAAAACCAACATACAGAAGTCGGAACTAAATCAGAAATGACGTAATACATAGGGTCTAGAGATAACATTCGAAAGTGAATGAATGCAGCAGCCAGCAGGTATGAAGCATAAAAGCCTTTTTGCCTCCAATATTTTCAGAAGCAGCTTCAACGTTTAACGTTTTCTCAAGAGAAAGAAAGATGGGTTCTAAAATTAATTGCCTCTAAAAGCTTCTCCCTCTCTACCCTTCTTTTGAGGCTATCTATTAATTCAAGATAAGTTAACCACAGCTGATGAATTCAATGAGTTAACCACAGCTAACGAAAATGGTACCTAAGAGTCGGGTAAAAGCCGACCATTGTACATCTTGTCCAACAACTCCCTTGCTCCAGGTCGTCTAAGGAGACCTTTATTATTTGGTAAACCTGTCCCTAGACATACAGGACACACCAGCTTCCCTCGACCTGTCACATAATCCAAACTGAATGTGCGATTGAATATAATTGTTCCGTGGATGAATGAATAACATAATATGCTTACCATAGCAATTTGGGCACTCAGTAAACTCATACACATCTTTAGCACGTTTTCTGTTCAAAGCTTTCCATTTTCCTGTGCCACCACACATATCACCTAAATAAAGTCCAAATGAATATTTCCATGAACCATAGGAAAGAGGTCTCCAAAAGAAGAAACAAAATTTCAAAATGACGATGATTGAGATTTAACGGGCATGGATGAAGTAGATCTAGATGAAGTATTTCAAAGGATCACTTATTGAAAACGATTTTGTTATGTTGATAGTCACATTAACAACATTAAACAAGTTCACTTGTTTCACTCCTGTGGTGAGGCCTCAAGGACCAAAAAGCCTAAACAGGAAAAATACGACTCAACAACACTAATTGACTGGACGCAATGCAGCTGGTCACTTTGATTTGAGCACGCCCAAACAGGTGACAATCAGAATTGCTAGAAGTTGACTAGGCATAATCGGTAAGCAAAGGAAAAACTTGAACAAACAAAGAAATAGACTTAATTATATAAGGTATATCATCTGCCTCTAATGATACATTAAACAGCAGTATATAGTTTTACAGGTGAAAAACACAACATAGACCAGTCTTTTTAAGCCTTCTAATGTGGGAAAATATATGCCATATTATCTTTGATAAAGAATATCAATAGTTAAAGATAAAGTACCCGCACAAGCATAACAGTAAGCTAGGAAGATCTCAATTTAGTTGGTTGCTCTTTGTAGGCTTAATGTTTATTAGTTTGCAATTTGCAAATAGGAAATGCAAATTTCATCCATCTACTCATCAAATGCATAAGACTTATAACTCATAGCACAAACGATGAACAAACTTACATATAATAGCACCACTGCCCGAACAATTCCGACATACCGGCCTCGCTTCTTCACCTACCACCTTTGCCTCGGCATTTGAAGTATAAGTCCCAGGATTAATAAGTGTTACACTTGAACATAAACAAGTCAAGCACCAGCGTCTAGATGTTGAAATTTGCGAGGGCTGAGAAATAAGAAAACTACCTTAGTCAAGAAAGTCAGTAAAGTTCAAGGCAAAAAAATGGAACAGATGGTTTGGGAGAAGGGAGAAAAGGAAAGCAGCATAGTCATTGTGAACAGACGGGAAAATGTAACATCTACAGTAAAGTATCAGAAACATTTCACATAATCAAAAAATCAAAAGAATTATGCTTGAGAGAAAATCTAAGGACGCATAGAACTAAGGAAGCAATCTGTTTTGTAGTATCTCAAGCTTATTAACTAAATTACATAAGTCTTGATGCACCTTTTATTGCGCGGATGAGCTATAAAATAGAGTCATAGACAATTCTGTCCACAGTGAATGGTTAAGAAGTTCGGATCAAATCTTCAAAAATCAAGATATATAACTGTATGATTCCCGTATACAAAAGTCAGATATCCGTCCATCCACGTTAAAATTAAGATATGAAATTGCTTTCTAATGTACTAGAAAGATAATTTACCTTGACCTTGCCAGATTCTGATGACTGGTCTGGTATATCCATAGAACTGCTCTGATCTTCCATACTGGATTTAATTCGAGAGTCGTACTTCATATGAGCTGCTTTTACCATAACAATCGAATAAGTACATATTTTTCGAAACCACAAAATGCAAACGTTTCTGTTGATCAACTACCAAAGGATTACAAGAAGCAGATATTCGGATAATGGTAATGTCTACCATTGTGGATTTCGATCAAATGAGCATCTATTGCCCTGGCATTCATTGAAAGTACTACTTCCACATATTCAAATTGAATAGACATTTACCTATAAAATCATCATGCATTTGAAACTTTACAGGGTTTCACCATAACCTTTACTATATATAATTGAAATAAGTTTTCCGTTAAGTTGAGATTACTAGTAGCACATGCATAATTGTTTGGGGTAAAAAATGATAATTATGAATGTGCTACTATTAATATCAACCTAACAGATAACTTAACACAGCCAACTCAGACACCACGACATTGATACATAAGTGATAAAAAAAGGTCAAAATGAAACATGAGTGATCGACTGGTGAACGTTATGAAACATATATGATCAATTGTGTCATTAACCTAATAAAATATATATCAAAATAGTTTAATACACAATCTACAATTTTTATTTATTGGCAAGTAGTAGATAATATCTGCACTCCG
Source organism: Echium plantagineum (assembly GCA_003412495.2). NCBI lineage: Eukaryota > Viridiplantae > Streptophyta > Magnoliopsida > Boraginales > Boraginaceae > Echium > Echium plantagineum. The sequence continues at coordinate 13,758,989 of CM016564.1, forward strand.
ACCCTGAATCGAGTCTAATATTTGTTATAAAAGGGGTAAATATGCCTGTTATCTCATTCCTTACACCACTTATGCGAGTAAATCTTCAAACGCATTAAGACATGTTAATGTTTTATGTTGTCAAATGACACATCAAATGCTAGTAACTCTAATGCAAAAAATTGTTTATAAATACCTCTCATTCCACAACTCCAATGCTACTTTGAACCAAATTTCTCTTTCATAAACTTCCAAAATATTTAATGGACTGAAATTATCAGACTACATAAGGTAGTATAAACATATAGGGGCTATAAAACTATACTGATTTTTAATTAACATGTAAAAGGCTAAAACGATAACTAAAAAACGAAAACTCACAAGGATGCTTTGAAGATGGGAGAGGTCTAGAATGAGAAGAGAAGCCATGGAAAGCAGAGGAAGTGACTGCAGATGAAGGCAACAAGAAATTGCTTGTCATTTTCCCAAAAGATAGTGAAATATGAAGAGGCTTTGATAATGGCAGGAGCAAAAACAAGAGATTAGCTGAAGTTGAAACCTTGTGGATTCGTACTCTGCCACAAGTGCAGCTGCTTAAAGTTACAAGATAGAATTCACTTGGACGACTTGGAGATCATGCGTGGGACCTTTTTACCCTTGCGTATATAAGCTGTTGCTAGTGCTAGTGACCAGAATGACGTGGGTTCGAAACTCATCTCATTGTTAATTATCACCATCAGTGAACCACCAAGAAAATACTGAAAAAGTTCAGATGGGTTCGAAACTCATCTTATCGCTAACGAAAATATTGAAAAAGCTGAAAAATAAAAGTTTAGGTGCCAAAGTTAAGATTCATGTGCCTATTTGCCAAAATAAAAACTATAGGTGCTAATTTGGCACAATAGAAGAAGTCATGTGGGTAGATGAAAAAAGCCTTTCTCGATCTTTACGATACCCTAAACTATCCGAACGCTTTCGATTGAGGGTATGATTGAACCATTTTTTAAAATACAGGTTTAAACCTTCCAATTTTATTATAGATCTTTTCAGTCACGTAAAATTGAAGGTTCAAGGTTCGATTCAGACCGTTCATAGTTTGGACGGAAGATCCAAATCTTATGATAATTAAGAGAAATTAAAAAATAAATACAAAAACAATATAATCATTAACCACAAAAAACTGAACAACTACGGTTCATTAGGAAATGGGCTTATACATAGAGTTTAAAATTGTCAACTTAATGCACTTCTTTTTCTTTCTTTTCTTGATGTAAATTACAGATGAAAATTACAACTTACAAACTAATGCATAGTGAAATTGAAGAGTATTACAAAGTCAAATTGAAGAGTATTATAAATAATGCATACATGAATTACTAATTAAAGTAACAATTAGAGCACAGTATATTATAGAACATTTATGCTTCCAACAAAAGTTGAACTCGACACCTCCTAATAGAAGCTTGAGTCGGATATTAATATACCACTAACCTATTAAGTCTTAACACACTTGCTAATTAGATCATTTGGTGTCTTGGTATTACTCTCAATGGTTCCAATTTTCTCACAATCACCCCCATTTTTTCCCTCATATCAAATGCCATTTTGGGATCTTCAAACTCCCAATCAAACTCATGAAGCAATGACCCTAATATTAGGTGCACCATCCTATGAGCAAATGGAAGTCCAGCACATATTCTTCTCCCACCACCAAATGGAATAAAATCAAAGTCTCTCCCTCTATAATCAATATTTGAGTCCAAAAATCTTTCAGGCTTAAAAGACATAGGATCATTCCAGCATTCTTGAGCTCTTGACATTTCCCAAACATTTATCATCACTTGAGTATTCTTGGTTATGTTATATCCCATGAAACTTATTCCTCTGCTTGCCTTTTTAATTAGTAGGGGTGCTGGAGGATGTAATCGTAACGTTTCCTTAACGATGGCTTGCAAATATGGCACGTTATCGATGTCACTTTCTTCAAACCTCCGGTTTCGACCTACCACATTGGCAATCTCATTCTTGACATGTACCAATTGATGTTTATTGCGTAGGAGCTCTGCTAGCGCCCACTCAACGGTGCTTGATGTCGTCTCTGCACCCGCGAAAAACAATTCCTGCAATATTTATTTAAGATGTTATATACTACGTGTTATATATATTCTATGTGTGATATAAAGAAAATAAATACCATGCAGAACACTGATATGGTATGTCGAGATAGTTTATTTGGTTCTTCTGGACCTTTGCCTTCAAATTCAAGCAACACATCTAATAAATCTTTCCTTTGTTTTTCGACACCTTTCTGGTTCTCGTCAAGCCGTTCTTGAATAAATCCTGACACAATTTTCATCAATTTTCCCAAATCTTGATCCATATTTCTCTTCAATCCTTGAAAATCGAATCTCTTAATCCAACTAAACCAATCAGAAACATTCGGTTCGCCAATATAACTAAAAATACTAGTCACGGCTGTGATGAAGTCCGTGCCAATTTTCGAGTTAGGCTCGACCAAGTCTTTAGAAAACAATATGTTTCCAATTATATTGACATCTGCAAGAAGAACAAAATCAATTATCTTGATTCCCCTCTTCGTAATCATGGCAGTTTCGGCTTCTTTTCCAATCCAGGATAATAAGCCATCTACACATTTTCGCCTAATTGGAAGAGTCTCGTTGATCTTAGCATTGATTCCTGCGTTACATAGTCGCCTTAGCAGACGCCAAAATGGACCATATGGGGTAAAAAGCATAGCGCTCTTGTGGTAATCGTGAGACGTTGAAGCGTGGGCAATAACACGATCAGAGAGGGAAAGATCATGGTTCCTGTAAAGCTCAGCTGCAGCTGAGGCTGAAAGGATCACCATGGTGTTAATCGGGCCGATTTTGAGCCAAATAACAGGACCATATTTGTGTTTCATCTTTGCCATTGTTCTGTATGGAAGGGGACCTAGACTGAGCATGTGACCGAACACTGGCCATCCTGGTGGTCCTGGAGGTAGTTTCTTGAGAGACCTTCTGTTTAGTTTGAAATGTATGATGAAGAATGCAAATATTGATAGAATAGCAACTAAGGAATATAGGAGAAAAGTGGAGGAGAAGTTATAATTCATGTGATATTGCTCGTAATATTACTTGACACTCTATTTTGATCACGTAATGTTGCTCGTAATGACAATATCTGGAGTTTAAATCCTAAATGAAAAAAGCCGATGGCTCAATAGCCTAGTGGCATCCGGCCCAACCTTTCATGTAAGAGGTCATGGGTTCGAACCTTGTTGGAGACATATTTGTCTCATATTATACTCTAACTTTCTATTAGTTAGCAATTTCTGTATTCATGTTTGTAATATCATTGTAGTCACAATTCATCGCTAATTATCAAAAAAAAAAAAAAAAAAAATCCTAAATGAAAAAAAAGAAGGAAAGTTGGACCTTACAACTCAAAATAACTCGCTATACTCTAAGATTTTTCTCTGCATGTTGGTGCTCTTTCATTTGCCTTGCCCACTATATAGGTACAAAGTGTTTTAAAAATCAACATCAGTCTAGAATCCAATTATGCCAAGAAAATGTCAAATGTTTAGTAGTAGCTTCTTTGAGCAAATACTTCAATTTCCTATTATACCATGTGACATATGTGCATAGAATTGTCAAATGAAATGGAAGAGGTCAACCACACCATAACTTCAAAGTCCAGAGCTTTTTTAGCCTAAACTAGGCGTGGGAACTTCAAATATTTAAGGGTCAATACGGCCGCAATCACATATGTTTATAAAATATTTTTAATCCATCATCTATGTTTCCAAACGTCATTGTTAATATATAGGTGGAACCGGAGTTTAAATTTTGTGATTGCAGATATAGACCCTATTTATTGGTCCCGTGGAGGCCCACGTACATATGGACTTGATCCATGACCACCAGCCCACTTTTAGTAGGTTTGAAGGAGCACCGATCACAGCACGACACACAACCTGTAGGGTGCTACTATATATTACGAAACATATTGCCTATAAATACCAACCTCTACCTCCTAGACGAGGTAATACGTATCTTCTACTCACACCTTCACTTTCAAATACTTTATACTGACTTGATCGCAGATGTTTATGTCGAATCCCGACCACGCTTTCAGGATAATGGCTCCAAAAAAAAGTAACCAATACCAAAGCGGGAGTTCCAAGCCTCCTTCCAAAGTTGTGTTGACGAGACCACCATCTGACCATCCGTCTAGGCGAGACGAGGCTAATTAGGACCTCAGGAATCATATTGAACAGAATAGAGAAGCCAGTACCCGGTATGTTCACTCGCGTGCGGGTGAGCATTCTGTACACTCGCATGCGGAGCTTCATCCGGAACATGTAGCCAACTCCAAAGAACACAGACATGTGAATTTAGACAAATTATTGGCGCCGTCTGTGGGGACATGAACTAGTCAACCACAACGTTCTACTGCTAAGAGTCATGATGACCTTCCTCAGGGCCGCACAACACATCCGTCGGCATCTCGCCTCAACATTGGTGCTAAACTGGAACCCGAAATCTAGAGGAGGGTGGATTTAGCCTTGCACGCCAGGGAGGAGGAATCGCAATGGAAAACCAACTTGCACAAGCCTCCGGTGCTTGCAACTCATGACCCACCCTATCTAAAACTATTTTAGGATATGGAGGCCTTAAAAAAGCAGGTTATGACAATGGCAGCATCTCGCACCCCTTCTGTGGTGGCCCATACGCGAATGTCATTTTCTCATCGTCTAAAAGCCATCCCATCGCATCATCTAAAAGCCATCCCCTTCTATGCATGGTGCCCCATATGCAAATGTCATTGAGGCACGTGTAACCCGCCGATGTTGTTTCCGGCAGTTCATACCGGCGAGGGACATTCCGCCGATAATTGGGTTACACGTGAGGGGGAGTGTTAAGATGCACCCCACATCGGATATCGGTGTCCTCCCGGGTCAATATATAACATCTTGGGCTACTTCATCTATTGCCAATTAGTTTTAAAGTACAACCCCATAGATCTTAACATTTGTATAATAAAACGGGGGCCTAGAAACACCTCAAGGGTTCTTGGCGCAGATGACCATGACGACTAAGATCTTTATGTCAAGGCGTTCACCAATAGTCTATTGGGCAACATAAGGCAAATTGTTTGGTTGGACAATTAATTAATTAATTAATTAAGGTATTATAATTTATAATTATGGCCTACATTTAGACGGAGTAATTGTTTTCGTATATCATTTTGAATTATTCAATGTTTTCGTTCTACTATCGTAGAGATATATTTGGTTCATTGCTAAATTTTCAAATTAAGGCAGCCGATGTTGACACTTCAGGAAATTTGGTAGCTAAAATTGTTTACTACACTTGACCCGTTCGTTTTTTGTTGCCCCATTTGCGGGAAGAAATTGCAAAAAGAACAAATATAAATGCATAAAAATAGAGATAAGTTGTCAATATAATTTAGTTTTTTTTTTAATTGATAATAGAAGATAGCATACAATCATAACTGACTAGTAGATTGACTCGGTGTCACTTATTACTACCGAGTATTTATCAAGTTTATACTCCTTCTATTCATTTTTATTTAGGCTAATTTGTTGAATGCTCCCTATATTTTAAAGTTATTAATTAGTTTTTATGTGCCCCTATACTACTGGTTGTTTCACAGATGCCCCCGAAACCCTTTTTTGCAATTTTAAATAATGAGTCACTACTACAAAGCATAGGGGACAATATTAAAATATTCTAAATAATTAAAATTAAATTTCACCCTTCTTCTTCAACACACCCCACCCCCATCCCCAACCCCACCCAATATTAAATTATGCTTCAATTGCATAATTTCGAGGCTAAGTAATACCTTCCTTCTTCATCTCCCTCGCTTAAGATCTTCGTCAAGAACACACACAAAAAAACTTAATTTCTCTCATATCATGAAAAAGTTTCGATCTTTAGCCAGTTAATGTCCCAAAAATAATGTCCACTAAACCAACCGAAATGCCATCTCCCAATTTCCTCACTTCTTCCATCCTTAAACCCCCTTTCACACCACCCCCTTTCTTCTTCCTTAAACCCTTCAATTGTTCTTCATCTTACAGCTTGAACAAATTTACCAAAACCCCATTTCAAAAGTCTGCTCCTTTTTCACAATTATGTTATTCTTCTTGGGTTAATCAATGGCATAAACCACCTACTACTAGAGGTTCTGATTTTGTAGTTTCTTCCTTGAAAGAAAAGGTTGTTGAGAATTATGCACCGGAGACGTGGAAAGGGTCCGGGGAGTCTGCTATTGATAGAATTGTGCTCAGATTAAGAAATTTGGGATTAGGTGATGATGATGAGGGTGATGGTGAGGATGCGGTTGCGGTTGAGGGGGGGGGGGGAATTTGAGAAGGGGTATGATAGTGGGGAGAAATTGGGGGATTTGTTGAAGAGGGATTGGGTACGGCCTGATAAGATTAATCGAAGAAATTGCAACTTTGAGCAGATGAGATGGATGCTTGTGAAGAGATCTTTCAAGCGTATGTTCGAAATTTTGCAATTAAAGCATAATTTAATATTGGGTGGGGTTGGGGGTGGGAGTGGGGTGTGTTGAAGAAGAAGGGTGGAATTTAATTTTACTTATTTAAAATATTTTAATATTGCCCCCTATACTTTGTAGTAGTGACAGGGGTATGATAGTCAGTTCATCATTTAAAATTGCAAAAGAGGGTTGAGGGGGCATCTGTGAAATAACCAGTAGTATAGGGGGCATATAGAAACTAACTTTAAAGTATAGGGGGCATCTAGCAAATTAGCCTTTTATTTATATTTAGTTTGTACGTAGATAAAGAGAATTTAAACTACTCAAAAAGAATATTGAAAATGTAGAAGATAATTATTTGAAAGTATATCATTGGATGGTTAATAATTTCATTAAAAAAATTAGTCAAAAAGTTCATTGATAATGTAAATGTACAATTTTCAATACAAGAACAACAAGTAATTTTGAAAACATTTGTGTCAGGGCGACAAGAAAAAATGAACAATATAACATTCTTTCAAAAAATTGTGTTAGGATAAAATACTCTTTAAAATATATAAAGTTTATTTCTTACATAATTTTATTTTTTTTAACTACAATTTTTTACATATATAATTATAATAATTGAATCACTTGCAACAAAACTACCACTTGCCATACATATCACTCTTTATAGTATAAATTAGAATGAACATTTAATAATAGTCACGAAATATCTTAAATTATTAACTTTAATGTTGTAACGATTTAGATTCATCTGAATTGATTCTATTGACAATTAATACTTGACAGAAGTGTAAATGTGTTGATCTGTTACATTTTAAAAAGATAATGTATGTACATAAACGTATAAGTACAAAATTAGATAGATACATAATAATCATTAATTACAAGGAACAATTATTATAGAAATCATTATTCAAACTTTTTTGAAATTTCAGAATTATAAATATAATTTATTTTCATTTCAGATATGAATCGACAATGATGAACTATATACTCCATTTAATTACATTTAATTGGGTCTCATAAATATTAAATTACACTACTTCTTATCCTATAAATAGTGCATCATAGTAAGTGTTACAACTCATTCTCTTCCTCTTTTCACCAAATCAAAATCCATTAAAATTCCTCATAATTTTTTGTGCTATAACCAAGTAGTAATATAATCATGGGTGGTTTGGTTTTGGTTATTTTGTTGATTTTAGGTGTTTTATCACCATTTGGTGAAGCTAATTCAGAAAGTGACGCGCTCTACGCGCTGAAGAGGAGCCTTTCGGACCCAAACAATGTGTTAAAAAGCTGGGACACGAGTCTTGTGGACCCTTGTACTTGGTTCCACATAACCTGTGACGAAGACAATTTTGTCACACGATTGTAAGTCTGTGTGTATTATTGATGTTATTTTCGTCGTTTGAATATTCTCATGTCATGTTGGTGAGGGGATTAGTTGTATGTTTCATGCTTTTGGTATTACTTTTTTCATTAAAATTGATGGGACGCATAAAGTGTTTTGCCTAATATGTTTTTTTATGTAGCTACACTAAGTTTAAATTAATATATTTTACGATGGATATTATTTTTACAATTTCAATTTTCACGCCTCATTTTTGTGAGGTGTTTGACTGTGCATTCTGTACTCTTGGTATAACTTTTTCACTAAAATTTCGAACACATGAAACCCGCGATGTTGTGTCATTGGGAAAATAGCTATCATGGAAATAGTGTGCTCATTTTGTTATTACTCTCTCTGTCTCTTAATAATTGATACATTTTGATTTTTCATAGTTAACAAAACATTATTTCAAACATAAATATCTCCTATTCTACGTATGACAAAATTATAAAAAATTGATAGTTCAAAAATATATATTGAGATGAATCTAACAAGATATCATATGAATATATTATTTCTTATTGATTAGTGAGAATTATTGATCAAAGTTTTTAAGGTTAATAGGTCAAATGACTACGTTCATCCAATTTTCATTAATTAATTAATTAGAGTGTAACAGGTGAATCTATCTCATATTTCACCTTAATTCATCTTTTTCACATTTCCAAATAAAAAATATTCAAATAATATTTTATAACTTCCATTTGGATCCTTTCATTTCAACTACCTTAATCTACATTGTTAATTTTTAAATTTACCTTGATTAAAAAAAAAAAATTACCTTGATCAAAATGATCATAACTAATATAAATAATTTTGTTTTAATTAAGTAGATAATCATGTTTTCATTAAATAAATTAGATATATTATCTCCTAACCAAATCAAACATTATCCGCTAGACCAGTTATACATATGAGTACTTTTCCATTCAATTCTATGTCGAGTCATCGTCACTAATGAATCGATAATTTTGCTTATACAATCGCAGGGACTTAGGTAACGAAAACCTTTCGGGTAATCTTGTTGCCGAGCTTGGAAAACTCGAACGTCTACAGTACTTGTAAGTTTGTTTGGGCTATAAGATTACCTTTTGCAAAGTGAACATTTTGTTATATACATAAGTATTATTTAATATTGTTATATATACATTTTTACTACAGGGAGCTTTACAAAAACAATATTGAGGGAAGTATTCCAGCTGAGTTAGGCAATTTGAAGAATCTCATCAGCCTGGATTTGTATAACAATAATCTTTCTGGACATATTCCTTCTTCTCTGGGAAACTTGCAATCCCTTACTTTCTTGTAAGTGTTATGTGCCTCCCCCTTTCATTATCATCGTCGTTGTTTTAATAAAGCTTCGGTCATTGTCATTGCAAAGCCTCGAACCTTAGACCTCGTCAATATGATACAGAGCTGCATTTTTCTTGCAGGCGTCTGAATGATAATAAACTAGCTGGGCCTGTTCCAGAGAGCATTTCTAAAATTCCTTCCCTGAAAGTTGTGTGAGTGTTCTGTCTTTTGTTGTATGCATTCAATAGGTTTGTTTATATTCTCTAGGTAAATGCTTATCTACGAATTTTAATCTGCAGGGATCTCTCGAATAACAATCTTTGTGGACCGATCCCCGGAACTAGGACATTTAAACGCATTCCATTCATCAAGTGAGATTCTTTACTTCATATTTCCTAGATGTCTTCATCATCGACATCAACATGCTCGATGTTTAGTTGCTAACTACATTTACTTATTTTGATGCTCCAAAAACATGCAGCTTTAAGAACAATGCCCCAAATTGCTGATGAAGATAAGAAGAAGCTTCATAAACAAGCAGTGTTATTAAGTGCGCATGTATAAATAAATAATCTGTCGTAGACCATGCCAAGTCTTACAGGAACCTGTCAGGGCTGGAGGTCACCTCGTTTATCATGTCAGGCATGTAAAATGTCGATTATAACTTATCATACGCGAAAATTCTACATTTATGTTTTAAGGCCAAGCAATGCAATAAGTTCCTAGTTTGGTGATTTACTGATTTTAAGTTCCTAGTTCTGTGCGATAAGTTTTTTTTGTTCAGTTTCTGCTTACTAATAAATAATATTACGTTGAATGAAATCAACGATAGACATTCACATAACTCATCAATGTTATTTGGTTCCCATATATGAGCCACTGGTGCAGAGGTATTTCTTAGTTGTCTTTCGAAGAGATAGCGAGAATATGAAACTTGTTTAGGCTATAGAGAGAAGAGGATACTCCCTACTAGTGGTGAATAATGAGGAAATACCAGAAGCTTTTATTGAAGGCTAGTATTGTTGAATATGGTAAATAACAACTAATAGAACTAATGACTGAGAAGAAAATCATGTTGAATTTTGTTCACATCCAAGAGCATTCTGTGTATACATATCGAGACCTCAGAACAAAATTAACCTTTAGCTTACTGACTGAACAACAGTGGAAACGTTACAACGTTATTCTCCCTGCATCTTGAAAAGATTGTCCAGCCTGCTTTAGATTCTTTGAAAACAGAGTCAAAACTCGCTCCACCATGTTCTCCAAAAACTCGTCTTAAACCTTAGCTTTTGACAGTGCAAGCCACCATGTTCACTTCAGCTTCTTTCTATTCATAAAAGTTCCTACATTCGGGGGAAAGCGTACCTGAATCATCATCCTGTTGCATTAATTATTGTTGCATCAGATTAATTTGCTTTACAAAGCTTGACCCAGATGTCTCAAATTTCGAAATATTTATCAAATTATCTGAATCCTTGCTAAGGTCGTTAATGCACCCCTCATGTTTTGCTTCACGAGCGTCAACTGGGGCTCCCTCATCATGCTTGGCAGACCTTTCAGAATCATGTTGCAGATGGGAGACCTGATCACCATACTCCACATAACAGCTTGCTTTGCTAAATTCTTCAATATGAAAACCGCCAAGAATGTCAAGTTCAGAAGGCAGTTCATCATTAATTTCCTTGATGTCATATGCCCCAACTGCATTTTTCCAAATAAACTATCAATTTCTTCGAATAAGGGACCTTGTATTTACTACCCCTATCGCTATTGAAAACAGTAGGGTATCACAATAAACAAACCTGGAGGCATTAGAGGTAAGTTCATTTCAAACGGAACAATTACTGGTTGGACACTCGCAGAAGCTGCAAGATCTGCTAAAACTTCATCCTCCAACATTAGGCTATTGTGGTTATTCAAGTTGTCTGCAGTTCTTACATCATGAACAACCTCCACAAGATGACTCGAGGAATTCTGTTTATATTAATGAAATGTTAATTGTCTGTGTGAATACCAAACCTAGCTCCAACATGACATAGAACATATTCATAAAGAAGAATGCATTCAATTCAGATTTATAGTTATAAACAGGGAAACATTGTCCTTAGCAACATTATGATTTTCCATTTCAAGAATCGATTGAGAAAAGCAGAAAATGTGAGGAGGTTTAAGCGATATATTATAGAGTGAAGCTGTGTACAATTTGTTAGCAAACATGTTAAGACACATATGCAGTTGCAAGCTTGAACTCCGTTGCTAATTCATCTAACAATCTAACCTTCCACCAAGCTATTAATAATGTTTCATAAGATAATATATGTGTTTTTATATATAAAAAACATCACCGAAATCCTTGAAAATTGATGGGAAGGATTTTTCTACAGAAAAAAGGTAGTTTTTATTAATTCTTACCATTGGTTTTTCGGAAATCTCATGAAGTGGCTGGTCAATGGTTTTCTCTACAGGAGCCAATAAGCCATCATAGAGAAAATATATATCTTCAGGCATATAATTCTTATGGATTGGAGAAGTAAGTTTCTCGTCTTGATTGAAGGAGTTATCGATATTTGGATGAATTAACTCAACCTCAGTTATAAGATCTGTTGACAGAGTCACTGCTGGTGGTGTAGAAGGAACCACTGGTGAGACCTGCTCCACATGTTCAGCCTTTAGTTTCTCCCCAGACCCATCCAAGTATTGCTCATTGGACATCATGGACATAGACAGTGCAGCACGAGTATCACACGAATTAAGTTCTTCCATTGATCTATCCAAAGGTTGCTCCTTCAAATTTAACAACGTGGCATTTGAATCAGTGCTAAATCTTCGCGCAAGCTGAGGGGAGAAACCTTTGTATTTGATATTTTCCTTCATCACACCATTTCCCGAGGAATTCACATCAACTAAAATATGGGAAGAATCTTGTGCAGGGACTGAAGTTGTTTCACTGTCAGATAGATCACTATTCTCATTGTTTTCCTCGCTCATCTCTTCGTCTAGTGAATTGATAAGAGAGAAGCCAATGGATGTCTCTACATTATTAAGAGTGCTATACTGCCTGATTAGCGGTGCATCCACTTCTAATTTAATTTCACTTTTGTTCACCGGAATCATCCCTGATGAGACATCTAACATTTCTTCACGCAAAAAATTACTTCTGTTCATATTCCGACTCCCCAGGTCAGTCACTCTTTCAGAAAAGGAGACAGATCTCTTGACTAATATAGGCAGCAAAACTTTTTCAAGTTCATCTTGCGGACCAGAAGAAACTGATAGTGATGAAAGATTCTTCATAAAAGCTGGTGGGCTCGAATCGTAAATAGGGTCCTTCTGTGGAGTGTCATCTGTCAAGAGTGTTGTGATCTTTAAGTTACAACCTTCTGTTGATAACATCATACAATTTGTGGACTCTTGAGAATCATTTTTACCTTCAGTGAAACCTGGAAATTCCTCCGCTTCTGCCTGAATACAAATATTTTCACTTTCTTCAGACAGTGTTGATAAGCTTGAAGGGCCACTATCTCTTTGCTCCAAAGCTTCATAATTAGAATGACTTTCTGTGAGGCTAGTACCCATCCAATTGGCAAACCGCTGCTTGCTGATGTCTGTTTCTTGATGATATTCAACGGCTAACTTCATATCGATTTCGTCAACAATCATATGCGTTTTCTTAACATGGCCAAACTCCATAGAGTCGTCCTCAGAGTCAGAGCAGTCGGACGACTCACTTCCATGTCCAACAAGCTCAGAAGTGTCTCCCATTGTAGGAATTATCTCCGGCTCTTGAATGATATCTTCTTCAGCATCTGTTCTGACTTTTGTCATATAAGCTTCTTCTTCACTCAAAGCTGGCTCTTCCAAATATCCAGCTGAACCAATTGAGTCTATATCAGGAGCATAACTCTGCATTGAGTCACTAGCCTCGCTGGACTGCCTGGTTAACGTTGAATGAATTCTTCCTTCTGAGCCCAACCGTTCAGAAAAAAGATGATTTCTAAACCAGCTCACATCTTGCTTCTCTCGCTCGCTAGTACCAAAAAACGAGGGCCGTATATTGAAACTCTCATGCCTGCAGAAAATTGGTACTTTTGATTGGAATGGCACAAATTCTTGATCGAAACGATCTTCCTCAACATCGGAGTTCTCCTCATTTGAGTCATTAGCAAGAGCAAAAGGATTCCTTTGGGGTAATAAAATAGAAGGAGCTGAACCAGGAATTGGAGGTGAATCCATATTTTCATATGAATCTTGAGAAAGGTCAAATGGATTGGTTCTTTTCGTCCAAATGGGAGGAACGTTGAATGGAAGATTTGTATCATCAAAATCTATCAGATTTTTTTCAGTCATCATTCTCATAGTTTTCCTTGCTCTTTGCCTTGCGATGAGATTCTCTAGCCGCTGGTTTTTTTCAAGTTCAGAAGTTCCCAAATCCTTGAGATTCTTCTGATCCACTTCTGTCCATGTGATTGCAGACTTTGTTTGATCCTCCTCGACTCCACGAGTTTCCTTGTTTCCATCATCTGCAATATCTGACTCTTCATGATGTTCACAATCATCGTCGGAAACAATGCTACTCTCATCAGACCTTCCAGAAACAACATCCGAGCCACCGTGATACAAATCAGCTTGTTGTGGAGCAACTTCATACAAAAGCGGGTGGAGCTCATCAAGCATTGGAATAATGTCAGTCATTGAAGCGCCTGGAGCTGAACTCTCATCTCGACCAGAACTAAGATCATAATCATTGTTTTCCACATCCTCTTCATTCGCATATTTCCAAGGCGATTCAGGAGGAAACTGTAGAACATCTGTATTCACCGCCTTTGAATCAATCGACCCAACAGGAGATATAGCATTTTCCATGTCAAGTTGTTCATCATCCACATCCATAATCAAAGAATACTGATTGCCCAAAGTTCTCTCATCACCATACATATCTTCGAACATATCACTTTCACCAGATTTCACCATCCAAGACATTTCTTCCACCAATTGTGTAGAACTATAATAATCATCAATCGTATTAATCTCATTTGAGACCAAACTATATTCCTTCACTGTCATCTCTTCTACATCTTCCCCTGTACTCCACATATTTCCAGAGACATTGCTTCTCTCTAACACAACGTTATCCCCGGAAAATCCAGGTTTGGATACTGTTATATCATACGTCGTGCTTTCCTCAATTTCGGGTATCATTGGCTCGCCATAACTTAACAATGTACCAAGTAAAACCGCAGTACAAACAAGAACAGGCGATGCAGACACCAACATAGAGAAGAATAAAGGAAACGAGCTGTGCAGAAATACGAAAAAAGACAACATACCCAAAAGAAATGGATGACTAAATATCAATCCTGAACATCCTCTAAACGTGAAGATCACAAATTTCCTCATTTCAACTCGAATATCCGACATATTGAATACTCCAAAAACACAATGCTTAACCTCAAATCTGTCTCATAATAACAAAACAAAAAACACATTAGACCAAACTAACACTAAATGACTAAACTCAGTACAATGTACTACAGAACAGCTTCATTCCCCATTAACCAAAATACAGACATAACAAAATGAATGAAACAAATGTCTTGATTATGAGTTAATACAATTCAACTAAAATCTCGAATAAAACCAAACCATGAATATAACTATAAGATACTCCCACCGTTCATTTTTACTTGTCGTTCTACCCATTCGAACGGAGAATTATGTCATTGCAAATTATATTAATGAAAATAAGAAAAGTGATCCTAGCAAACAACTTAAAGTATCATAACTAGTAATCTTACATGGTGCAATGCTCCACAGAAAGCTAGCTGACCAAGGAGATACCGAAACAGGGGCGGATTTAAGGGGTGGTCCATGTATGCCATGGACCACCCTAAATCCCAAAAGAAGGTTGGCCTAGATGGTTAAATCCTATGTTATTTAGACTGGGCACCAGGGTTCAATTCCCCCTTGTGCCACATTTTTTTTCTCTTGATTTTTTACACTAAAACCTTTCCTGTTTCTTATTTGATATTCCTTTAGCCTCTTTCCTCCAAACAAAGATTTCATACACCTCCAAACAGACTACTTATTTTCTGCAGAAATGTTTGTAATTTGATTCCTCGATTAGTTAGTCCTACGTCGTCGTTTCTAATAGGAGGTCCTCAACATTGGGAATTCTAATGCCTTTTCATATAAGTGAATGAGTAGTCTTCCTATACCCAATCATACACGGTTTCCTGTACGAGGGAAAATAATAATGCGTCAACTTTAAGATATAATTTGAAGTCATTATATTCATTTTATTTTAAATTTGTGTCTTCACCACAAAACTAAAATGACAATAATAATATGGTTTAATTTTATAAGTGAAATTAATTAATTGTGTGCGGATGACATATTTAGTTTAATAATAATGAAAGGTAATAAATTGTTTTGATAAGCTATATAGTTAACGGACATTTTGATAACATGTCAATTAATTTATGTTTGATGCACATTCCACATTGAATATCCATGTACTTCCGGGTTAATATATAACATCTTGTACTCCTGCTATTGCCAATTGGTTTTAGAGTGGAGGATGCAATTACCTTGAATTCGAATTGAAATATATGTACTTTTGAATTCGTTTAAACTATTCTTTCATTTTGGTTTGTAATATTCGTATACTTTTTTTTGATATATATATACATATTTTTAGTTATTAAGGGACCACCCTAAATTTTATTCCTGGATCCGCCCCTGTACCGAAAGTTGAAATGAAAATAAAAGTATAGTTGGATGAGAAATAATTTATTGGTTTATGTAGGTGGTTTGGTCGTGGAAAGGAGTAAGTGTCACCCTCACCTCACCCCCTAAAATATATTAGTATTGTATTAGTTTCGATTATTATAGAATTTGTAAATTTTGACTTTCATATGTAGGAAGTAGCATGCATGCTTGACGAATATTAAGAGCCGGCCAACTTTTTGTCTTTCCAATTGGAGGTAATCATAGAGACGGACTCGGTAACTGTGGACGTTGCATTTCAATCCCAATAAGTGATAATATAACACATTTAATCTTCGAAAGTGGAACTATTTGTGATTGTGAGTTGCAAATTAATCAATGTGCACTCGTATATACACTTTCAAAGACCAAATGTGTTATACTGCCACTTACTAAAATTAAAGTACTTAACAGAGCCAAATCACAATTTTACCAAACTTATTAAGTCTCTATAATTATCTTATAAGTTACATTAAAATCTGATGGTTTTGGTAAAAAAAAAAAATGATACATTCTGAATTTCTGATAACATGAATCAATTTTGATTTCTTCCGCTATATTTGTACTTTTTTTTTCTTTTTCTATTTTCAGATTTAGGCAATTGATGCAAAAAGAGCACGAGAAATTGGATAATGATAAATCTGACAACATAGTATGTTCTACATTATAAATTACACAATCTCCACATAGAAATAATGTATAAACCCATTAGATATTTACAAAATACCGCCTAATGAAAATAATTTTATTGCGCGACGAAACGTAAAGAATTACAAGAGAATGTACATTGAAAATTCGTTGATATCGTGAACTATATGTCTATATTTTGCATCTAACAGATGATACAATGTAGATTCACTTACTCCACATTTGTTTATCGTCTCAATAAAGTATATGCAGGTAATTCTTTTATACTGGTTACATCTTCAAGTGAGAGCTCACGCTCAAGCTGTGCTCTTGTAGACTTCAGAACTTCCTGAAAATAAAAGAACAAAATATGCTTCAAATCAAAAATATCTTCGAGAATTACTTGCGACTTTCAGACTGCAAAATAGCTTTATTACATTGAATTCCATATATGATGCACGCTTTGCTAACCATTGAGCATCCAACATCTCAAAGGCTATACAGAAGAGATTATCGAAGGCCATATCATCTACACTTAGTATTTCCAGAAAACGAATTCCTGCCTGTGTGCTTGGCATTGCTGCAAAGTGAAAACCAAGGATATGAAATGGACAAAAATAGAACTTAACAGAACAAGTCAACTTTGGGTTATTATCCTAGAATGTTAGAATCTATATTTCACCCCAGACAATTGGCAATAGTCTAGGCACAACTTGTGAACAACATAGTTTGCGTTATCATGTGGGATAGGGTCCTCAATATGGAAGAGGAACGAACCTCGAAGCAATCACTAATTAGGAAAGAGAAACGTCAAGTAGTGAGAATCAATTCAGGTGAATAATGTCCGGGAGTCTTTCCTATATGATACTGCTACTAATGTAATCAGTTGGGCACAATCATCAAACGTGCGGAAACTTCACTGACCCCCACCCAGAAATATGTAGAAAATCTATAATGTATGAACAACTTAATGCTATTTGTTCTTTCCATACCTGATTGAAGATCCAACATTTGTACCAGCATAAACGAAATGTTGATACCAGCTACAGCAAAAGGGTACTCCCATTCAGATCTCTCCCCGATTCTCTTATGCAACATGTCCTGAAAGGACTCCTGTAACCAATACACCATCAAAATTTTCAGCTGCTTAAATTTATAAAGCAGAAAACCAGTTGATGACAAGTTTGAGAAAAGGTGCAGCATTACATATCATCTAATACTACTTGAATCTCAATGTTCAGTAGACCATAACTTATCGACATTGTAAAATCTACAAACATCATTTAGTTACTAATACTTCCCAACTAATCATAAGTGTTGTGATTTTGTCAAGCTGCACCAGTGGATATATACACACCATACATGTATTATAGAGAAAGGGTATGCAAATGAGGACACCCACTACCGAAATGATTATACAAGGTCCTAAAGCAAAATAGTCATAAACCAAACTAAACCAAGCCTATGACACTATTGGTTATATGAAGACGATGTCTCCAGTCTGGCCTATGCTACATCCCTTTTGTTAAGCCCATGGCGAAGAACTTCACTTTTCTGTCCTCTACTTGGAGTTCTTCAACTACGACCAGTGACAAAACATTACCAAGGGGGCAGATCAAAAACAAAATCACAAGTTATGGATGCTAACCCAGGATGAATTAACATCCTATGGGAGGCCCTCGAATTTAACTTTTTAGAGTGATGCTCAAGAATGGAGTTATACATATATCATGCGAACTAAGGGTGACTTCTAAATTATTAGTTCTCCAAATTTAGCCATTTGACATTTTGATAAAAACATCAGTTAGAAAAAGGATCTGAAATAGATGTTGTTTAACTATTTCCATCTTTTTCCTTGACATAAAGTAGTAAGAGTACCAGTAGTAACAAGATGAATGTCATAGCCATAATCAAGTCTCATGAGATAACCAAAATAAGAACCATAGACAGAATGTACCGACCGGATATGTCTTGGCAAAATATATCAGATTCTCTAATGATATGAAACCTCCGCCCCTATAAATAAAATAAAATAAAATTGTCACTGAAAAAAAAATTGATTGCATATGAGTAATGAATGTTACCCAAATTATTAATGGTATTTAAGAAGTAGACAATATACCTGAAATCTGTAGAAGGATCAGTCCCCTGCCATCCCATTTCTTTCCAAAGTTCAGATTTCAAAGATGGGAGTTGTCTATCAGGATAAGCTAATCTCCATAATTGTTTGAGTGAATCCTGCCACCAAAAAATTTATGAACTCAATTCATATTTCGTTCAAAGAAGCTTAACACAATTGCCTACACTTTTTACTGATTACATATTTCTAGAATGCCTACTACACACTCAAGCATCAAATAAGAAAGTATAACCATGACATTGGAAAAAAGGAAGTTTATAGTCTGAGGTTCCTGCTACGTGTGTGGTCTAAGGAAGTTATGGACAAGGGTCTTTCAACTAAGAAAGTATAACCATCAGTTATTGTTACAAGAGACTAAAAGATATCATTTTCACTAGACATTCCATGACCATAGATCACATGTTAACCCAAGGCTCCCATTCACAAGTGTTGCAAACCATCACTCTTCAGCAACACATTTCATTTATAAATTACTCATCATGGTGTCTTTCTGCTCATCCATACATGAAGAGCATGTAAATGAGAGGAAATATTAGTGAAGCATGCACTCTTCTCCAGGAGTTAAAAACTGATTTAAAAGTATAAGAACCCAAAAGGGAAGAATACCACTTTTTGAGTATATTGTAGCATTTAAGTATAAATTTTATTGAGTTGTTCAGATTTCTAAGAATACCTTTAACTGTTAAGTCCTACAAACTAGGAGACATTTCAAAGTTTTTCAATCAGATCATGATCAAAGTACAATGTGCTGTAAACCAAAAAAAAGTTTGTCATAATGCATACCTGATGCACCACAGTTGTACCATCAAATGGAACGGCTAACCTTTCCTTAAGATATTTAAGTCTTGCTTCCTGTCCCAAAAAACCATGGTCGAATTACATATGGCATATTTTAAGCAGCACCAGCAGTCAAACTCACATGCTTAGATGGTCTAAAAGAGCAACCTGAGATGACAGGCTGCTCGAAATATGGACATTATCTTTCTATATTAGAGTCTACTAAGGAATTAGATGGTACCTGCAAAGAACTAAGTAAAGGGGGCAGAGGCTTTCCAGTTGATTGATCTTTTGATAAAATATATGGCACAAACCGTCCAATAAGCGATCCAGCTCCAAATACGACATTTGCTGTAAGATCACAAATTTAACCATTGGCACCATTGTATCGAAAAAGTAATAAATACCGGACTGTACACATTCAGTAACTTGTTAGTTGATATTGAAAGTCTATACGACCATGCCCTGATGCCCTGTGTCCCATTTATCCCATTATAATAACTTGTTAGGATGATGTGAAACATTGAACATATAAACGAAATTAGGAGCCTTGAACTTATGTAGAATCAGGGGAAGGATACAGAGTAAAGATGCTGGACTGTGTAAGTTTATTAAATCATGACAACATATGTAGCAACAAAGCTCACCATTGGCCTCGGCGATAAGTCTATACACACCAGAACTTCTAAAAATATAAACTAACAGTTAGCAATATAGGCAAGTATATGGATGACTTATGTGGGAATATGATCTATTATCACTATATTCAGCTACAAACAAAAAGTTACGAACGCCACTTACTACTAATCATGGTTTAAGCTAGTTTATGTTAAGTAACTTAAGGCGACACAGATCATTATATACAACAACAAAATGTCCCAATGCCTCTAAAGACGCTCCTGCCTTGGCGTGCATTAAGCATATACTAAAGTTCACAGATTGACAACAAGAACCTTAAAGTGCAATAATAACATATTCACATTGCTCATAATTTTTAAAATGCCATATTCTTCAACAAAAAAATTGCCACGTATCTACCATTTCCAACCACGCTGCTTTAGCCAAATGTTTTTAGGTCGAACCTCAATTTTCCACGATTTGAGCTAAAATTCATGAGCAAAGTTACCTATCCTACATTGCTCATCGGGAGCTCAACTAAATTGATACACATTAATTTCTACAAACTCCTCGCGAAATTATTATGTAGAATAAATTAAGCATACTTAACAATTGAGCCCATTGTGCGATCAAGTTACTGAAGAGCAACGTCCAATGTAGCTGTTCCCTTATTTGTTTATCATCCAATGTTTCTTCCAAAGTATCTTCCTACATCAATTAAATAATAAAAGACAAAAATAGATAATTTTGATTAAAATCAAAGTTACGATATCAAATTAAGTTACTATAAAATGAGTTATAATTGACGAAATTAGTATATATGCTTTTTTCATTTTGGATTAACCTTAACTTCCACGGCAAGAATGGAGGATTGCGGACAAACAAATAAAAACTTACAAGATGTCAACGAGACATATTTGGATTATTACAACATAAATTACCTGAGATGGGGCAAGTAATGGTTCATTTAATGAATCATATTGATCAGATTTATCAAGAAGCTCGCGCCTTTTTCCGTCCACGTCATCATGGTGAAGACGACGTCTCAGTGTCCGTGACGCCATCTTGTAGGTCGGGGGAGGGGAGAGGGGGGGGAGCTGAATCGTTGAGAATTGTCAAGTTTGGAGATCCTTCAAATCAGAGATTTATACTCCTTTTAATATTTTATTGACTCGATATTATTGGTTTGACTCGATATTATTGGGGCAAATTCAATACTCCGTATTTCGTGACGATAGTTAGAAATATTATTAAACCCCTTTAATATTTATTGACAATTTTTTTCTTCGATAAATTAGCTCTATTTTCATTTTATATCGCTTAAATTGTTTGGTGAAAGCCTATAACACAATTTGTGCTAAACTAGTAATGCACAACACAAATAATAATTGTGTCAAAATATTATCCCCTAGTATTTTGTATAACTCGAATGAAATCTGGTGACTTTGACTCAACAAACTAAATTGATTTACTGAAAATCAAATTAAATTTGACGAGTTTATTTTTTATTTTTTTGTAAATTAGAGATAACAGTATGACTATAATAGTTTTACAAATAATGAATATGAGATAAATTGTACGCAGCGAGATTTGAACTCAAAACCTCTTTTCTTTAGAAGCTTGGTTAGACGTCATCGGATTATTGAGCCATCCACCATTTTTCATATTGAAATTAATATTTTGAGGTTTGGTATGACTTCACTTAGAAGGAAAGGGATCGGAGTTAACGTACAGACGGCAATGAGAGGGTGTTGACATTGCTTTCGTATATTAGGCTACGTAATACGCCAATTTTGTTCTGATGCTCACACAAAAGAAAACAAGTACTCCTATTAATTTCACATTTAGAGAGGATAAAGAAAATTATTAAAAAAAACTGATGATTTTAAAAAGTGGTCATATGTGAAAAAATTAATTATATATTTACCAATACTTTTCTCTTTATTCAATTTGAGACGAGTAGAACTAGTACTCATTTAAAAAAATTAAGCCAGCATTTGGTTGCTGCTGCTCCAACTATAGCTAGTGATTGTGGAGTGCTGAACTGCTGATGGTTGCTGAGGCGGAGGTCTCGGGTCTCGCCATTGCCATTAGAATAGGTACGGGAAAAGTTGGCTGAGGCAGGCCACTTACGCCAAACCCATAAGACATCATCCCGTCATCAGGCAGAAGAACGAACTAATTGCCCAGAAATATTTACCATTAGGAATGGCCACTGTGGCGGTACATATTTTGAATGTATTTGTTTTGCTTGTCAGCACGCCACAGGATGAAACAAGTGATGCATTGGTCAGCGGCTGCTGTTGAGTTGCCAGCCTCAGAATTGTGTTCAAGCCTCAGCCTTCTCAGGAGGTGCCACAGCAAAGCTACTACTACTTCCTGAAGTAGTCTCGGAAGCTTGTAGTACTCCGATAATCAATCATAAAAATCAATTTTAATATTTTTTAACGAAAAGTTAGTAATAATTTCAATGTTTGTAAATTTATTCAGAAAGGTGAGAGACTTGAGGGTACTAGAGATAAAGCTGAAAATTGTAATACAGAAGATGCCACTTCTCAGGCAATAAGCATGAAAACAAAAGCCCTTTCGAAGGCAACCTACTACAACATAAACTACAGTAAATTAAGGGAACTTCTCTCATGTCCGAAATGTTCCTTTTTTTCCCATAAACTTTATCTAGTAAGGCCTGCACAACGGATGATATAAACTGGATCTGATGGCCACATCTCTTGCGTCAGAATGATGCAGATTATTTAGACGGTGTAGTGTTGCTGGATGGTTTCAATATCCAACCCCTTCAGCTTCACAACTGACTCAACGTGGCCCTTGAGCGTGTGGAGTTCTCGGAGCCTGTATTAATGGTTTAGCCAATGAGTCCACTTGCTAGAAACTGAACTTAAAAGATTAAATATGCTGAAAGAATTAGATGATACCTTGCCATTTCAGCTCGTTTCTTGGCTTGTTCAGCGATCTCAGACAGTTCTCTGTAATTGTTCTTATCCTCGAAGATGGTACCAGCAGCAGGTGGGGGCTGAAGTCCATGCAAAGTCCTCTGAGCAACTGCCCATTGAGCTTCTCTTTCTTCTTTACCGTAATCCTTCTTGGTTGTGAAAGCAGTCTGTTTCAAAAGAGATTAAAAGAAAATGTTGAGTCACATGCATACATAGAGTATAGGTAAATAAAAAAGGAATGTGGAGCTCTTGCAAGAGAACACCGACCTTGTTCTCAATCATGCTGTCCCATGCCTTCCCACTCAAGATGTAACGAATGGCGAATTTCATGATATCTAGAGGAAAGTAGAATACAATACTGTATAGCCAAATTACCCCAGCCCATCCCCAGCCACATCCTTTAATCCTTGCGAATTCCCAGTTAGCGTAAACTGCTATCAGAGTCGCAACCTGAGTCATGACATATTTCAGATATAGTTAAAATGGAGTGTAACTAAGATGAACATAACATCCAACAATATTTAAGATGTGTGTTCATTCTCTTCGTAGGAAGAGACTTACCAACTGAGCAATAAAGAAAGCAGTCAATAGCAGGAACCCAGGGCGTTCAATGAAAGACCAACTGCGGGAGCGAGTGACAAAAATGAGAGCCTGACTCACTATGCTCACTTGGAGATATAAAGCAGCCATCATCTCATCCTCATTATGACGAATAGATTTCACTCCAAATTTGTCCTGCATTCATGTCAAATATAATATATCATAAGTTTGATGCATTATACTGTTAAAAATTCAGTAGTATGAACTTTAGGGTCTGCAGATTAATCCAAGAAGGGGTTGATAATTCCTAGAAGTGTAAAAAGTAGTTAGGATGCAATCAGTTGGAAAATTACTCAGTCGATATATCAGCTAAATGCAGTTGGAAACATAACACAGTTGAGCGTCAAGTTTGAATCTATTGGCACCAATGCATATACTATAGACGCATAATTAAAGACTATGACATGATAGTAAAATAAGTAATTACAGCTAATGGGAAATATATTTTGAAAGAAGACACATCATTCTTACCGAGAAGAAGTCAGTACTATTCATTAACCAGAAGAAGATAACCGTCATCAATGCAAGATAACCACCAAGGACAACACCAGTGGCAAAAATTTCATTTAACTTCCAGCTGTCTGGTAAAGGAGATGGCTTCACTCTATCCTTAGAGATTGTCATAATTGTCCCTAAACATCATTGAAATCTTTATGAGGGATAGACGACATTTTAATTCAATAAATAAGGTATAACAACTTATGCAACATCATACCGTCATTGAGGATAGCAATGATCAAGACCATGAATGGAGAGAAGTCATATTTCCATATAAGAGCAATGAACATGAAACCAAACTGCAGTACACAAATCTTAAGATTAATATATACTCCCTCCGTCCCTAAAAGATTGTCACATTTTGACTTTTGGTGGTCAACAAAACACAATTTAAAACATAAATATCTATTATTCTACATGCGAAAAAATTATAAAAAGTTAAATATTTCAAAAATATATATTGAGACGAATCTAACAAGGTATCACAAGACCATATTATTTCTTATCGTTTGATGGGAATTCGTGATCAAATTTTGTAATGTTTGACTAACAAAAATCAAAATGTGACAATCTTTTAGGGACGGAGGGAGTATATAGTAGAACAGTAGTCCAAAATTGGCTGAAATTTTGCGAAGTTAACTTACCACAATACGGATTGTGATTGAGACTGCGTATATCTGCTCAGACAAGTAAAGATGGTTAAAGTTAAAGCCACTGAGGAAACAATTTCAAAGAATTGATGAACAGAAGATGGACAACATACCGTATAATTTTTCATCCTCTGGAATATAGCTCTACTGGTTAGCACTGCACTTATGATGACGCTAAGTCCTGGTTCAGTTAGCACAATGTCAGAAGCACCTCGGGCAGCATCAGTGGCATCAGCAACTGCAATTCCAATATCTGCCTTTTTCAAGGCGGGGGCATCATTCACACCATCTCCTGTCATTCCAACAATATGCTTCCTCTCTTGCAACTTCTTCACGATTTCGTATTTGTGCTCTGCGTCAAAAGTGAAGAGTTCGATATTTTTCCTTCCATTCTCAAAGAAGGATTAAATATGTTGACTAACAAAACAAAGGCATATAACTGATATAAGAACATACCTGGAAACACTCCAGCAAACCCATCAGCCTTCTCAATTAGTTCTTCTACCGGAAGAGCTGCTATTGATTCATCCTTGTGTTGACCGAGTAAAGAAGCAGAAGGGTACATGTTTGTTCCCATTCCAAGTCTGCGCCCAGTCTCCTTAGCAATGGCAAGTTGATCACCTAGAAATTTGAAAATTTGTCGTTAGATTGTGTGGGCTATCACTGATAGACGAAAATAATTGCAGAGAACCAAAGTAGTTTAATTACCAGTGATCATCTTCACATTTACACCAAGATGGAGAGCCTGGCGAATGGTTTCTGCACTATCGTGCCTGGGAGGATCAAACAAGGGTAGCAAGCCAACAAATTGCCATGGACGTCCTTCAGCCTCTTTTGTTTTTTCGGGGACTTCCTGCAAATATTTCACATAAAGTGAGCTTGACTTGTGAAATAAGTTGGAATGAAGCTCAATCATGAACCCAAAATTAAGGAACAAACATTCTACAATAACAATTAACAGACCTGTCTTGCCACAGCCAATGATCTCAGCCCACGATCAGCATACTTGTCAATGATACCGTGAACTTTTCTCTTCAAGTCCTCTTTGCAGTTACAGAGTGTCAAAATCTAATAGTGCGGAAGTAACAACAAAGTTAGCAATAAGTTTAGGTATTAAGTATGTAGCATGAAACTTATAACAGTAGTCAAGCATACACATAGATTACCTGTTCTGGGGCTCCTTTGCTGGCACGATGCCAATTGCCATCATTGTCGATGTAGGTTAAAGCAGTCCTCTTGTCCACAGGATTGAAGGGGAAGAAATGGATCTCCCTGACACCAGCACGAGCCTAAATTCCCAATTATGTCTAGTCAGATTGAGTGTTACTTATAAATTTGTCTAGGAACTTGTAGAAAAGAAAAAAAGCAATTACCTCCTTTGGATCAGCAAGCATTCCCACGATGGCTGTATCTATTGCATCCTGATTTTCGGTTCTAGAAGCCCTTGCAGCCAGAAGCATCACATGTTCCTTATCTACCCCCTTAGCAAAAACTTCAATCAAGTTCTTATCAACACTCAATTTATTTAAGGTCAGAGTTCCAGTTTTATCACTGCAAAGGACATCCATTCCAGCCATCTCCTCAATCGCAGTCATTCTCTTGGTAATGGCACCTTGCTGAGATAACCTATGCGATCCAATAGCCATAGTGACTGACAAAACTGTGGGCATGGCAATAGGAATACCTCCAATCAAGAGAACAAGAAGGTTGTCAATCCCATCCCTGTATTTCCTGTGCTGAATAGGGTACATTACTATTATCTCAATTAGCATCCCGACAGCAATGGAGCAGATGCAAAAGTTCCCGATAGCTGTGAGAACTTTTTGGAAGTGTCCAACTTGGTTGGTGCTGTCAACAAGATGTGCTGCCTTTCCGAAGAAAGTATGCACTCCAGTAGCAATGACAACAGCTTCGATCTCTCCTTGTTTACATGTGGAACCCGAGAAAACTTCATCATAAGAACTCTTGGAGACAGGGAGGGACTCTCCGGTAAGGGCAGATTGATCAACCTTTAAAGGATCTCCTTCCAGGAGACGTGCATCAGCAGGAATGATATCACCAAGTTTAATGCTGATGATGTCTCCAGGAACCAAAATAGCAGCTTCCTGCTCGCTCCATCGCCCATCTCTAAGAACCTATTGCATGGCAAAATAGTTCACAACATGTAACAGTAAGAAAAGCACTTATCATACCAAGGAACAACTTCCAAATAGTTCATAAAAACACGAAAAGCGAAAAGTTTGTAAGTGAATACCTTAGTCTTGGGAGCGAGACCAGCCATAAGAGCCGCAGCAGCGTTTCCAGCATTGTTCTCTTCAATGAAACTGATGGTAGAGTTGATGACAAGCAAACAAACAATACCAACAAAGTCTTGCCAATCTGGGGGCTTTCCATCTCCATTAGCCAACGCAATCGCCATAATAGCTGCAGCTTCCATGACCCATGAAAGAGGATTCCACATGAACCCAAGAAATTTCAGGACTTTGCTCTCCTGAAAGTATCATGCAAGAAAAACATTAACAATAACACTACATTCAAGAACATATGTTCACCTAATTCAAGAACTAAAATTACACACTGTAATAATTCGATTATGAAGTACATTCTTGCGATGACAGTTGGAGGTTAAACTAAAAAAACCAGGGTTTCGAGTATGATAATGTACCTTCTTCTCTTCCAACTTGTTAGGTCCAAATATTTGAAGCCTGTTGGCTCCTTCATCTGAGCTTAGACCTTCTCGGCTACATTTCAGTTGTCCAAACACTTCTTCAATAGGGACTTTTTCCTGCAAGTCAATAATAACACTGAGTTCATGCTGATAAAAAAGTATGCCTATGAGCAATATGACCTCCCTGGAACTAAACCAAGCTCTTATCACACTTACTCAAAAGAAACATGTGTACAATAATGCTTAATTAGTTCTGTGTTCATCGAATAATTTAGTGACAGAAGACTTTTGCTAGCGACAAAAAATGTACGTGTTCGAAACATGCCTCGATAATTATATAATACAAATATTTCTAGTACTACTTCATCTTTAGATTCTTAGATCGAATTCATGGAGTTCAAAATTGTTCTTCAAATAAGAAACTAGTTCATTTTCAGTTAACAAAATACACTTTTTTATTTCTAATAAAAGAATAGAATAATTAAATCATCTAACTGTTATAGAGGATACTGACTAAAACTATTGAAAGGAAATTGCTTACTCAAGATAATTTTATTTGAAGTTTTCCAATTTTAGTGGAACATTTGATGATAAACTACTTTTTATATAATTACAAGTACTTCATATAAAATTTATTGTCTTAATATTACTTACTCAGTTTATATTCCTTCATAATATAACATAAACATTATAGATGGGTGCTCCAATTATAGATGGGTGAATTCTATTTTTACTGTCCACGTTTGATATTGATATTAAACACATGTTTCGTACGATAGATTTAAATTTATACGGTAAAAATATATACTCCCTATATTATATATTGGCTAAGATTAAATAGTTACTGGAAAATACGAAGAAATAAAAAGATGAAAAGACAGCGTACGGACAGTACATGAGTCGAATGATTAGTGGGGATCGAACAAGTTGACTTTTCGAGTATTATAGGAGTAGTATTTATTATCAAGTGGAGCCCACGAAGCAAATAGTTGCAGCATTTTTTTATAAGGCATATAAAAAAGAGAGGTGTCCATAAACTAACCAATCTCATCCAAACACAAAAGAATCAAAACTTTTTCATTTTCACTATAAAAATATAAACAGAATAAATGTCGTGGAGAATCAATCTTCTCTAGTGTAGCCACTTTCACGTACCCTTCACGCACTCATGTCCCAATGGACCACCCCACTATTAAGGGATGAGCATTTTCCAATCTTTCTTCAAGCCAACAAAA
This sequence comes from Echium plantagineum, assembly GCA_003412495.2. Taxonomy (NCBI): domain Eukaryota; kingdom Viridiplantae; phylum Streptophyta; class Magnoliopsida; order Boraginales; family Boraginaceae; genus Echium; species Echium plantagineum. The sequence goes on from CM016564.1 coordinate 13,787,729, forward strand.
TAAATCATAATTTTTAATATTGATAGACTCGTAACAGCTAATCATCGAGTAAGTACTAATTTCAAGTTGAATTTAATGACATGCAAATCTTATCAGTTAAGTAAAATATCCTATGTAATTTCAATGTAATAGGACGCGGCTAAAAAAGTATTTGTATAGGAATCAAACTCATAACCTAAATTCATGATTTTTTAGGCTGCGAGATCACCTATTTTCCTAACACGATTATCCTTACAACTATTTATTTTTTAGATTTACAATGGAACGGGGATGGATAATAGTGAATAGTGACCAAGACAATAATTTTCGTGCTCAATTAGGGTAGGACAAAAAAACCTAATTTATTTGATCAATACCAAAAAAACAAAATTGCGTAACTAATGAAGTAGTTGGTTGGATCATTAAAAGAACTAACCTATAGAATTCTATTGATCAATCTTTGTGACAATAATATATCATAATTTTTGAATTATTTGATAAAAATAGTTTTAAATAAATAAAGTATCCTAAGATAAAGGAGTATATATAATAAGTATAAATTTATATGTAAGGCATTATTATAAATGTGGTCCACATGAATAGACATAACACATGGGTCATCAAACTTGAAGATGAGAATATCATATTTTGTGATTGCTTACTGCTTTTGAGCGTGCAAACTAAGCGTTTCATATTCCCTACCTAAATGATTACTTAGAGAAATTGATAGTCTTAAGGATCAAATATTATTTATACAGAGGAAATTGGGTGATGTGTTAAACTTAAGAGTGAAAAACAGATTTTTCATATTCATATCAATATGGTATTTTTTTAATTTGATTCCAATGATAAGTTTGCTTGATCTGAAATAATTATGGAATGGGTGATTCATTAAAAGTATGTAGAGAATATGTTAGTGAAAACAAAACGAGTTAAAGAAATTGTAATTATTTATGAGTTCATTTTATCGAATCTAATAACTTAAAGACCCCGAATTCTTGGGTGAGAGTTACACTACTCACCAATCTCTATACTCCTCCGGTTTGGCCTAGGCTAATTCACATAACAAGGGTCCATAGCTAGAAAAATTGATACGATCTCCATTCTTAAAAAATCATTTAATTTTTAATTTCAACATATATATAAATCTTTTTAACTTTAACCTCAAATATGTTCTAATATATTGTATAATATTTTTATAGAAAACATAGTATTTTGACCTTATTTTGCTATTAACATAACAAATTTTTTCAATTCCAGTTAAAGTCGTGCAATATAACTAATACATTAAAATTTTGTTAATTTTGACTATCGAAAAAGCATGTTCGATGATCTTTTGATGACGAAGAAGTAAAAGACAAAAACAAAGACGTGGTGATAATACCTTTTGTTTTTAGTTCTTGTTCCTACCCTCCTTTATCAAACACAATTTTAGAGACTTCTAATCAAACGGGAGACTAATTAAGAGGGTACATTTTGGCCTCTATAATCAAATCAATAGGAAACTTCATATCATAAGTCTCTCAAAATTGAAAATGATAATCAACCAATTCTACATTTCTATCGTTCACTAAAGGGCAAAACAACATTAAATATGATATGCCCACAACATCATTGTTCAATCTCTTTCTCTTCCTATGTTTGTAAGAAAAGTTCAAAATCAGTAGTTACCTCCCCCTGTTTATTTCTCAAGAAAGTCAAACCTCGCCTAATTAATAACCAAAGTGCCAAGTGTATGACTATCTTAAACCACCTTCTTTAGCTACAATGTCTTGGTTTCAGTGTAAATATCTAGCCGTGCATGCTTTTTTCAATTCTTGGAGTGTGTGATGAATTTAATTTTTATTAAATGTCAAGTATCTATCTATTCATTTCGTTTTAGCATGAATTATCACGAAAAAATAAATGACGGGATATGTCATAACAGGATGACGGGATTTGGGTTTTTCTCTCAATCCTTTAGGATTGGAACTCATGTGTGGAGATGTTAAGCTATCAACATCTTAATACCCTAAATTTTTTATTAATTGAGTTATGCCTCGAGGCAACACGAGACAACTCGCTCAATTCATTTTTACTTGTTATGGAGAAAAGTGTACTTATATGTTCGCAATAAACTTTTTTATTATTATTTCTTATGAAGTTATCACTAAATCAATAATATAGCTTTAGACAATTATAATTATACATCTTAAATATATTTTTTTTAATATTTTTTATTTGTAAATGACTAAAACCAAATATAAAAACGAACGAATATTATTTATTTAAAGAATTTCATAATTAACTAGCTAACTAACGATAATTCATAATTATAGGTTACAAAGAAAGTAACATATCGTTTAATTTGAATGTACGAAATTAATAATGATTACTACCATTATTATGATTTTTATTAGTTGATGGGGTTTGGTTTCTTACCATCTAACGTAATTTAAACGTACTCCTATACATATACGTAATTATCACAAATTTACTACATAATTAAAATATCAAATGAAAATTAATACTGTTGAGTACGACAAATAATTAACTAAAATAAGGGTCGAATGCATAGTGAACTTATATAAATATTGTTTTTAATCAATCAATATCATACAAGTAAGGAGATTATACACTATCGGGACGAGAATCTATACTACAATGGGCAGAAGCAATCGTAAATGTTTAGATCCTCACCAGGTCTCGAACCCAGGCCTTTATTGTTATGGGTCAATAACAATTAGACCAAGCTAATTAGTTTTATTTACATTAATATGACGAGCCAAAAATCCGATTTAATTACATGGAAAGAAAAGCATATATTCTCATTTGTTATCATCACATCTCACATGCATAAAAAGTGGAAATCCTATTGGGTAAGCACCTATACAAAAAATGACAACACCCGATTCTATATGTCTTAATCTATTAATTTATGTTAGACCAATTTATTTAAATAAATCATATCATGTCATATCATATCATATCAAATACTCCATTAATTAGGAATACATCCTGCATACACTCTGAACCAAATAAATAATCCAAATCGAAATCTAATTATCAAAATTAATAAAAATAATTTAGTCATAAAAAATTAAAATAAGACCATTTTTATGGATTAAGACTCTACTTTTTTACTGTACTAATGTTTGTTCAACATTCTCACTCAACATCTACCTAGTCAACCATCACTTGTAACTATCATAGTTTACACATTTCTCGACGACGCTTTATAGGACGCTTCTAAATTCTAGTATGACCATACCACATTTCAATAAAATAAAAAATTGTTTTAATTTTCATTTTATATCATAACAATAATTTTTGCTTTTAATAATGTCACGTAAAAGCATACTTTTTCCTAATTCATTAATAAAGCAATTCTTGGATAGAAGATGATTTACTACGAAATGGAATAAGTAATAGATACACATACAAAAAACACAAAACATGATAAGAATAAATAAATTACGAGCTCGAGAGAGTATAATCAAGTATAAGCGAGTACAAAAAAAGGAGGTGAAATGTTTTACCAAATCAACAGTCTCGTTCTTAATCTCCTCAAGGCTGAGATTAGACTTAGCAGCCATGTTTCCTCCCGATTAGAATTCCAAACTGATAATGAGGTCGATATATAAATGAGGAGAGAAATAAAGAGTTGAGTAATAAATTACTGACTAAAATTCATTGAATGCTGACTCTGTTTAAGAGGTATTATTATTATGAAGAGGGGGCAGAGTCTAGAGAGGAGGAGAAAAGAGCTTCCTCTTGTGCACTCTCTAAATTAGGACTACTATGGGCCTCCCTTTTTATACGTACCCAACTTCAACTTCATGCCCAACTCAAATCACTCATGTGGACCCCTGTATACTTTTTTAAAATATTAAATTAAAAAGTTAAAATTACTTAAATTATTATATTTTTACTATTTTGGCCTATATGTAAGTAAAGTAAAAAGATATTACTTCCTCCAAATTTTTTTTCCTTGTCATTTCACCAAAAACAATTTATTCTTATTTACTTATCGATTTACATTTTCGAAATACTTTTTGATTTAGTTTTTATATTATGAGATTGTCATTAAATGAGCAACAATTGTATTACGTCATCATGACCTCGGGTCACGATTGATGAGGTCACGATGACTCTCAGCGATTTCTTTATCGTAAACATTGTTTATCAGTGTTTATCGATAGAGAAATTTCTTTATAAGTCCGGCGTGAGCCTCATCATGACTTTAGGGCACGATGGCAATCACGATTGACTCACTTCTAGCAGCAGAAATACAACCATCGTGACAGTCATCGAGCCCTGAGGTCACAATAGCGGTCTGGAACTTTTTTGTGGTTGTTGTTGTTGTTGTTGTTGCTGTTGCTGTTGTTGTTGTTGTTGCTGTTGCTGTTGTTGTTGCTGCTGTTGTTATTGTTGTTGTTGTGATGGCGATGGATGTAGTGGAGGTGGTGATGGTGGTGTTGATTATTGGGGGTGGCGGGATGGTGAGAAGAAGAAGAAGGAAGAAGGGGAGAGGGGTAGTGATATCAAAGTAATGGGGAAGAAATCATTAAGGGCAAATTAGTCACTCTAAGAGGAGGGGTACACTTAGAGGGTTAGCGAGATCAAAGAAATGGGGAAGGAATCATTAAGGGCAAAAAATAGGGGGGTAAAAATTAAAAAAGTAAAGGAGAGATGAGTATTCTTCAAAATTTTCCGATGGTGTAAAATGTGTCCAATTACAGGGGACAATTGAGGTCTAAGATGATGTGTGACTATCCACAACAAGAGATAATTATTCAATGGGTGCTATTCTTTGCACCGCTTCAAATTATTCTTACACCGTTTAAGACAATTATACCCTTGATATATAATATACACTTAAAGAAATAAAAATTCATTTTGATGAATACGAAATACACCATCTACCAAAATTCTCTCAAAACCCTAATCTCCATCTTCATCAGCCTCCATCTTAATCTCTTTGTTAAAAATCACCATCTACCAAAATTTTCTCAAAACCCTAGCCTCCATCTTCATCAGCCTCCATCTTCATCTACCAAATTTCGTCATGAAGAGAAAGAAAAACTCTAGCCAAATTTCTTCTTCCATCGTCACCAAGAAACCGTCCCAAACCGAAGATTTGACGGTTCCGGCACCATCTCCATCTCCTCCGGGACGGAAGAAGCCGGATGATTTTATACGGTACTATAAGGACGATTTGATACTATTTGAATTGCTATGGTCAAGAGCCGTTTGGGTAATTTTCTTTATGCTACAAAAATTCAAGAAAACTATAACTGATACAGTTAATGAATTGATAAGTAATGAGCGTGTGTTTGTTGTTACACAAGGTTTCAGCCGAGCTAAAAACATTAAATTTGCAATTAGATATTCCATTTCTCACATTTTGGTTATTACATAGTACAATTAATTATTTGAAAAGGTCAATTTTTAACGAAATAGAGCAGTTTGACATATATTCCATTTCTCACATTTTGGCACACTTCACCGAATGATTCCTCGTATCTATTTGTTGTTTTCTTTTGTTTCTTTTCTAGTCTTATGAGCATGAATCATCTGAAAATAAATCGTTGCCTCCGAAGTGAAATGACTTGAGATGATGTGGGATGTTCTCTTTTCTTACATCTTGTTGTTCAGTGATTGAATATTAGACATGTGAGTTACCAGAAGTAGTGCTAGTAGATCATGGATATGTTACAACTTACAAGGAATACAAACTAGTGTACCAATAAACTCTTCTTTTTCAGTTAATGAATTGATTAATAGTTTGGCAGGAGGTGTTTGTGTATGTTGTAATCACTCCAAGTTGGCCTTGTTTGTGCATGTTGTAAGCACTCCTAATACGTGTTAATAGTGTCCTACCTATTCAAACTCTTTACCATTGGAGTCGTCCGTAACTTCTTCAACTTCATCTTTATCCTCTGTGAAGGTAAATTTTGAACGTCAATTAGTGATTTGATGTATTTAGTTTAGAAGTAACTTACTACATATTATTTTTGTGTTTTTTGACAGATGGAAAGGTTGCGAGAGTTACTATATTCGTCGTGAAGATAGAATGTGCATTTACCACACATGACTATGTGACTGAATGTGCATGCAGTGAATATGATTGTGTGATTGAATGTGCTTTGTAATCACCATCTTATCTAGTACATTTATCACATATGTATGTGTGATTGAATGTGCATGCAGCGAATATGCTCTCAAACCCAACACAGGATACATTGTACATGCTTATTACATACATGATCATGTAGCACATATGACCATTGAGTGGCTCGGTTCACTTAGTAACACTAGTACTTTGTAATCGCCATTTTAAAACATGTTATAACATAATTAAATACTCGAGAAGTAATAATACATGGAGCACATATGGCCATGTACCACATATGACCATGTAGATAAAAGTGCATGCTCTAAATATGTCATGTTTCCAGCAACGCATGAATCACATATGCACTTGTGTTATAATGATTTTATTTTATTTTTAACGAGTGAATATAATTGTCTTTTAAACTTTATTTTTAAAGGTAAAGTTACTAAACTATTTTAGTAATCTTCATTAAATATTATATGACTCCATGTAATCGAATCACATAATTGATAAATCGCATATTATTTGGCGGTGATCTTAGTTCTTTTTATTTTATGGACTAGTTATTGATTACCGGTTGATTTTCATTGAGTGGCTCGGTTCACTTAGTAACACTAGTACTTTGTAATCACCATCTTAGAACATGTTATAACATAATTAAATACAATCCTCCATCACTCAAGAAGTAATAATACATAGAGCATATATGACCATGTACCACATATGACCATATAGCAGAAGATGCATTATGTGAATATGCCCTTTTATCTGAGACAGCATTCAATATACATAGCTAGTTTATTTTTTATGCTCTTCAAAAATTATCTTTTATTTTTTACAAGTGAAAAAAATAGATTCTTTTCAAATTCGTAGTGTGCATGTGACGAACATGAAAGGTGTCGTAGTTGTGCATACGAGTCAGATGAACTGAATTTCAAACTAGCATACGCGATACATGCGCCTTGCAAACCAGACTTCATAACAAAACAGTAGGTCTAGACTTCATAAAAAAAAACTTTGAGTCTCTACATTTGAAAACTAGTTATACAATCGAAATTGGAGTTTTGGGAATTGAAATGGACAATCTATCCTCTTACAGTCCACCGTATCAGCTCTTGGTCTACCCGATCTCTCACATTGGATCTGTAATCTCCCTAGTCGATTATGAGTAGGTGTAGTTGAATGTCCGGTAACCAAGAACATATTCAGAGGTGTTGCAACTTTTCTTATCCATTCCAAAACTCTTTCTCTAGATTCGAATGTTTTGTTTGTCGTGAAATGACGCCAATAGTCTTCCCATTCATCCTACATAAAAGAATATGGATGTTATACTTCAAAAAATTACATATTTAAACATGAACATGGGCATATATGGCATATGCCTAAATAAATATGTGGCATACGAAAGGAATGCAACTGGTTAATCTTGAGCATATATGACATATGGTTGTATGATTAAGATGCATATACAAAATATGCCACTTTTAGTGAGGCATTGTAACTTTAAGTGAGTCTACCGAAACAAACATATGTGTCACATGCCACCCTTGAAAGAGAGCATATGATCAATATGCTCCCCTATTTTTCCTGACATACATGGGATATGCACGACGTTGCTACAGAATCGAAATTTTTTCAATTTTATCACTACCTCATACTACAAAAAATTACATATCCTTCCATTATTGCAAGACTTATGGACAACAAAACTTATACTTGCTATTATACTTCACAATAGGTTGTAATCGACATAATAATCATGGGCAATATAGTTGAATTTATTAAGAATCAATAAAAATTAGTTACCGGATTGTCAAAATTAAGGTCCGGATCTTCACAATAGGTTGTTCCTTTGTCACCATAGTGTAAGGGTTCATCAATACCCATATTAAATGCTTTGCAAAAAAAATATCTTTTTTGAAGTTTGGATGAAAAAGTTTTTTTGAAATTTGAGAAGATATTTTTTGAGGAGTGTGTAGAGAGGATTGATGAGAGAAAGTTGATTTCAAAGAGAAAATAGTAGAAAAATGAGTCAACTAGTCTTTAGTTAGCCCTTTTATATTAAGGGTAATATTGGCAATTCACTAAAATAAACGGTGTAAGAATAATTTGAAGCGGTGCAAAGAATAGCACCCATCCATTTGATCAAATCAAAATTCAGTCGGATAATTCATTACCCGTCTGAACCCGATTTGTTAACAGCACTAAATGTACCCGTTAATCTTTCATAGTAGGAGATATTTAAAGCATTTAATGATGTGAACTTTATAGGGGATAATTGAATTACTCTCATATAATTTCCTCAAAAGCAACATCTTGGGTTCGAGTTGAAAGTTTTAGCACCTTCCTTAATTTTGTCAATTTTAGTTAATAATTATGTACAATTTTAAAAAATAAAATTTATAGATATTTTTTGTTTCATCAAATTTAGAATGAGGGACTAATTTTTTTTTGTTTTTTGGACAACAATTTTCTTAATACTATCTATAAAATTGTATGAATTGATGTATATATTAGTGTATAGAGAAATGAGAAAATTGATGTGGCAAAAATAATTGTTTTTTGGAAGGTATCCATTTATTTATAAGTGAGAGAGTGTAATTCAATTACACACATGTAATGTATACAAAAAGTAGGTTTATGGATCTCCGCTAAAACAACTCTTTTAATGTTTGTTTCACCTTATCCAATTTTGAAAATTTTTAATTAGTAATTTGTTCAATTTTAGAATAAAAAAATTTGTCAATATTTTTTGTTGCTGAATATCTATGATTATAGATTAAATTGTTTCATTTTGAAAATTCGCTTTTATTGATCTGATGTTTGGTTTTTACCTTTGTGAACCTCAAATATTTTCGTTAATTGAAATATTTAGAACACTCACATTGCTTTTATATTCTTTCAATACAAAATGCAATTTAAATAGAACTAGATGTTAACCAAATCTTAACTATTTGCTTAATTAAGTTTAGGCATGTTTTCGAGATTAGGTACGATTCGTGAATGATAGAGTTTAATCATTTTAACATGGTATATAACATCAAATTAAAATATACCATTTTACAATGGTATAAATTGAAAAAGTAGAAAGAATAATTCTATGCATTTATTTTGTATGTATATTAAAATTCGTTAAATAAATCGGTACAAATTAGTAATGTTAACTCTAAAATAAATTTAAATTTTCTTTTTTCGTCAACAACTGAAGAAATCGTTAATTTAGGGACCATTTTCAAACCGATTATATATTTACAAAGACCATAGTATAACCAAAATGCATCTAGAATCCATTTACTAAACCATTTCGACAATTATCTTCACACTTCCATCACAACTAGGAAAAAAATTGGACATAACCATTGAAGCGATTAAAATGAAAAGGTTGCTTTCACAATATATATTTTGACGCTATATAAATCCAAGATAATATTGATCGGCCATGCACCGCCCATCGTTCATGTCCCATACGAATTGATCATCAAAATCGTTTGATTCCCTTAGCTTTTCCACCATAACAATAGTAATGGACCAGTTATTCAACTGTCAAATTTTAATTTCTTTTTTGCCTCCTTTATACATGTTGGATCCCGTACAAATGTACAGTGCTCGAGCTTAGGAGGGATGAATCGGGACAATGACCCTCCTAAAATTTTTATCATTTATGTTCTTTTTTTTAATTAATTTGTACAAATAATTCCGATAGTGTCACCATAATTTAGTTTTCAACAGTGGTACCATTGGAATTTAGTTCCGAAAGTGCTCAAAAAGTTGTACATTAATCCTCACGTTAACTATTACGTTAATTTTTAATACCAACACTCGTTCAGAGGTCAAATTTGGACCAAAAAATGAATTTTTAAGATTTAAACTTATTTTTTGTGTCTCATGAAAATTCATTATGAAGCTGAAATGCAAAAAATTCATTAATTTCTAACACAAAAAAGAGTTAATGTCTTTAAAAAAAAAAATCATTTTTTATCCCAAGTTTAACTTCTCGTCACGTGCTGATGTAAAAAGTTGCATACAGGAATATATTTTACAGGAAATGAAGTTTCGTTTTGTTCTATTTAAATTGACAAGGAGACTTGGATGACATTATTGGTAGGGTACTGCAGAACAACAGTAAATTATGGACTATCAGTATAACTAATTATTCATTATTTGAGCCTACAGTTAGGTTGCTTTTTGAATTTGGGTGATTGAAAAGATGTGAATACAAAACATTAGTATATGATCGTAATTGTGAAGGTGCTGAATATTTTAATTTTTGAACATTGACCTCTAATCTACCAGTTGTGATCAAAGAGATTTAATTTAGCCGTAAGCTCTTTAGATCGAATAATTTTGGAGGATTTATTTTGTATTTTATAGATTTATGTCCTGTTTAACGGTTTCCGCTCTCACGCTTGATTGATTTCATATTAAATGAACTTAGTACAATATCTAAACAATGACGGTATTCATCCAACATGACATGTATTAATTAACTCTCACTCAAACCCTTCAATAGAGTTGTGAAGAAGCTTGAAGGGTTTACAAGTAGGCTCGAATTCACTAGAAATATCAAGCTCATAATTTGATTCGATAGATTTAAACTCAAACCTGAAGAACCTCATGGATTAATTGAGTATAAATTTCCTAAATTTGAAATTCATAAATTCGGGAAATTTCCAGGTTTCTACTTCATTCGAACCTCAAATTCAATTGACTTTCAAATTTGAATTTGATCGAGTCAAGAAAATTTCCAGATATCTAATTCATTTGAACCTTGAATATGGTATTGACTTTTGAATCGAATTGTTCGAATCCCCTCCAACCAGAGATTAGAACAAAAGTTCCACATGCCTAATAAAGTATGAAACAACGTACATTCAACCATCCTAAACGGATTAGCAAAGATAATCATGCATAAAAAGTTGTAATTATAATTCCACAATCAATCATTGTAAATTTCCAATAGATGAAATTTGATTATGATGAAACGAGGAAAACAATAGAAAGTGTGGGGATTCTGCAAGGCATTTGGAATACAAGTAGTGGTTTGTAACGTGTGGTCGCAGTCTAAATTCTTGAAACAATTCTCTTTAGTTTAGCATCTCACCTTTTTTGATATCATTTGGTTGTTTAATTAATATGCACCACATAACATACAACACCACTACCCTTTTGGGACACCCCCCCCCCCCCCCTCCCCCTCCCCCTCCTCAATAGATGATGAAGAATACTCGCATATTATAATCTCAAGTGGTCTCGTTATTATTATTATTATGCACTAGGCAATCCTCTTGATTACGACTTTTTTTGCATCCAGTCCCTACCCTGGACCAATTTGGTGCTCAAAATTCTTTAAACAACTCGGAAGGAATGAATCTGTTCTCATCACCCAAATTAAAGACTACCATGACTCCATGAGTAGTAAGGCTTAATCCTCGATGTCTTTTAGAATAAAACGATCTGATCAGTTTGTCCTTTGAACTTTGAAAGTGGATTCTTTTTAATCGATAACGATCATCATTTAAAAATGACCAACGATAACAGATATAACGCAGACCAAACGGGCAAACAAGCCAAACAGAGGGGTGGGAAAGTGACATTTTCCCAAATCTCATTGATCTAAAGGGGCGGTTCAAACGAACCAACTAAAATCGTCCCTCTTACGAAAAGAAATTTGACCTCCAATATACTCACAAGAAAAGGAAGGGAACTCAAAGTCGTGCCAAAAGCACCCCAAAAAAAACACGAAAAGGCCCAAACGGCCATCGAAAAGGCCAAAACAACGGTCAAAAAAACAAAAAAAAACCTAATGATATTACTATCAAAAGAAATTACAATACATCTGACCACGTATTCCTGATAACATCAAGCAATGCAAGCCTCCAAACCTCCAAAAGCACCTGCCGAAAATCGAAAGAGGATGAAATGGCCAAAGCCCGCTTATCATATAGACAATCAGTAAGCTTGCACGCCGAGCAAATACCTCTTTAGTACTTCAGCGAGGAATGAGCGGGTCTGCAAATTAATTACAAAGGAAGAATATCAAAGGAAAAGAAAAACAACACGGAACAAGAAAATAATATTAAATTAACAAGATCTAACATTATATTTATTACAAACGAAATTATACGTATCGAAAGTGGATCAGATTGATATTTACTGAATTCCGTCCATTTTCGGGTTAAATTTAATAGACAAAGTATATTAATGAGGCATCTATTAAAACAAACAATATTGATGATGGCTTCAGAGCATTTCGTGGTATTTGACCTAAGTTTTCAAGTAAGATGTTGGGTTTAAATTTCATCCGAGACAATTCATCTCATATTTCATTTGTTTATTAGTTAAGAACATCTATATTCATTATTTGTCATAATCTCATCAATAATTTTTAAGAAAAAAATATATGATAGAAAAATAAAAGGGTTAAGGTCTGAAATTTGATAATGACTTTTGAAATATGTCACGAGATATCCAGTTCATGTTTTGACAAATACGAAATTACCTTTCCCTCCTCATAATATTTTTAACACAATAAACACACATATATATATATATTCAATCTTCAATCGTCATGCATATTTTCAAGCAAATGATTTATCTTTCATGTTTGAATGTTTTGTCATATTGGAGATGCTATATTTCCTTCTTTGTAGCATTTTGTAATCGATTAAAGGTTAATGACAGGGTTAAATAAATCATGTGACATGCATGTGACTTTTTTGGGGTATTTTAGTAATTTTACATATTATATGTTTGTTAATGGCAGCAACCGTCACATAATGGATCCCACTTGGTGATTTCGTTAATTCACATGCAAGTCTCCTGAATTATTTACCGGTTCGTTAACGTAATGGGTGATCGACTGGAAACTTTTGAAACATAGGGTCTGGCTCATGATACCATGATAAGAGTCTATGAGATTCCACTCTAAAACCAATTGGCAATAGAGGGAGTAGCCCAAGATCTTATATATCGATTCGGGAGGACACCGACTTCCGATGTGGGAGGTGTATCTTAACAGTGATCGACTTAAACATTTTAAAGCATAGGTGATAGACTGAAAACATTTGGCAAACATAGGTGATTTCCCTTGCAATTAACCCTCAATTAAATAACTAACCCTAAAAAACATATTATTTCATAAACTATGAATACATAAATTCCTAACTAAAGAGTTAGAGTGTATATGACACAAATATGTCTCCAACAAGGTTTCAACTCATAACCTTTACATAAAAAGTTGAACTGAATATCACTAGACTATTAAGCCATCGCCAAAATACAAGACTAATGGTTAGTGTTAATTTATATGTAGAAAGAAAAGGTGTATGCATAAATTAAAGAACATATATATGTGACAATGGTATTTAAATAGAAGGCTTAATTATTGGAATGAAAGAGTTCCAAAACAAAGGTGCCTGCCAATGCAATCGTTGTCATGTTATCTACTACACATAGATTTGGACGTTGGCGAACAACGATTCGGGCCTGGTATAATGTTACTTGCTTCTTATATATTTCACATTACAACAATATTTGACCAAATTCAAATAATTAATAAATGATTACATTTCCTCAATCCAAGTATATGCAGTTAATGGTAGGAATTGTCTCAATAAAGAAATTTAAATTATATTTTCGTTCCACTAAATGAGAGTATCACAGCATCAATCTCTCATATATAAAGTATATATGTGGTTCGTAAATAACTTTTAAATTAGTATTATTGTTAATAATTGACAGATTTTTGTAATTTTTTTATTTCGTTATGAATGACTATTAACACCAAGGTTAATTAGTTAGTAATTGCCAAACGTTTCAGATTTTGTATTTTTATACCAAAATTGATAAAAATCCATCAACTATTAACATCAAGATTGATTTATACATTGTTTGCGAATTATGTATTCACTATGAGATATTGTTACAACACTATTACTTTCTATGATAAAAATGTAATTTAACCTCACTTATTGAGTTAATAGGACTGTTACTATAAGCAACAATGTAGAAAATTTTACTATGGTAAAACCAATTTTCTTCTTTAGAATATTTGTTTGCCTTTTCATGAAATAAACAAGTGAATTTGAAAATGCATTTATTATTACTTTATCCTCCGCATAAATAGTAATGGAGTAATTCAATGACACCTAAATCATAAATACTCCATTAAAAATTCGTATAATTATGAACATGAAATGGTACCGTCTCATATGATTACTTTATTAGAGGCATATAACAAGTCAAATGAGTTCAACTTGAAATTTTTGGTTGGATGTCGTTCAGCTCGAATTAAATTTTAATTTTAAATTAAATTGATTTCGAGTTATATGCTAATATGAAAATCAATCGATTTCGAGTCAAAGGTCCATCTCGACTCCTTACACTATATGTGAAACTTAAATGTTGAGTCTAGTAAAATAATAAATATTGTTTCCAATATTCAAATCAAGTCGAATAAAATTGTGTACAAGACTGGGTTGAATCAAGTTACATATAATATATGAAATCGAACTTTAGTTTTTCGTTTCTACATTGAGTTGAGTCGAATCAGAACTAACGTCGAATTGGCTCGTATTGAACCCAACATATTGTTATATTTCGATTCATTCAACTACTACTGAGACTAAACAAGATTTAAAAGAAGTTCAAGTTTAATTTCCCTTCGAATATCATATCACATTATCACTATATATGTCTTTATGTTAATGTCTGGACATAGAAAGAAATATATGGAGATGAGATGACTAGGATTTCCACAATGTAAGGTCTGATTAATGCTTCTATTCTTATCCTCCACCATCTTCAATTCTTCATGCTAAGAGATCTTTCATTGAAACTTGAAACAGATTGATATATAGATAAGACAGAATAATTCATTATTCATTATATATATAATATATTATTAGTCAAATCTAATCTCAAAAATTTGTTGTGTATAATAAAGTCATAGCCTAAATTATTCTACCTAAATACTACTACATCCTTTCATTTTAGTTTAATTTTGTAATTTTCTCATTACTACATTTCTATTTAATATAACAGTCAAGATGTATATAATGTAACGACTTTCTCATGGTCATTGTAATAAATATAGCTAATATAACACCATTCACATTACCATTGTCATAGATGTATTAATGCAACAGCTTATCTAAAATCGTTACATTAACCCAAAATATATATTAATTTTAACACACAAAATTCCCTCCTAACTTTTTATTATCAATTATTTCCATACCGAAGAAGTTAATAATGTGGGAAACTTTTTAATAACCCAAAACTGCACTAAAATTGGGACACGTTACAGATAATGAAAATGGCTTCACTTTGTACCAGAAAAATATACTCCATATAGAATAAAATAACTAAAAAGTGCACAAATCATAAAATGGAATTATTCCTAGTACCACATTCCATGTATCAAAAAAAAGTGAAAAGCATTGCATTGCTTTTAGTTAGTGGGCGTACAAAATTTCCCTGACTACGGTATGAATCCCCATCCCAACTAAACCTATTTTGGTAGGAGAAAGCATGCAAATAAAAACTTTATGTGAGGTCATGGGCGGATCGAAGTATCGTAAGATAGATGTTCGAAATTAACATATATTTATTTAGAGATGGTGTTTGACACGTTAAATATATTGAAATATACACACAAATATTAATCGTTAAGTTAATCTTTTATATATATACACTTTACTATATTCTGAAAAGATGCATGTCCAACTGAACTGGCATGCACGACACTTCTATATAGAATGTACATCAAACTTCCACATCCTAAGGAATTGGTATGCTTTATCTTGAGGCACATCAAACTTCCCCATTCTAATTCTTGCTTGTGAGATAAAATAAACAAGGTAATGGCACAATTCGTATGACAAGAGATTGAACATTTGAGGTTATTGATTTAGACACATAGTTGATGTCCAAGGGCTGAGGTCTAGTAAGCTTGTCCTTGTTCAACAACCACTTTAGTGTACTAGGACTAATGGCTTTATATGTTACATTGATATGAAGTTATAAATTCGTATATATATGCACTAATTGATTTATATGTTTGATTATAACTTCCACTTGTAAGAAGAGTTCCGTTATTGTTTTTGTTGTGGGTCAAATCGATTTGGCCTAAACAATTAAGTGTGTCGATCTTTGTCTATCTATTGTAGCACCATCGCTAAGAAGTTTTTGTTCGGGTTGAAGTGACTTAATCATTTATGTTTACAAGTTTGATTTGCTTGGACGTTTAATTGTGAAAAAATATGCGACTCGACTTGATTCGATTTCACAAAAAGAATAAGTCGGGATCAACTTTATCTGTTAGAAAACTTTTACTTTTTTTTTCTGTTAGAAAACTTTTATTTTTTGTGAGTTTATAATATATAGGGAGTATTAATAATCGCTTTTGAACCACATGGCTTACACTACTATCACTCTATCAGAGTCCAATTCAATGAAGTACCGAAGCTTGAATTGGGCCAAGACAGGCCCATTATGAACAACGTGGACCCTTCACTAGGTATTGGACTGGAATGGGGCTCATATATTTAGACTGTCAAACGAGATGGGTCGGATGGGCCCGGCACCGTAAGAGTAGAACCGGGCAGGGCCGTCACCAGTTCGACTAACAGTTAATGTTGGAGGGCTGGCCCAATATGATGATGGCCCCTATTCATAAGAGGGCCCATTAAAGGGGCATGTGGGCCTCATGGTACCCGTCGAAAATTGGTGGGTCTAGTTTGGGCCTTGTGGGGGTTCATTTGAGACTTCGTTCAAATGGTTGTGTATGGTAGATTGGTAGTAAAAACATAATTTTGTTTGTACCAGGTGCTCCCGTGATAACATCTGACATCATACCTATTGGCTATTACCTAGGGCACGGAGTTATCATGATCCATAGTTTGACGGTCTCAAACTCTCTTTTTTTGGTATTATTTTTCAGTTAAATGCTGGCAAAGCATCAACCATCTTTTCCTTCATTGCCACTTCATCGAACACCAAAAACAATTCTTCAAGTCCTTTAGTTCATATTGTTATTCACTTATTTTTATGGTGCAAAGTCTTAATCACATTGCTATTTGGAAGGCATTTGTGGTAGTAATGAGACTACTATAGATAACGAGGCAAACATTTATTAAGACACTCCATATGTTTTATATATGGTCATACTTGTTCTAGACTAATAGTTCGTTTGCGACCACGAATATTTTCGAAGGCAAAGTATACAAGAGACATCGACAGTTTACTTAAGCAAAAAGACGAAAAAATGGCATTTGGGTACGTGTTTTCTTGAGGACCATATGGGTCAATTTGTCATATTCCACGCAAACATTTATAGAATGCTTCAATAAAACAGTGACCAAGATAAACCATGCAATTAGGATAGGATATCAACACCTCCACAAATAACTCATTCTGGGTGCTTTCACATTCTTGGTATCATTATGGGTTGTGCATCCTCTAAAGGCATCGACGCAGCCGATGTCTACCGGCAGCCGGCAACGAGCTTTGCAGTATTCGATATCAACTCCGTAGAAGAGCCATGGCTCAAGAATGCCAAAGTTGAGGAAAATAATGAAGTTGAACAAGTCGAAGAGAAGCAAGAAAAGGCAGCACAAGTGCCGGACCCCCTACTCCAGAAGCTCAACACAATCGATGATGCCCCTGGCACCTGGGAAGAAGTTAGCAAAGCATTGGAAGAAATCAAGCCTAAACTACAAAATCCTGTTAAGAAGCCGGATGAGTCTAATAATACTAGTACCAAAAGTGGCCCTCTGATGGCTACAAATCATCAACAAGAAGAAGATGAAAGCCCCAAGAAACGAACACCGCGCAAGAGCTTCTCATTCCACACTTTGGAAGAGCTAGACACCAAATTGACTAATAAACAGAAGCAAACTGAATTGAGGAAAAGTGAGTCAATGAGAAGATTGGAGTTCAAGAAAATGGACTCGGACAAAACATTGTCCGAGTCAATCACTTCGAACCAATCCAGTTCATCAGGAGACTATAAGCCAGTGAAACAGAACATCTTCATCATAAAGGATAAGATGGAGAGGCAGAAAGAAGGCAAAGATGCACCCATTGTGAAGTATGACTTGTTAAGCGATTATCAAGATTTATGTCCTCCAGGTGGAGCAGACTCAGTTGTGTTGTACACGACATCTCTAGGTGGGGTTAGGCGCACGTTTGAGGATTGCAACAGACTTCGGTCCATATTGGAGCTTCACGGGGTGGTCTTTGACGAACGTGACATATCGTTCCACGGGAAGTTCCTGAATGAGTTGAAAGAGCTGTGCGAGGGAGCTAGCGTTCCTAGGATGTTTGTGAAGGGGAAGTACCTGGGAGGGGTGGAAGAAGTGGTAAACTTGAACGAGACAGGACGGCTTGGGCGAATATTCAATCGGTCAAGAGTTGAGAGAGGGGCGGGGCGGGCATCGTGCACGGGGTGCGGTGGTGTAAGGTTTGTTCCATGCTTGGATTGTGGTGGAAGCTGTAAAATTGTGGTTGCAGACAAGAAAGAGAGATGTCAAACATGCAATGAAAATGGATTGGTACATTGTCCTGCTTGTGCTTAATGAATGATCTTGATATGATTACAGCTTCAAATTATTTTTATATATTTTTCAAACTTCTTGTTCATCATATATACATCTTCCTTGAATGTTCCTGTTGTAATGAATGAAATACATCTTACCTTGAAAAATTGCAACTGGCTTATGAGCTCTGGTTACAGTTCAGCGAAAATTATCTTACACAAAAAACAAGCGAAATTGAAGAAGATTATCGCAAGGGAGGGGATCGAGAAGGATGTTTGTATATTCAAATGTAGCCACTATCATTTTAGAAGTCTTACAGATAATCACACTCTTAAGATCACTACTTTATATTGTAACGGACACTTGAAATAGTTTGTATCAGTTGCTGCATATAATAGGCTTTAAACATTACATCGCGGATGCATAACCCAACCGCCTTGATCTTGGGGCTTCATTTGAAGTCTTCTAGTGCTGACGAGCTTTGAAACTATCTTGAAGCCGTTCTAATTCAGTAAGTCCCCTGTATATATATCTGCAACAAAACTGAACAAGTTAATTGCATGTGGGACTACTGTATACCATCAAAATTATGATATTATATCATAAATCGGAACCATCTACATTATTGTTGCAGTCACTATAACACAGAAATAGTAGGCCTTATAACTCCACATTACGAGAATGTAAACAAACAACTCCAATCTCCTAAAACAAGATACTTGAATCCATTCCCTATCTTATTTTAATCATTTTAGGAACTCATTATTACTTTTCTCTAAATCCTGATTTTCTATTATACAATTCCAAACATTAAAATATTGATATTATGCTGAGAGATTGACTAGGTGGGGAAAAAGAAAGAATCTAATTACATAAAAGTATATTTGAGAATAAAAAATCAATTCGCAAATTTGAGATTTTGGGCCAAGCCATCAACATATTCTAGGATCCTATGACAAAGAACTTGTTTTTTGAGTTTCATCCTCTTTAAAGAATAAATATAAATGATTAGTAATTTATGTGATATGCATTGGCATAACATGCTAAAACATCATTGAGCTTAGAGGATCTTGAGAGACTACTGACGATAGAAGACTTTGAATAAAATAAAACCAGTCACTCCTATACATTACGGAAGAACATCCATCACGGAAACACTTATATAAATTTTCCGGGGCTCACTAAATTCACGCAATGTCACAGAACTTCACTAAGGACTGGGATGGACGATACTTATAAATATGACAAACTGCATTAGGATTTGTTGGCAATTTAATCGCACAATCAGAGTACAAAAATTACCTTTATCTTGCTCTTGAGTAACACATCATGACTTCATCTTGCTTTAGTTTGAATACAGTAAAAATGGCACTGTAACAGCGTGAAAAAGAGTTTAGCTTCCCACCAGGTCATAATGATTTCAATATAATACAACCACAAGAAAGTAAGTTATTTACACCTACAAATGTTGTTGAGAATGTACAAAATGTGCTTATTTTAAAAAATTATGATCTGCACATAATTTATTTACCTGCCGCTAATGTCAAAATATCGTGTGTAAAGATCACTGATGAAGCAAAAGTATATGCCCCTATTTTATCAAATGAAGCACCATAGAAGAATATTGTAATACAGATACTTGAGACAATGCGTGTAAGTATCAAAGATTTGGCCCATAACTAATTTCAGAAATTATTGGCCTCAAAGACTATCTAATTTTGCCTAAATTCATAATCTACTGTACATCGTTCATATGTGATATGTCAATGAGAATTCTCTTGTATTTTAAATTTTATTTAACTTCAAACTTATTAATGGTTGAATCGAATGTTTAAATCTTTATCCTCATGGTTGTACTTTCAGATTACATGCTTCATTCTCGAACTTTGTGATACTGAGTCATAGACAAATTTGATGTATTAATAATAGCAGGAACTTAGAGATAATTGCAAGAGTTTCCTCTCAGCTTATATGAGGTCAATAAATTACTCATCACAGCAAAGGTACCACGGCTTCGATTTAACAACCAGAGAACACATTACTTAACCCTAAAAGCTATTATAAGCATATTTGGAAGTGTTCTGTTACTTCCGCAAGATAGATTCTACATTGTCCACAAAAAGAATAAGAAACAAAGGGCAGATTCAAAAACCTGATTTTAGGGGAGATTGACATTTAGAATAAATCATTAGTTTAGTATCCCATGTATCAACAAGATAAAAAAAAAAAAGGCATTTACCAACTAAGAATATTGTCAGCATGAGAAGCAGCATCGTCCGCATAGATTTGACTGGCATGCCTTGCAGTAGTCTGGGATGTGAACTAGTTCTTCCTGAGAACTGCAAATAAAGGTGATTTTATTGCTTACAGTTCCATGAATTGTTTTCTGACTCAAGAGCGATTTCATCGGGAAATAGATCTTTTAAGTTCTGTCATAATTTGGAACAAAAAAAAATGACAAACTTACTTGATTCATCCAACTCGTCTTTCTAAGGACATGTTTTTCACACTTTGAGCTCATATTTTGACCTCTTTCCTTGGATGTAGATTCATTACCGAATACTGAAGGGTTATTTAATCTGTCTTTGTGGTCAATCACAATTTCTAACTTCCCTATATCACTTGAACTCCATGTTGAATGGTTGTTAGTCCTATAATCAGATTGAGAGTCAACATTAAGCCTTAGTTGAGGAGTAATTACTCCATCTAGCTCCATCGAATGGTGGGAACCCAAATTGCATACAGCTACATCATTTGAACTGCTGGATTGATCTGGGATGTCATCTTGGGGATATATTTTAACACTACGTTTGCTGCCTTTTGCTGTACTGGAAGATCCATCTTTGGTACTTTGTGCTAATTTGGAAGAACCTAAAAGAAATAAAGCTAAGTCGTCACAGTCTTTCTCATCTAAGTGAACCCACTGAAGTTGTTTCTTTCCTTCCATATTAATGGCTTCCCTCAAGGCTGCTTCAACACGAGAAATCTGGTCTTCAATGGCAGAGATAAACTGCCTATGTCTGGTAACCGTAATCTTATCAGAACGGTTTGTGTAGCTCATCCTAACAGCCTTTTCAAACTCCTCCAACTAATTTGAGCAATAAACAGTTCAAAGTTTTAATGTAAGAGAAGTATAGCTAACTGAACTTCAAATATAAGATACATTTGAGATGCATAGATGGAGGCCGAATTGTAAAGACTAAAAGCTATGGAATCAAGGAATATTGACAAAGGGTTTAAGCATAATACCGACCTGCCACTTTGCAGTACCTAAAGCCATTTGTAAATCTCTGCTAAATTCATCCAAACAATCAGCTTCAGCTCCTTCTCTCCTCTCCCTTACCCATGTCCTGTAAGCCGACTCCATTCTGCATAATAAGGATACCAACATGTGAAACAACTAATTTCATCATCAACAACATCAACATACCCAATGCCTCTGAAGAGACTCCCACCAAACTGTAATGTTCGGATAGTAGTAGCCTTACCTCTATGCTAACGAGGAGGTGACACAACTAGTTCTAAAAATAAATTATAGCTAAAAGATGCAAACTTTCCTGAACATAAGAGCACACAAGCAAAATTGTACCCTCTATCGGAAGAGACACTTTGGAAACTAGAATTATAAAAACATTCTCCTACCTTATTTCCTCTTCTTTTTGCAACCCATTTGAAGTAACTCAACAATCTCTTTCTTTTCCTATACATCCCAAGTCCTATCTAGTCAAAGTATTTATATTCTACAGTTCTTGGACATAATAGTCTATATCAAAATCACAAATTGGCTCATTACACTACATGTACTGTTATCAATTGTGAAGTAGTAGATAACGTTTGCAGTCAACTCTTCGGTCAATTGGGTCACACCCTCCTTGTTATATCACATGGGTAAAGTTGCATATTATCCGACCCCTACCCCAACGAGCCCTCTTACCCTTTTCAAGAACTCCATGTACCCCCCTAAGAAAAACAAATAACAACTTAACAACTACAGTAGAAAACCAATACCAACACATAAAAGACCAAACAAATTAAAACTTTAGCAATTGTTAATCTCTAAATAATACTCCCTCCGTTCTCTTTTACTTGTCGTTCTAGCCATTTGCACATAAATTAAGAAGAAAAAAAAAAGAGTCAAAAAGTACATTGGAAATGTAAAATTACAATCAATTGAGACTATATAATTGGTTGTTTGATAAATTCAAAGTAAAAAGTAATTAAAAGGTACATTGAAAATATAAATTTGTAATTAATTAAGCTAAAACGACAACTATTTAGAAACAAAAATTTGAGGCTAGAATGACAAGTAAAATAGAACGGAGGGAGTACTAAACAGAAAAACATACATATCAGCTGAATGTTGAACCTCTTCAGCTGCAGAAAAGAATGTGTCCCTTTGCCATTGATCAAATGTATTAGCAACCAACATCTTCACTTTCTTTAATTTCCTCTAAAAAACAAATCTTTTCAATAAATAAATTGTATGAAATAAATTGGCTAAAATGATTTTGCCCCTTGTCCTCTTTTGCTTTGCTTATAAAGATGAAAATGTAAAGAGGGAAGAGAGAAAGAAGTTTGGAGAATGAAAGAAAGTGTTGTAGTTAAGAATCTAAATAATGGATTAGAAATGGTTTGTTGGTCTCTCTCCTCACTCAATTTAATGTTTTCTAATGTGGTCCATATGTCTGAAATGCAATCTTGTTGGGTGTTCCATTCTGTCTTGATGGTATATGATTGTCTGTTTGATTAATCTTTGTTAATATATACATTAATTGGTCATATCTAAGTTGATTACTCAAAATTGAGTTGTGTCTATATAAAAGTGTGATTTTTATGTTCCATATAATATAAGGTAATTAATAAACTGATTAACAAGCATATAATATGTTCCAAATTTGATAAAATGAGTTCTAAAAAGGAATTGCTAATTTTAGAAGATTATTAGAGTGAGGGAGTATCTACAATCTAGTTAATTCTATATTAGAAATTAAGCTATGATTGATCTACATTTTAATAAAGTGAATATTTCAATCGGTTTTAACAAATGATTAAAGAGCAATTTAACACGAATTACAAATTACAAAAATAAATTACAACAACTCCAAATTGCGAACCTGACTATTTAACAAACTCATTAACAAGCATTTTGTAGAAGGTAAATTGCGGGATGGGCCTTACCTGACGAGAGACTAAAACTTATCTGTTAATCGCTTAAATACACAAAGTTCACTCTCATTATTTACCAGTTGAGTTATGTCCGAAGTAAATATTCTTTTTTTTGGAAAATACCTAATTTGGTAAGAAGAAGACGTCGGCTGTTGGAATTTGGAAATAACAAAAGGACAAATGATGGTAAGTTGGGTTTCAGTTGGTTTCAATATGTCATGTGTGTTAAATTAATACTATCATCCTTCAACACATAAATGAAAGGTGTAAGTTTTGTTGATATAATACATTTCGTTTAATAACAATACTCGAGTACATATAAAAAAAATATGTAAGGAGTCTGTAAAAGAGCTGCCCCTAAAAAACATTAGATTATGTCCTACAATTATTCTTAATTCTGAGTGCATCATTGTGCATATATCCTTAGCTATTGACCACTTGAAGTGCAAGTGTGACAAATATTTATATACATCATCTAAATATATATATTCATTTATTTTACACCACTACTTTTTGTATAATGTTGGGTGGTGACAATTTATGCTCAAATAATTATTTCAAAAGAATAGTTATAAATCATTCACACCATACATGGAATATTATTTATGACTCATGAGTCACAACCACCACCATCTACACCTTGCCTAATCCCTATTACTTAATTCTCCAAATCAAAGCATTGTATAATAACTTCAAGTACTGACTCAGATAATGGCAATTAAAACCAACTTTATTGGAGTTAATCGAATAGCCTAGTGATTAAGGCTCTTGCTAGAGACCAGAAGATCATGGGTTCGAAACTCAATTCATCGCTAATTTATAATTAAAAAAAACCAACTTTATTGGCATAACTGGAAGTTGACTTGGCATTCTTATACTACATGATCGAGCAAAACCCACCCACTCCAATTGAATCGAAATTTTACACATTTTTCATAAAAAGATTATATTATATCTAGTTTATTATTATAAAAAAAACAGATCGAGCTGGACCGCCTAAGCATCAAAACCGATGTCAACCTAATTAATTCAAATCAAACTAATCTTCAACTAAATTGGTTGATGCATTTAAAAAATCAATTGATCGATTTCACATAAAAAAAGTCCAGAAAAACTGATCGAATTGAACCAAAAACATAGGTAGTTATCACAATTGTCTCCCATAGGAGAGGGAGATGGTCGATTGTGTAATACAAACTTCACCTAAAGCATATATCTGTTGCCTTACATTCAGTGTCTTCAAACCATGACATGTTCAATGTTTCACAGCCAAATTAAGCAGTCTAATTTTCAAAATTTAATGTTTCCATACATATCTGATGATTTGGAGGATCAATTTGATTATCAATAAATGGCGTAAAATGAGTATAATTTAAAAATCAACTGGTTCCGAGCTGATCATGTAGATTATAGTAAGCAAATTAATAAAGTCAACTGTTTGAGCTACTAAAACAAATATTCTTCTCCTTTATGGACTAGGTACTCCCCTCACTCATTGACTTGCAATAAAATACTAGGAATAGTTTTGATCACATTCTTGCCACACAAAAGAAATATGATGAAATATCCTCCATGCTTTTCTCAATTAATCCGCTATTGAACTTATTCTAAAGTGAAGTTGGTGGTCAAAAGCATATTCCTCTAAAGAAATAGAATTACCAGCAAACTGTTGAGAATGAAGTCAAATTTCGGAACGCCTATCCGATGCAATTCTTGTTGGAACGTCCGATGGAATTGAGTGGAACCAATGGAGATACGGCGATGGATCCGGTACAGATCGGATGATACGTTACTTGCATCGGGTGCAGGAAGTCCCGATCCGAGACCTGATCGCCCCTTGAAGAATATCTGATGAACTTTTCCGTAACTATTTTTTTCGTTGTCACTGAGATTGTTGGGTCGGAGAAGTAGATCTGATACCATAATTCCAAACCCAAACAATTTTGGTCATAATTTTCTTTAAACTTTTATGAAATGCATTTCAAGCATTCGATGTTGGTTATGTTAACATTTCGAAAGAAACTTAAATAATCAAGTAGATAGAAAAACAAGAAAAAGGTCCTAATATCTTGCCCAAGTGTGTAAATCACAATCTCAAACCTACCATAACTTACATTGATAAATTCTGCAGTTCAATTGGTGTGGACTCACAACCACCTGCAGAGGATGCTAGTATGGAGACTGGAGGCAATAATTTTCCATATGAAAGTTTACTCTTCACACCGTTTGTTATTCCAGTTGTTACGACAATTGGATTAACAGATATATAACACAAATATAAATCACACACAAGAAATGGTAACCCAGTTCAGTGCAAATGCACCTACCTCTGGGGGGCAGCCTGCCCAAGGGAAAAACTCCACTATATCAAAAGGACGCTTACAAGGAGGGACTTATTAGTATGCCCACATACTCTCTCTCGCCCTATCTATGCCTTTCAAATATAGGCTTCCCTAATCGTTTATAAGATGGTTTACAAACTCAAACTCCTCACTGTTGTTATAAAAATAACAACTGTACAATCAGTATAGAAGCTAGATAATTGCTTCTATACAAAGGACGCCTAGAACACAAACCTTTTGCTTAAAAGCTCTTTAGGTGTGTATATGAATACAATCGACTAAAAGGTGTGAGAACAAGTGTGATACACTGTCTCCTTTTATACTAGGCGTAGCTCCTCAAATCTTTAATTCAGTCAATCGTCCATGAATGCTTGATTGACAAAGATCCGCTTATTATGCTTTCAGTCAATCGTCAATGAATACTTGATTGACAAAGATCCGCTTATTTAATGCTTGATTGCTTGACTTTGTCCGCATCTTGGTCTTCGGTGATCCTCCTATTAAATGCTTGATTGTTTGACTTTGTCCGCACTTTGTTTGCATTTAATTACTTAACCAACTCGGTCTTTGGTGATAGTCCGTATTATTAACTTCTCTCATTCAGCATTAATCACCTACGTCCGCATCATATATTCTGCATTAATCACCTTCGGATCTTCTTTGAGGAGTTGACTTTGATTAATCTTTTGTCCAATGCATGTTTGAATATAGCCTCATTAAATGCATTGTTGTTAACACTTGGTTTAGTGAAAAACTTTTTCCAACCGTACATGCAATGTACCAACAAGCTCCCCCTTTGGGTAAGTTTTTCATGACAAGTACCTCCTGTTGTTTTTGTAAGGAAGGATGATCCAAGCTTAGTGATTAATCAACAGTCTTCTTAATAGATGATCAGCTCCACTGATTTGATAGTGAGCACAATAGATATTCATGTTCAAGACACATGAAACATAGGAACACACACACATAAAGTCTTCAACATAAACAACATAACAATAAAAGACAGAGTTTTTAGTGTTCCCAATTTACTCCCCCTATTTGGCATAAAAACATAACCAAAGCCAAAATAGAGGGTCTTCATCACATTCTTCATTCCTCATCTGACTGTTCATCAACTGGTTCATTGTCAGCAACATTGGTAGCAACATTTGGTCTACCAGTCCTCTCCAGCTCCTTGATCTTTCTGTCCACATTTGCAAGCTGCTGCTTCTTGGCCTGGATTTCTTCTGTTAGCCTCTGCTTATCAGCCAAGTAGACAGCCATGAGAATCTGTGCTGTGGGATCATTGGAGGTGAAAGGTGGTGGTTGATCAACCTTCTCCACTGGAATATCAGCCTTGTGAGTATGCAGCAGCTTGTCACTGATGATGACAGCCTTGGATTCTGTTCCAGGTCCATCCTCTTCACTCAGCAAATCAGGCCTCTGCTCCAACAGTATGCCACAAATCAAGTTAGTGAACCCAATTGGCTTGTTCTTTGCAAAAGACAGGGCATGGTCCACAATTTGATCAAATATGACTTGACCAAAGTTGAGCTGTCCAGTTCCTAACACAAACAGTTGTTTTCCCATGAATTCACTAATATTTGTGCTGTTTGTTGATGGGACCAAGCTACATATGGCTGCCTTGTGAAGAATGGAGTACTTAAGACTCAAGGCAGATGCTGGCAGATGTAAGCCCTTAGATGGCCATTGAGTTACTCCCCCTGCTGTGATTTCTGTCACAATGTCATTCAACCTCAACAGCTGGCCAGTTTCTCCCTTATCTTTTCTTCCCAGAAAGGCATTGATAATAGTGGGACTGAAGATGAACTCATAATTTCTGAGATGGACTCTGTAGAACATTTCATGAGTAGGATCCCTGATTTCAACAGTCATAGCACTGATAAATTCCTTCACCAGTTTGGCCCAGTGCTTCCTTCTCACCAGCATACATGTTATACCACTTGCTTCTAACACTTTCATGTAAGTGCAGTTGTTCAAAGTGGTGTCAGATAGGTGCTTTTCTGGCCAGATGATCCTTGCACACACAAATTTCCATTTTGTCCTCTGATCAGCACTTCCAAAATCCACACCATCACAGGGGGCATCATCAACATGTGCCACTCTTCTCTTATTTATTCTCCCCCTGCTTACATCAAATTGAGATTTCCCCTTCTCATTCTCCTCATCACTTGAATCAACCAGTTTTCTTTTCTTTGATGAGGCAGGGGCATCAGTTTTCCCTTTTTCAGGCCTTTTTCCCTTATCAGTGGCCTTAGGGGCTGAAACAGTAGCCTTACCAGATGTTGAAGCAGATGGTTTGGCATGAGGGGTTTCCTTCTTCTTTCCTGAGATAGGCCCCTTCCCCTTAGCAGTTTGCTTCTTCTTCTTAGTCTTATCAGCCCTCTTCTCTATTTCCTCCAGAGTATCATTCAACTCATCTAAGTCAGAGGGCTCTACTTCCTTCATACTAGACCTGGTTCTTCTTCTAACCACACCAGGTTTAGAGGACCCAGCCTCCACATCATCACCTTTCTCCACATTCTGTTCAACCTCCACATTTGTTTCAACAGTTGGAGGCACATTCTCAACCCTGGTTTCTCCTTTAGAGGACATTCCAGGTTCCTTATCAGCCCTCTTAATTCTAACAGGTTTCCCCTTTTTCATCAAAATCCTCTTCTTCCTAGTGAAGACCTGTTGAGTTTTAAGAGTCTCCAACATACTAGCCATAGTGGCATCCTCAGAGTTCACACCCAAATTATCCCCAACATTTTTATCAGAATTTTCTAGAATCAATAGGGACAGATCTAGTTGATTGCTTATTGGAACTACTTGAAACAGGTATAGATGAACATGCATCAACATTAGGGTTCATGGGCATACCGTCATCTTTCCAAGTCAGTCGCAAAATTGGTTCCTTTTCAGACATCTTTGCCTTGGCTTTTTCAGCCTTTTCTGCTTCTGCCCGTTTCAATTTCTCAGCCTCTTCCATAGCAACCCTGACAGCCTCTGCTTCTTCCCTCCTGGTTCGCCTGAGAGCCTCTGCCTCTTCTTCCCTGGCAGCCCTAACTTCATCCTCGGGTGTGACCATTTGCAGCGGAATAGCTTC
Source organism: Echium plantagineum (assembly GCA_003412495.2). Classification (NCBI taxonomy): domain Eukaryota; kingdom Viridiplantae; phylum Streptophyta; class Magnoliopsida; order Boraginales; family Boraginaceae; genus Echium; species Echium plantagineum. The sequence goes on from CM016564.1 coordinate 13,816,940, forward strand.
GAAGAAGGTCTTTGCACAAAAAGGAGTGGAAGGTCGTCTTTTTGGTGCCATTGCAATTGCTAGGGCTGTTGGTTTCTTTAGATCAGAGAGATTTTTGATTTTTGGAAGAGATGAAATTAGGAAGGAAGTTGTTTTTGGTAATAATGGTAAATGGTGTTTGAGAATCCAACCGCCTTCCCTTTTTGAATCATAAAGCTGTCCAATAACTGACACGCAATTAATTCCTTCAAAATAAAACCGCCAATTTTGTAACTTTTTGTACCCCTGTGGTCTCAGTACCAGTTGTTATAACAAATGACCACTAACAGTTATAACAACTTTTAATCTCTGAGATTATTCCTCCATAACACACAACCCAAGGGCTGTTCTTAGATACTCAAATTGATTTATATCTAGCCCTTTGGTAAATATGTCAGCTAATTGTTTGTCAGTAGTAATATGCTCTAAGTGCACAATCTTTTCTTCAACTAACTCTCTGATAAAGTGATGCCTTATGTCAATGTGCTTTGTCCTGCTATGTTGCACTGGATTTTTGGAGATGCTTATAGCACTCATGTTGTCACAATAGAGAGTCATGGTGTCCTGGTCAATTCCATACTCTTTTAACATTTGTTTCATCCATAGCAATTGTGTACAACTACTTCCAGCAGATATATACTCAGCTTCAGCTGTGGACAAGGACACTGAGTTCTGTTTCTTGCTGAACCAAGAGATTAGGTTATTTCCCATAAAGAAACAGCCTCCTGAGGTGCTTTTCCTATCTTCAAGATTTCCTGCCCAGTCAGCATCACAATAACCAATCAGGCTATTTCCAGTGTCATTTGTATAGAACAGTCCATACATGTAGGTCCCTTTGACATACTTGATGATCCTTTTAACCAAGGACAAGTGACTTTCCTTAGGATCTGATTGATATCTAGCACAGACTCCTACAGATTGAGTGATGTCTGGCCTACTGGCAGTGAGGTACAATAAGCTACCAATCATACTCCTATACAAACTTGAGTCAACACTTTTCCCTTTTTCATCCTTGGTGACTTTTATGTGAGTAGCCATAGGAGACCTTTTCTCTTTAGAAGAGTCCATTCCAAACTTTGAAATGATATTCTTGGCATAGTTTGCTTGGTTCAGATATATCCCTTCTTTCTTTTGATAGATTTGAAACCCAAGAAAGTGTTTTAGTTCTCCTACCATGCTCATTTCAAATTCTGACTCCATTTGTTGAATGAACTGTTGTACCAACTGGTTTGACATTCCTCCAAAGATGATGTCATCAACATATATTTGTGCCACAAGTAGCTTTCCTTTCTCCTTGTGTATGAACAATGTGTTGTCTGCTCCTCCTCTAGTATATCCTTGTTTCAAAAGATACTCAGTGAGTCTTTCATACCAAGCACGTGGGGCTTGCTTTAATCCATACAAGGCTTTCTTCAACTTGTACACATGGTCAGGATTGTTAGGACACACAAATCCTTTGGGTTGCTCAACATACACTTCTTCTTGGACAACACCATTTAGAAATGCTGTTTTTACATCCATTTGATACAATTTGATCTTTAAATGACAAGCAACCGCAAGCATGAGTCTGATAGCTTCAAGTCTGGCTACAGGGGCAAATGTTTCTTCAAAGTCAAGCCCTTCAACCTGAGTATACCCTTGGGCAACAAGTCTTGCCTTGTTTCTAACAATGTTGCCTTGTTCATCTTTCTTATTTTTGTAAATCCATTTTGTTCCTATAACATTCAACCCAGGAGTTCTAGGGACCAATTTCCATACCTCATGTCTTTCAAACTGGGCTAACTCTTCTTGCATGGCTAGTATCCAGTGTTCATCTAGAAGAGCTGCTTTTATATTTTGTGGTTCATTCTTGGATATAAAGCATGTTTCACTTAACATTCCAGCCATCTTTTTGTAATCCACTCTATCCTTCTTTCTTGTGATTCTGCCTTCATTAATGACCCCAATAATTGCTTCCTTTGGGTGATTTCTTTGGATACGAGCAGGTGGTTCAACACTGACAGATTCAGTATCTTCAGTATCGTCTGAGACTGAGGAAGTATCTTCTTCAGTATCTTCTGAGGAAGATCCTTTTTCTTTATTAGGTGTATCCCTCGTTTCAACAGGTATGGCATCAACCACTTCATCTACTATCGCTTCATCCATTATTTTTACATTTATGGATTCCATAATAGTGTTGGTTCGAATATTAAATACTCGAAAGGCTCTACTATTTGAGGAGTATCCAAGGAAGATGCCTTTCTCGCCTTTTGCATCAAACTTCTGCCTATGTTCTCGGTCAGTCAGAATGTAACATTCACTGCCAAAGATATGAAAATATTGTACATTCGGCTTTCTCCCCCTCCATATTTCATATTGTGTTTGCAGTGTGCCTGGCCGAAGGTTGATGCGATTGTGAATATAACAGGCAGTGTTGATAGCTTCAGCCCAAAATTTCAAAGGTACATTCTTCGCATGTAGTAGTACTCTTGCCATTTCTTGGAGAGTTCGATTTTTCCTTTCCACAATACCATTTTGTTGTGGAGTGATTGGAGCAGAAAATTCATGGTGAATTCCTTGGGAGGTACAATAGTCATTGAATTTGCTATTCTTGAATTCTTTACCATGATCGCTCCGGATGCGAATGATCTTGACTTCTTGTTCATTTTGAACCTGAGTAGCCAGCTTGTAGAATGCATCAAAACACTCAGATTTTTCACGCAAAAACACCACCCATGTGTATCTGGAATAGTCATCGACTATCACATAGGCATATCTTTTTCTTCCAATACTTTCCACTTGCATGGGCCCCATTAGATCCATATGCATTAGTTCAAGTAGTCGATCAGATACCACTTGTTGTAACTGTTGGTGAGACACTTTCACTTGCTTGCCAACTTGACATTCAGAACATTGAATTGTGTGAATGTTTAGCTTAGGGAGTCCTCTGACCAGTTCTTTTTGGACTAGTTTCTGGAGATTTCTATAGTGAGTGTGCCCCAATTTTTTGTGCCATAACTCTGCTTCATGAGTAGTATGACAACTTAAAGCCTTCTGAGTTGGCCATTGATAACAATTGTCACTGGATCTTTCAGCCTTCATAAGCAGATGGTTATCTATGTCTCTTACTTCACAAGCACTCTTGCTAAATTGTACATCCATGCCATCATCGCACAGCTGGCTTATACTGATGAGGTTGGCTGTTAGACCTTTTACTAGCAACACATTGCTTAACTGTGGTAGACCAGGGACATTTAGTACACCTTTTCCTACAATTGTTCCTTTGGCCCCTCCACCAAATGTTACATGTGATTGCTTCACAGGTTTAATCTTTGATAGATAACTATGGTTACCAGTCATGTGTCGAGAGCAACCGCTATCAAAATACCAACCTTCCCAAGTTGTGGCTTTCAGAGAGGTAAGGACAACATTTCCAATAGTCTGTTTCTTGGGAACCCACATAGTTTTTGTTTTTGGTTTCCAAGTCTTTTTGTTATCCTGTGTATACCTGTTTCCTCCCTTTCCATACAATTTGTAGCAATAAGGAGCTATGTGTCCCTTTTTCCCACAGTGATAACATCTCCACTTGGGTTTAGAGTTTCTCTGGTTGTGATGATATCCTTGATCTTTCCAATAACCTATCCCACTGGTACTCTTATGAGTTCTTCCTTTTTCCAGTATCTCATCGAGAAGATTTGTGCTTGAATTCATCATTTTAATACCTCTTTCCATAGTCTGGACTTGCCCATCGAGGACTCCAATCTTATCTTTAAGATACTTGTTTTCTTGAATCAATTCCTTATTCCTTTCGTCACTTTTGCCTTTCTCTGATGTGATAGCAAGATAGGCCTCAGTTAGTTTAGTCCAGCTATGAAAAAGTTTCTCATAGTCAGCTATCAGTTCTTCATGAGTGATTTCAGCCTCTTCATCACTGTCGTTCCCGTTGTTATTAACAACCGGTTTCTCCTGCTCAGGTACATTTGCTATTGTGATGAAAGCAATTACCTCATCATCATCTTCTTCATCATCTGAGTCATCAGAGAATGTGGTGCAATAATTCTTGTGTTGTCTTTTCAAGAATGTAGGACATTCTGATTGAATGTGACCGAAACCTTCACATGCTCGACATTGGATGGTTTTTCCTTTGTTCCCATTTTTGTATGTCGAGCTACTTCCCTTTGAGAATTTGTTCTCACCTCCTTTGGAGAACCTATCTTCTCTTTTCTCTCGGGGTCCTTGGTATTCACGGGCATCATTCCCTTTCTTGTTGATACGTTTAAACGTTTTATTAAAATTTTTGACCAGCATTCCAATCTGCTCAGTAAGACCAGGACTTTTCTCCATTGAGGACTCTGGTTTTGAGGTAGCCTCCTTACAATCAATCTTGAGAGCAAGGCTCTTGTTCCCTTCATTTTCAATGTTGAGCTCCTTCTCATAGGTATCCAAATTCCCAAGCAGAACATCTAGCCGATACGTGGTCAAGTCTTGAGCTTCCCCTATTGCCAGAACTTTTCCAGCAAATCGAGCTGGTAGAGATCTAAGAACTTTTCTGACCATTTTTTCCTTACTCATCGGCTCTCCAAGTGAGGCGCATTCAGTGGCAATTTTGGTCACCCGAAATCCATACTCCTTGATGGTTTCATCGTCTTTCATTTTCATGGATTCCCATGTTGAAGCCAATTGCTGTAGACGAGCTATCTTTACTTGGGATGTTCCTTCATAGGTATTCTGAAGAATGTCCCATGCGTTTTTGGCCACTGTTTCCATGGTAATCAGTTCGTAAACATTTTCGTCAACACATGAACCTAATGCATTCATGGCTCGATTATTTGCCAGTGCCAGATCCGACTCGAGATCGGTCCATTCCTCTTCGTCTTTAAGCACAATTTGACCGTTTACTATCTTGGTGGGTGGTTCCCATCCTTTTACAACCACCGTCCATGTCCTTTTCTCAAGTGACTTGAGATAGATTGTCATCTTGTTTTTCCAATAACTATAGTTACTTCCATTTAGATCTGGTGGTCTGAGTGATTGATTAGAGTGTGTCATCTCGTTGTGTGAACAGTACGGATCTTTGTGAACTCTGTATATCGAGCTTTGGCTCTGATACCAATTGAAAGTTTACTCTTCACACCGTTTGTTATTCCAGTTGTTACGACAATTGGATTAACAGATATATAACACAAATATAAATCACACACAAGAAATGGTAACCCAGTTCAGTGCAAATGCACCTACCTCTGGGGGGCAGCCTGCCCAAGGGAAAAACTCCACTATATCAAAAGGACGCTTACAAGGAGGGACTTATTAGTATGCCCACATACTCTCTCTCGCCCTATCTATGCCTTTCAAATATAGGCTTCCCTAATCGTTTATAAGATGGTTTACAAACTCAAACTCCTCACTGTTGTTATAAAAATAACAACTGTACAATCAGTATAGAAGCTAGATAATTGCTTCTATACAAAGGACGCCTAGAACACAAACCTTTTGCTTAAAAGCTCTTTAGGTGTGTATATGAATACAATCGACTAAAAGGTGTGAGGAAAAGTGTGATACACTGTCTCCTTTTATACTAGGCGTAGCTCCTCAAATCTTTAATTCAGTCAATCGTCCATGAATGCTTGATTGACAAAGATCCGCTTATTATGCTTTCAGTCAATCGTCAATGAATACTTGATTGACAAAGATCCGCTTATTTAATGCTTGATTGCTTGACTTTGTCCGCATCTTGGTCTTCGGTGATCCTCCTATTAAATGCTTGATTGTTTGACTTTGTCCGCACTTTGTTTGCATTTAATTACTTAACCAACTCGGTCTTTGGTGATAGTCCGTATTATTAACTTCTCTCATTCAGCATTAATCACCTACGTCCGCATCATATATTCTGCATTAATCACCTTCGGATCTTCTTTGAGGAGTTGACTTTGATTAATCTTTTGTCCAATGCATGTTTGAATATAGCCTCATTAAATGCATTGTTGTTAACACTTGGTTTAGTGAAAAACTTTTTCCAACCGTACATGCAATGTACCAACACCATACTTGCAAATAATTTGATCACCAACGCTACACGGACATTCGTAGCAGAGTTAACTTTGCTATAGTGTAATATGTGTGGGCATGTCCGTCGAGGAATGAGATGAACCAAGGTCGGAAAGATTGAAAAAATCAGTAAGAAGATTTCTCGAGAAATCTGTGAATATAGAATTGGGAATAGATCTTATTCGACTATATAATGCTCGTATCAAACTCAGAAACGAACTGATTGCTACAAGACTTCCTCGTTTCTATGGTTTATCACCGTGGAAACAATGCACAATCTGTTTGTTGATTAGAGATGGCCAAGCAGCAGATTCAAAGCCATTTTTACAAGAAATGCTTTAAGTAAACACAGACTGAAGCAAGGAAACACATAATGAAACTTTTTATAAATTATATAATAGCAGAAAATTAAAAAACCACGCCAAATAAGTTGTAATAAATCCGCGCTTGTTACATAATAAGCTCAACGTAATACAATTATACCTGCACTACAGTAACACTACTGAAAGATCACATAACATGCACATTATTAGTTGTGGCATGCTAATAGATACAGAAGTACGAATTTCTCTAAAGAACTGAACTCCTTTCGTTTACATCAAGAACACTCCATTGATGAGAAGGGGTTAGGCCGTTAGGGGAGAGCTTGAACCCAATTCCTACAATGATGTACATGAGCCGAACTGAAAATCCTAGGGATCTATACATTTGTGTAATAACGAAACCATTCACTATTTCTTGAAGGTCGTTCTCTCCCCCTGATAAACCATATAGCCAAGACAGGTTTAAGCTGATGTTGACTGGAAGAGCTCTATAACTATACTGGTTCATTTGGATTTCACCGCACATTCTCCTGTAATTATTTCTGCAAAACGAGAGAAGTAATAACGGAAATAATGAGGCGTATAAGTACATTTAAGAATAGTATCTCAACATAAGAACTCCAATGCTCAAATACTTCTCTCAAAAAGAGTGTCATGTTCAGACAACTCGAGAACTAGACAAACTCCAGCATCAACTCTACTGAATACTTCTTGGTTAGCCTGCTGCATGAATTTCAATTTAGTTAAGTAGTCGAGTACTCGAGTAGCATAGACGTCAAGAAACAAAGATCACTAGAGTGTCGAATCTAGATTTATTTCCAAAGATCACATGTATTTGCCTAGTAATCTAAGCCATTGGGAGAAATCAAAATACAACAGATGGAAAAATCACCAACTAAAAGAACACTCAAGTAAAGTAACCAGCATTTTCTTTTGTTGGTTCTAAAATATTAAATATCACTCTAATGTACAAATGTATACGCAGCTTGGCATCGTATTAGAAATTGTAAGAACATACATAACTCCGGAAATGAAATGGCCTCACAGGCAACATTAAGATTGCAGTTTCCTCAAACAATCATAATTATGGTCAAAATGATTACACTATCTATTAGCGATACATATTCTCATATGTACATTATTGTTAGGTTACCCATCTTGTATCGGGCCTTGCCCACATGTAGCCCTAGCCTAGCATATTTGTATAAATAGATGTCTATACGCTTCCAGTTCTTGCATATTCTGTATCGGTCCGCATGTTGCTTATTTTCGCTAACAATATTGTAGATATTATGGACATGGCTTACAACCTTTTCTCCTTTTTTGGTCGTTGCCGCTTTCGTTCCAATACCCAAAACAGCAGCAAAAATGGCTTTTTGGCCTTTTTCATGGGCCATCTTCCGATCTTTCTTATGTCCATAAAAAAATGTGTGAGTGACCAAAAGTATATACAATACCCAACATGAGTGATCGAAGGTATACAAAGTGATACTAGGATGATCGACTAGTTTTTTTTAACAAACGTGAATGATCGATGTAGCCATTTACTCTTTTTTATATGGTTAAAGAGGGCCACAGCTGAAAAGAAGCCAATGGGGGCGCTGACGCGCTACACTATCCTTGCTTTTTCACCTTTTTTTCTTGCTTTTCTTGTTTTATGGATGTATTATCTGCTCAGTAATTCATCAAAATAAAAATAAAAAATATGTATCATTACTTTATTTTTCGAGACTTATTAATAAAGTCTAAGTTTGTTTCATTTGGACACAAAGAAAACGAATTTATTTAAACATGGAAGGGAGAGAAATTGAATAAAACATTGAATAAAACCATCAAGTGAAGAGTGTGTTCAAATTAGAGTGTAAGTGGGCGTTAAGATGATATGAAACTGAATAAACCTTAAACAATTGATACTCTGATGTGGATGGTCTAAGAGCATCCACAAGAGCAACCCTATAAACCTTTTTATCTCAATAATAGGGAGGGGTAGATTAAAAAATGTTGAATTAGCCCATTTTCAATATCTCTAATACAGGTTGGCCCACCTGAAAAATATAAAGGAAGATGTGAGGAAGCGTAAATATCAAGTTATTCCCAGCACACCCCAAATTACTTTCTTCCATAATTTTTCTACTTTTTTGGTGTGTTCTCTCTCCTCCCCATATTTCAACAAGAAAAGACAATACATTTCACAACTTTATAAAAATGCTCCGTAACATATATTGAGTATTCGTATATAGCATAATGAATACTCCTCATTTTTGTTATGGAAAAAGACAAAACAATCGTTCATGAATTTAATCATTGAAAATTGCTACATGAAATAAAAACTTCGTATATGTTTCGAACGAAAAGATTTACTCAACAAAAAAATATTGCAATACAGAGGGAGTATACAGTGAAAGCAATAATTGGGTCATCAATTACGTAATATTTTTTTGCTTTTATTTTTTTATAAAATAGGGAGTAAAGTAAGTAAGTTGAAAATGAATCAAAACTAAAATACCTTTTCTAAATTGATAAAGATTTTAAATATAGAAAATTTTAAGGATTATTTTGGGGAAACTAGTGTGAATGTTCTAAGTTGCGAAACGTACACAATAGTAGATGTAGCCTTAGTAGGTAGTATTTTCTTAGGTCATCACTTTAATTTCCTTTCTCTTGTACAGTTTCACTTTTGTTTGGTTTTTTTAAGAGATAGGAACAAGAAGATTAAACAAGGTGATTAGACATATAGATGGACACAGTAGTGGGAAAGAGATTCTCTAGTTTAGGCCTTAGCTTAGGGGCTTAGGGCTACAATTATGCAATGAAAAAAGGCCAATCTAACTTTCCAACTCAACCAAAATATAGGTCAACTTTAGCCATCATATCATAAAGAGGGCTCTTTTAAGCTCAAAATCTTCTTTTTCCTAAACATAATCTGGGGATTTTGTTTTCATGTTCCCTTTCTTCAAAAACGTCTTTATTTCTCCATACTTAATTTCCGACTTCATTTAATTTATCCCCTTCAATAGGTCCTTAGATGAATAACATTTCAAGTATCAAGAGTGAGGGATTAAATAATTCAAAATCAAGTAATTACTTTAAACTACTACATTACTAAAACTAATTCATTCTTGATGTTATTTATTTGTCAGACTTAATTTTAATGATATAAAATATTAATATTCGTGAAAAATGTCTTGATTAGAACACCAATTTTCTCTTTTAAAGTTTGTCTTAGCTTAGATGTGATTAGATAAAATAAATTGAATTCGTGTTAGGTGCTTAAATAATATCTTACGCATGATATTTAGAGAATTGTTATACCGTTAAATCGTCAAATAATTGTTATTTTCATCTAACGGTTGTGTGTTAATGAAGGCTTTTTGGACGTCGTCACCATGTGTGCAAGTGCAAAATAAAAACTAAATCGAAGCTATTACAAAATCGCTTAAAACAAAAAATTATAGATTTAGTTGATAACGTCCTTCATATGATAGTATTATGAATTAGATAATCTATGCAAAATTATCTCCATCCTTTTACCCTCGTGAATCGTGATTATGTGACCGGCCATAGCTAGCAAAGACTTGTGAGAAAGATAATATATTTATTTATAAAATACAATTAGATCAGTTACAGAGATAATTAGATATGATAACTTATCAGTAGATCTAATATAAATAAAAACATAAATATAATAATGAATTTCGTACAAAAATATAACAATTGATCTGAAGTCGAGTTAGAATTTTATTACGTATATAATCCAAATCTCGTGAAGGAACATTCAATCCGAATTGAAAACATTTTTCATTCTGTAGGTGAGAGATGATCTCACTGTTTTTAATAATTTTTTATTTCTTTTAATTTTGATTGGGGGGAAGAGTTGAGTGTCATCTTCAATGTCTATTCTGAACATATATACTCCAATTAATAAAGAATAATAAACATAGAGTGGGAGCATGATTAAGAATGTGTGGACAAATGACAAGTGCCTCAAACATTCAAGTTGGTAAAGCACTACTTTAGTGTCAATTAATGTTGGATTCCATTCTTCTTATTATTTATTCATATAATTAATAGTGCATTATTGCAACTAATACACTTGCAATTTGGTTTAAAATCATTGTTAATCTAATTGCTAGCTGGTAAAAAGGAATTAAATGGTAGTATGCCATTTTTAATTAAATTAACTATCTAAAGTGAATAGTGTTACCAATAATCTTCTAGTATAGTGTCGCATGAATCATGGTCGATATTCTATCAAACCAAACCTGGACAAGAGGGTTCTGATTTTACAATACTCAATTCAAGATGATGATGATACATTCGAATAATATAATTTGAAGAGGCAAAATCTTTAATTACATACTTCTTAGGTTTTTTAGATAAGGAGGTTTCATATTAAGAAGTCTTGAAAAGTTGAAAGTGAGTATTAGTAAGAGAAACAAGTTCATCAAAATCTAGAATTGAGTGGGGATTGAAACGAGGATTCTTCATGTATTTTCTCATTTGAAAGTGATATGGACCCTATTTTTGGGTTAAATATCGTCCCGAGATATATTGGCTGAAGTTTAAAAAATTGGTCCACATTTAGCTAGAGTAAAGATCTACTCAATCACTAAGAGACACGTGTCCCGTAATATATGAATATTGTCGAGAAGAACTCTATAAATACTTCACGTTGTTGATAATACTCAATTCAAGATGATGATATATTTGAAAATATAATCTGAAGAGACAAAATCTTTTATTACAGACTTCTTATGTTTTCTAGATAAGAAGATTTCATAATAATTGGTCTTTTAAGAATTTAATGTACTTTTCAACTTACTTTTTCACTTTAAAGTAATTGTTCTTTATTTAGAAACTATATTTTTGCTTTAATTTTGGGAGTAATTATATATGTTTTGTAGGAACAATAGAAATTTTTCTTAACACTTAATAAAATATGCTTTGACTAAATGATTAATTATTATGTCATCGACGAAGTATTGTTTTGATGATAATGAAATAGTAAATCTTCTTTTATAACAGAGGAGCCGCCGTCGTTAATAGAATAAATTTCGAATTGATATAATAGCCTGTAAATTACGTCAGTCAAGTAAATTAGACGTGAAAGATTTACGTGATAGGTTTAATGAAGAGGGTGTTGGAAAGACTATTTCCATTACTTTGTGCACCATACATTATACTACGTATTAACATTGTCCATCATTAAATGAATGATTCATTTATTTTTGCAACTTTTATCACATGAAGCTCCAATCAAAAGCAATATCACCCCATGTGCCTTTCTCACTTCCATACTACAATTGATCCATCCAGCTAGATTAGCTAAAATACCAAATCAAATGCACACATGAACCATCTAATATAATTGTCTAGTGTATGTGCATGTGAAGCTTGCTATATATCACTATCATCATACATACCAAAAACAATTGGCTGTTGCATGACTGGCAAACCTAGCTTAATACAAAATGCAATTATCAAATTAGACAAAATCATACTAACTTAGCCAAACATATCACATGCTCATCATCTTATGTTATATCTTAGCATAGAGGACGATACCGAAAAAGAAAAAAAAAATCTTTATAGAAAAACCGATTCCAACAAATAAACTGATATGACAACTAACAAAAAGGAAATCTCTAGATCTCGTATATACTTAAATTTGAGAAATAATAGTAATCAAAGTTAAGATAGAAATTTAGAGCCAATTTTTTTAAATAAAATACTTTTTTTTTCCAACATTGTCTACTAAAAACACATGGAAAAATATCCAATGTAATTAATATTGAAAGCACATTGAATATTTCCTTACACCAGACCCACCTCCATATCCCCCATGTTTTCTTGATTTTTAATGTTTAACCTGTCATTATCCCTTTCCCTTCTTGTCTACTTGCATGGACCTAATAATCATTCTTTTTTATCCAAGAATAAAACACAATCCAAAAAGACAATGATTTCTACTGTTGAAAATTTAATCCAACTTTGAGGTTGTTGCTTCTGCATTGTCTTCATCACCACCATCTTCATCAACCTTTTCTTCTTCCTTTTGCTTTTGGACATCAACATCATCAACAACATCACCATTTTTGCCCCCTTTTGGACTTTCCAAAGCTCTCTTCTCTTGCTCTTCATCATCTTCTTCATCTTTCTTCATACATTTCCTCTTCTGAGCTTTCATCTTCAATGCCTCCAACAATTCCTTCAATGCCTTCATTTTATCTCTCCTATTCTTGATCAACACCTCACTAACATCTGCAGGAGTCATTTCTGCCTTTTCAACAACTTGTTCAAACTGTTCCAACATTTTGTTTGGCAAATCACACTCATCATATCCCAAATAATTCTTCAACAAAATCTTCAATGCAGGAAAAGAACAGTAGCTCATGAAAACATGCATATCCATTCTTCCACTCCTCAACAATGCAGGATCAAGCTTCTCAATGTGGTTAGTTGTGAACACAAATATCCTTTCACTTCCACAACATGACCACAACCCATCAGTGAAATTCAACAGCCCCGAAAGCGTTATCGTGTTCCCGCCATCCTCTCCACCACCATTCACTGCCCCGGCCCCGGGAGGACTACCGTCATAGCTACCACCAACAGCATTACTACTCCTCGCTCCGCCCCCGCCCCCGCCACTGCTTTTCTTCCTGTTAGTAAGATTAATTGAGCAATCAATATCCTCAATAACAATAATGGACTTAGAACTAGTCTTCATCAGAAGCTTCCTCAACTCGGAATTAGTATGAACCTCAGTTAATTCAAGATCATAAATATCATAACCAAGAAAGTTAGCCATAGCTGCAATCATGCTTGATTTCCCAGTTCCAGGAGGACCATAGAGCAAATACCCTCTTTTCCAAGCCCTCCCAGTCCTCTGATAAAACCCCTCCCCTTTAGCAAAATCCAACAAATCATCCATAATTTCAGTCTTTTTCTCAGGATCCATTGCAAGAGTATCAAAGGTACTAGGATGCTTGAAAGGTACAGACTCCCAAGGGTGCCCCCTGGAATCAAGTGACCCACCACGTGAATTTGTGTAAAGCAAACGATCTTGATTTTTACGTCTCAATTCATTAGCTTTTTCCATAACAAAATCCAAATAAGATCCAAGAATCACTGCTTTATCCTTCTTCTTCACCCTTAATGTGAAAGCCCTTTTGTCCTCTGGCAATGGCCTCCAAGAAAACGTCTGAGATTGCCTCTGAGTAACCACATGCTCCCAAATAACAATCACTCCATTGAAATTATCCACCAGACGATCGTTGTTGGAAAGGCCATAGGTTATGGAGCTGGAATTGAGGCCACGTGTCAGGCTGAGACGGTTGCCGATAATGGAGGCGGAGCTGCTTAGATAAAGCTGGACAGCGTTGTAGAGCTCGTTGGTATTCACTCCATCTATCTCTGTGATATCATAGTAGCAGTAAACAGAGCACCAGTTGAACAAACGGTGGAAAATCTTGAGGAAAATGAACCGGATTTCGGGTGGGAAAACCGTGTGCATCAAGCTTTGGCAAAATGCCCACACTCCCATTACAGATGCTAAGGTTGTCCAATACTGCATCATCTTCAAAAACACAAGAAAACCTCTGTTTTTATTCAAAACAAAAATACTCTGTTTTCAAGGAAATAATAGAAAAACCAGAGGAGGGGTATGTTCTGTTTTATAAAGACAATTGATTTATATGGAGAAATGCAAACAAGGATTAAAGAAACTTAATTTTCCAAAAATTCAAGAAAGCTCTGTTATTTGTAGAGAAAACAGAGGAGGGGTATGTTCTGTTTTATAGAGATGGGCAAAATGAGATGGATAGTGAATTTGGGTATACGTGAAAAGAGGAAGATTTGAAAGGAGGAGAAAAGGAACAGAAGAAGTGATAGGCGAACTGAAATGAGCAAAATGATTCTGTGCAGAAGGAAAGCTCCAAAAAGGTAGAAAGAAAGTATGTAAGGAGACTTGACTCTTCGAGGTGAAATCTGGTTGGCAATTTGTGTTCTTGCTGTCAATGAAAGAGAGATTACATGCACTGACGATCAGTACAATGAAATTATAGAGAGAGAGAGAGGGGGGGAGAGAGATATACAGGGGAGGGCGAGGGGTATAGATATTGGGATGGGGGGTGGGGTGGACGAGAGAGAGTATTGGGGGAGAGAGGATTTTTCTCGCAAATTAATGATGAAAAAGTATAAATGTAATAATATTATAAATAAAAAAACATAAATTATAAATTGATAGATAGTCATAATGATTTATGAGACATATTATTTTTAATAATGTTTGAATTTGATATTTTTTAATTCTTTTTTAAACTTAACAATGAATTATGATATAATGATATTATAATTAATTAATACATGTGTCGCTAGTATGTTGAGCTAGATAGATTGAAAAGCTTGAGCCGGATGTTAGCAGTTTGTTGAATCATCAAAAATGTACTTTTTATCTTTTTTTGAATCATCAAAAATATACTTTCTATCTTCTTTTTTAGTTGTCATTTGGTTATGTGCATATAAATTAGGGAAAGTAAAAGTAGTCAAAAATATATTGAAAATGTAAATTTACAATGAATATAAACTGTATAATTGGTTTGTCGATAAATTCATTAAAAAAATAATAATCAAAAAGTATATTAAAAATGTAATTATACTTCCTCTATCCCTAACTGATTGGTACATTTTGACTTTTTGTGGTCAACAAAACACGATTTAAAACGGAAATATGCTCTTATATTACAATCAAAAAAATTTATAACAACTTAATATTTCAAAAATATATATTAAGACGAACCTAACAACATCTCATAAGACTATATTATTATTTATCGTTTAATAAGAGTTCAAGTCAAGTTTTTATCAATTTTAACTAGTAATATAAGTCAAAATGCACTAGACATGTAAAGATGGAGGAAGTAATTAATTATGTTAAAAAAAAAATTATTTAAAAATAAAAAATCAAAATTAAAAGGACAAATAAAAAGGACGAATAGAGTACTGGAGTATTATTTAAACAAAAAATAATTTTTTGGATGACTAATAAGTTGGGGCAGGGGTCAGAGTCAGACTAGTGGGATCCTTTATTATGGTAGATGGGGGGAGGGGAGGGGGGGCTATGTTGGAATTTTGTGATTGAATTTTCGTTTGTGGATCGTAATTCCTAGAACCTAATTATGGAAATTTGACTTTATAAATATGTCTAGCTCCATACTGAAATCAAATCATAACGAACGGAAAAGAAAGTAATCATAGCATTTTGGACAAAGACATTTAATTGCCATAGATATGAACGATGATTAATTAATTAACTAGTCAATTTCACCAATTTCATTATCAACATTTTAGTTTCATTTTTCATATAAATAGTTATGACTTATGATGATTATATATTCATACTTCCTACGTTTTTTTAATTACTTTAGCAAGAGCCTTTTTCATTAGGTTATTTGATTGAAAATGTAAAATGTCAATTAATTGTCATTATATAATTGGTTAGTTGATAATGTCAATGAAAAAGTAAGTACATTAGAATTGTAAAAATCACATTAAAATTGTAAAACGTCATATGAAAACAAACAAAAAGCTTAAAACGACATATACAAATGCGGAGTGAGTATTGTGTAACAAAACTAAATTAAAATACTAGAATCGACAAACATTTAATTAATTTACTTTATACTACTGATTAACCAATTAAAATACTTATAGTATAAGAAAATATAGTATTCTGTGTGTTTCAAAATATTTTGTTTTTTAAGAAAAAATTATATTTTTATAATAGTTGATTGTTTATAAAATTTAATATTTTACTCATATTTAATAAGTTATTTTTTTTAATAACATTATGTAGAATATAATAATAAATATTTTTAAATTTTTAATAAAATACTTTCTAACTAGATAATTAAATATTTTAAAATAAAGCTAGTATCATCAATCGACTGGAGGGAGTACTAAGTTGACTAAAGTTTCTGGTATTTGCACATTTAAAAATTATGGCGTAATACATTTAGTGATAGTAAAATAAATGTCAAACTAGGCAACCATATTACTAGACTTGTAGGACAGCTAGGAAGAAAGTACAGGCGACCTTATCGAAAACGTTACTAGCAAACTTGGTAATTCAAGGAATCAAAACTCAAGATGGCCCCTTCAGGCTCCAGGCATAGCTCAGGCTCTCAGCTATTTAAAAGTTTGAGTGTTGAGATAATTGAATAGGTAATAAAAAAGGTTTTTGTTGGTATTCAGAAAATTTTGAATTCGAATAATTTATAAAAAAGAGAAATTAAAAGTTTAGGAGTTAGTAACCTAATTTTTTGATATGGTATGAATTTTAATTTTAAACGATTGAAATTTCGTGTTAAAGTGATGAAAACATAAATCTAATATCCTAACACCTCAAGCTCAAGCTCCATGTGATTTATATTAGAGTTTCACCATAAAAAACGGCAAGAATAAGTTTCTGCTTCTTCTGCTAAAGATTGTGGGTTGAAGCGGCAGTAAATAAAATCTTCAGTTACAGATTCTGAAAGAGCAAAAAGTCCATATAGGGAGGAAAAGTTTGAAAAGCAGAAATAATATACGGAGTAGTAATTATTACATGGATGATAAAAAGTGGATTGTTTCTACCTCAATCTTTCTTGATTTTGCTGTAGATTTAATGTAATTATTTATCATTTGACACTAAGTGAAGCTTGGCTAGCCCATCGCCCAACATTGAAAGTGAATTGAGGATGTGTCTTTAACGATTCGGTACTTCACATTAAGAGTGTCCAGAGAGGTTGGGTGACCACCCACAAGCAGATCTTTTCTTGAACAAATGCAGAGAGTTACTCATGCACCTGCCGTAAATCGAACCCACACACTTGTGGAGAAACACGCTCTTATAGTGAAGCCCTTACCGTTTGAGCTATGCCTCGTGGATATTATTTGACATTAATGCACTAGTTTACTTGAACACAGGGGCGAAACTATAATGAAATTCAAAGAAGGCAAAATCTAAAAAAACTTAAATAAAAAAGCACAATCTAATATATTTAACAAAAAACTAATATTTTTATCATCTCTACTAACACATGTTACTGATTAATGCAAATTTTATATGTTATATTCGAATTTAAAAGGATACATGTCTCTACTGTTCTGCCCCTAATTTCAATTTTTCTCATAACGTCAAATAATGGAACACAAAAGTGAAAAAGGCTCTTGCTAGTGACCAGAAGGTCCTGGGTTCGAAACTCACTTCATCGCTAATTTATATAGAAAAAAGAAATTGTGAAATCTTCGAATTCCTAATTTTGGTTCTCTAAGCTAAATATTATACTTATAACCTAATATATAGAGGAGTGCACGACTAGATTAGCCTCAAGTGTTGCCATCTTCCATGTTCCATACTTCCATACATGTTATTTGCAAGTTGAAGCTGTAACATTCCGATTTAAAATGAATGTTATAAACAAATACGAACCCAAAAAATAAATTCTGATGTGTATAATGTAGTTTTGAATTGAGCAATTGAGCATGTAGTTTTCAATCAAAAAATTTCAATGTTCAATTTGCTCAAAAAGAGAATATTACCTAGGAGGAACATTATTTTAGTGAAGGACAAATATACTGGCTCGAAGCATAAAAATATTGTTTATAGTTATAAGTTTGTAAGTTATGGATAAGTATTTAAAAAAAGGTTATGGATAAAAAGGGTTATTAAATTAGAGTATAAAGAAAAGCGAGGTCTGTAGACTGAAATAGTTTGATTGTTTAAATTTTGCACGTGGAATTACACTAAGACACGCAATAGCCAGCGCAGCTATTTTTGTCAACCTACCGCCCGCAGGATTCGTTTGTCCACATATCACTCAGACTACCTTTCCTTAATTGGAAATGTTTTCTACTTTAATAAACTAGCTCAATTTCGAATCCACAATCTTCTAATTACATAAACTACAAAAAATTATTAATTTATTCGATTAACTCAATTAAAATTATTTTTATTGCTTCATAAAAATTTTCAACTGTAACTATTTTCATATACAGTAATAAGTGTATTAAAAATATAATTTATCTTATTTACTCCCATTCTAAATTGATTGTCCATTTTTTGTTTTTTGAAATTTTAAGATAGTCTCTTTTAATTCAATTTTGATAATATAAAATAATTTTTTCTTTTTACAATTACGAATTAAAGTATGTAAGACAAATAGAGTAATAATTCAGTCACATAGCAGCTTCAATTAAATTTGAGATTCAAGTGATCATACTCATTTTATTACTTATCTTATTAACCTAATGTTTTAAATATTTCTATTCGTTCATTTATGTTTCAGAAGTTTTAATTCATCTATTATGATCAATTATTCTTTTAATTTAATCATGCAATATCTACCTCTCGGTTTCATCCTTGGTTATCTTTGTACACTTTTTTATTTTATATTAATTAGGTTTTTATATATTTACCTCTATAATAATAATAATCGTATGATTCGTAATAAACAGAGGTAATGTTGAATTGTTGATGAAATAGATTATTTTATTTAAAGATCCAATTTTTATTTATTTATGAGTAGGCAAATGAGGACATTCACAAAATGAATAAGTAAAAAAGGTCTGCAAGATCTTTTCATCCTTGTTTAAAAAATTAAACTAAAACAACATTTGAATTACTTATGATTTATACATAAACACAACTATTTTTTTAAAATGAAACAAAAACAGTATTTCCTTCATTTCTATTTGACGGGGATAATTTCCTGTAATGAAAATCTCTTAACTAATTTTAATTAAAAAAAGTGAAGGAAAATTTTGACTCATGTGATCAAATTAAATTATTTTAAAAATTTGTGTAAAATAAAACATTTCTAGCTATAAAGAATGGAGAAAGCATGTTTTATCAAGTTCTCACATAAATAAAAGGGTATGATCGATGATAAACTGACCCTAAAATCAAGTGATGAGACATGATAATAAAATATGTATAATCGAATAATAATTGTTATAAAATACCCCGTATGTAAGATCTATTGTAACATTAATTCTAAATAAAATAATCGAGATGTTTACTCTCCAATCCTTTTATCTTGCGTAGACAAAGCCTCTATTGTTGTACTCCCTAAATCAAACTTTGAAGTTTCTAAATCTTGAAAATAAAGTTGTTGTATTATTGGACAATCGACTCCTCCATCTCCAACCACACAATTTCAAGAATAAAAAATTATTCAACAAATAAAACGTCGATTATTTTTGAAGTCGGTCAGATACACACAACAAACAACGTAACAATATGAAATTATATTGTTCAACTTTAGAAAAGTAAATCTGAATTATATATATTCAATTTGACCGCCGGCATAACCTCTTCGAAAGCATAATTAGTTGTTAAATGGTGACCTTAAAAGATCGTAAGAGTCCACTTGGTTATTAATTGTCAAATGTATGTGGTCGATTTTTTCGATCTTTTCTACATTAGACAGGAACCATGTGGGGGCAGCCTTGTAGGCTTGTATACTTGTGTTTAAGCAGAACTTTAATTTATTTTCTTATTGCCAAAAGAATATTTCTATTTAGATTATTACCAATTCACTTTTCAATTAGTAAACTAATATGAAAAGTTTAACTAAACAATACCTAATAGTGTACCAAAGACTTACTTTAGATATATACTACGGGTGAATTGCACAAATAGTTTTCAATAGCGTGATGAAGTTGTAGTTTAGTCCCTAATAGTGACACACCGTTACAGCTTAATCCCCGAAAAAGGCAACAAAAGTTACAAATTAGTCTTTATGTTAACTGTTCTGTTAACTTTTAACACCAATACACGCGGTGAGATTTTTTACATTATCTTTTTAATCAGTTTCACATAGATTAAGAAAAAAATGGTCAAAAGATACATAAAAATATAAAATGACAATTAATTAAAACTACATTGTTGATTGGTTAATATACATATATAAAAATTACTCAAAAAATACATTGTACATGCAAAAGTATAATTTATTATACTAAATAAACAACTATATTAAAATAAAAATATTAAGCTAAAAGAACAACTAAAAAAATCGTGGAAAGTACTCCATTTGAGTAGCCTTTCCAGCGGGATTAGCTGTTGGCGAATTCTCCCCTATTTCATCCACAGATTGCTGTTGTGAATTTGCTATGTGTGGATCACCAAATATAAAAGTGTTTCGGAACTTCCATAGTAGCAAGATGAGACAACACACCTGCTTGACAACTTCACAATTTTTATGATCTAGACGTGTACCCACATACACCCACCATTCTATTAGTGTATATAGTTTATACTTGCAATATATACACTAATACATGCACCCTGATTCAGTTTTATTTTCATGTCGGTGCACTCGGATACGTGCCGGATGACTCGTGGAAAATTCCCACTCGAATGGATTAGATTACCAGCTGATTCTGTGATTGGGGCTTGGGCAAATCTGATTCCTAGTTGAATGAGTTCGTTGTCTTGTCTAGGAACATCTCCGGAAGTCTGGGTAATAGGTGTGGTATTGGATGGATGACGAGATTCTCTTGATCGTGATGTGGTTGTCTTTTGTTCGTGTTATGTTATTTGAAAGTGTGGTAAGGACTTTATCAGAAATACTTTGGCGATTAAGTAAGTTACAAGTGTTCGAGTATATAAGTCTAATTAGGACAGTTATACGTTACCTCATGTGGTTGACAAGATGACATATAGAGAGAGAACTCTCTCCAAATGAGTAGAATTTTTGGACAATTATAGAGATTGCTCAATTCTTATATTAACTTGCAATTCAAATTTCAAAAAGTTGAGCTTGATCTGGTGTAAAAATGGAGAATTTTGACAGATTAGCACTTTTTTCAACATTTTCTTAACTTGGAGCACACCTTCATTTTTTTTCATAATACTAGCACATCCTCTCTTAAAACGACCTTTTTACCTCTAAACTTAAAACAAATTTCTTCTGTATCCCTCTTCTCTACTCTAAACCACCACCACCACCCACATTGCCCAATCACCCCTCTAGTCTCCATGTAAAACCCCATCTTTATCCCTTCGTATGCCTTCTCCCTGGCATCGCCGATCTCCGACCAGCTCCGCCATCTTCTCCCTCTCACCCAACTCCCTCACACCTCCTACCAGTCCCACCTCCGTTCTCCCTCTCACCAACTCCCTCACACCGCCGATCTCCAACCAACCCAGCCTGCCTTCTCCCTCTCACCCAACTCCCTCACACCAGCCACCTCCAACCAGCCCCGTCTGCCTTCTCCCTTTCATCCAACTCCCTAATACACCGTCGACCTCTGAAATTGGGGTGGGGCAGGGTTTCGATTTTGGGGGTGGTGTAGGGTGGGGATAGGGTTTCGAATTTAGGTATGAAGGTAGGGTTTCGAATTTGGATGGTGAAGTGGAGGAAGGGTGGATTATTGGTGGTGGTGGGAATGGTAATTGTGGTGGGATGATGAAGATGTGAGGAAAAAGAAGATGGGAGAAAGGAATGGGAAAATATAAGGTTTTAGTAGGGTAAAATAGATATTCCATGGAGGAGGGTGGTAGTGTTTTGCAAATATTATAGTAGGGTCCTTCAAGTTAAAAATTGACATCAAAAAGTGCTAATCTGTCAAATTTCTCGTAAAAAATGGCTCGCACGATTAGGACAACAATTTTCTACAATTAATAAGAGCCACAACATAACATTTTGCTTCCACTCCTTGTATGTAGGACAACAATTTTCACTTTCAAGCTTATATTGTATACCAATACACTCCATTGAACTTTTCTACAAATTTTAGATTCACAAATTATCCAACAATAATAAGGTTTCGAATTAAGGATGGGGTGGGAGTAGGGTGGGCTTTTGCGATCCAATAATCAATCAGTTAAACGGACCCTTCCAAAGGCTCGATCCAAAATCTTGATTGAAGGTACGTACAACGATCCATTTTTATCGCTTCGGCTTTATTATTGTGTGATCATACTAGATGAAAGGGACAATCATTTACGTACAACGATCCATTTTTCATCGCTTCGTCCCTAAATGATTGTTATATTTGATTTAATGGTCAATTAAATAAGAATTAAAACGTAAATATTTCTTATTCAACATGCGAAAAAACGTTGATGAAAATTTATTATTAAATTTTATAATATTTGATTACCAAAAGTCAAAATGTGACAATTTTTTATGGAAGGAGGAAGTACATTTTTTGTTCATTAATGAATCGAGCGGTTCATAATAGATGTTGCAGTACGAGAAAATGGCAAAATTAGCACCTTTGAAATTGTTTTTTAAACTTGGAGCACCCATCACTTTTTTTTGCAAATGGCTAGCATCCCTCATCATGAAAAGACTATTTTACCCTCAAAACTAAAACAAATTACATCCATACCATTTTCTTCTTCATCTTCTTCTTCTTCATCTATTTCTTCTTTTCACTTCATCTTCTTCTTCTATTTCTTCTTCTCACTTCATCTTCTTCACCGACAACAACCATCACTTTCACAAATCCGCACCACTAACAACCTCAAATTCTAAACCACCACTACTTTATCTTCTTCCCCATTTCTTCTTATTCTTCTCAAACCCACCACCATCAACAACCCCACACCCAAAAATCCAAAACCACACCCCAACCATCAAATTTTCGAAACCCCACAAGGATTTGGGGAAATAAAACACGATTTTACAGTTTAATGGAGGAGGGGGGCGAAATCGGGGCAGTGGGGGGCAGCGAAATCGGGGCAGTGGGGGGGGGGAGGTGGCGGCGAAAATCGGGGCACTGGGGGGGGGCGGAAATCGGGCAGTGGCGGGGTGGGTGGTTGAAGGTTGGTGAAGAAAGGTGGTGATTAGTGATGGTGAAGATGAAAGGTTGGTGGTGGTGTTTTTGTATTTTGAAAAAGAAAGTTGGTTGTTGTTGGTGGTACTTAATCAAAGTTTGGTGGTGGTGGTGAAAAGGATGGTGGTTGGTGGGTTTATGAAGAAGAAGAGATGGTTGGTGGTTGTTGTTGGTGAGGTAGGTGGTGGTGGTGGTGGTGGTGGTGGTGGTGGTGGTGAAAAGGGTGGTGGTTGATGGATTTGTGAAGAAGAAGAGATGTTGGTGAGTTTAGATGTAAGGGCAAAATAGTATTTTCATTGGGGAAGGGTGCTATCCCTTTGCAAAAAAAAGTGATGGGTGCTCCTAGTTTAAAAAAGACTTTCAAAGATGCTATTCTTGCTATTTTCTCGTTGCAGTACCAATAATAATAGTTCCAAGAAATGATGGTAGTAGTTGTGATTAACACCAATCTCCTAACAAAGCTCAACTTCTTGTTCCCCCAAACCTCTATTTTGCTACAATGCCATTAATGAACATCTTACAATTTGCATATCCAAATACACTCTCAATTAACCTAATCAACAGCCTTCATGATATATATCTTTATAGCATATTTAGGATCACCTCATTTCTGATGGTAGCATGACACTAAGTCCTACATAAGAACAAATCCCATCAACAATTTTCCTCCCGAGAATGAAAGCAATCTATTAGAATCTTTATCACTAGATCGAACCGAAACTAGACCGACCCGGCCAAAAACTTGGCATGTACAAAATCTGATAAGAACTTAGTCACAAAAGTGGCTCGAAATTGGTGAAACTGATGTGTAGAGTGTACTTGGCTCGAGAATAAACTAAATTTGGACACCCAAATCAACGGAAACCTGCTTGAATAGACTTTATGTAATATAAATAAATACTACTATACTTAATTTGAACAGATGAATTGAATTATTAGTCTGATCACGAATGTAAGGGCGGACCCCAGTAATAGGTTCAAGGTGGTTCGATCGAACCACTCAAACTGTTTTTGATAGAGTTAAATTAATCTGCTTGATGAGCAAAAGTTTGTTTGGGTCCTTTTAGCCTTATATTTTGAATAAGGACTTCGCTTTTGGCGCAAAAACTCACCAAAATAATACTCCCTCCGTTCTCTTTTACTTGTCGTTCTAGCCATGTGCACAATGATTAAGAAAAAGTTAAATATAGTCAAAAAGTACATTGGAAATGTAAAATGACAATCAATTGAAACTATATGATTGGTTGGTTGATAAATTCATAGTAAAAACTAATCAAAAAGTGCATTGAAAATGTAATTTTGTAATTAATTATGCTAGAAAGACAAGTATTTAGAAACAAAAATATGAGGCTAGAAAGACAAGTAAAAGAGAACGGAGGGAGTAATAAATTTTCTTTTTAGACATTACGTATAGTAGTATCTTTTATCACATTGGAAATATTAAATAAATATATATAACTCTTTTTACCGAACTAGAGTTTCTAGTTTTATTTTGTCCAAAATGTGAAAATTGAAAGGCTCACCTTAAATAATTGTTAAGACTCAGACGTTGGAAAAAATGACATAATAGTAGCAATATTTTTAGGACGTCATTTAACCTTGTTCCATGACCAAAGCGTAAGCCAAATCTTGATAACCCGACTAACAAAATAGCAACTGGAGTAGAGTTGTACATGAACAGAGCTAGCGTGAGTTCAAGTATTTTTTTCTTAGCTCATCATGAACGAATCTTAGACTCAGCTCGGCAAAAGCTTTCCAAACCAAACCATCAACGAACGACGCATCGAGCTAGCTCATTTTAAATTTTAAGTTCACTCGAATTGACAAAAATTTATTTTATTTAAAAAAATTAACTAAAATGGAAAAAGGTAAACAAAAACCTTAAATTGAATGAAATTTAACATCAAACATAGTAATTAAAATAAGACAATATAATCTAACTAACTAATGTATGTATTATCGAGTTACTGAACCAACTTGCCGAGCTGACGAGTGGAGAATGCTGTTTGCAACTCAATTCTTTTTACTACTAGCCAACCTTCTAGCCTTTAACTTCCCAAACGAACCGCTTGATTGATGTACAAGTCAAAGTAGGAGTAGTGTACATGTTTTGAAATGGATATCTCATGCCTAATTGATTCCAATTTGGAGATCATTGGTGATGGTGAATGGTGACTTTCGAACTGCGTAATAAATGCATTTATTACAATGCTTTTAAAATGTACACGTACTCCTATTGGTTGTATGGGAAGAGTAAAATATTAAATTTATGAGACATAAAATCAATTGAATGCATTTATTATTTCCACCTACTAATTACCACCCAACTAAATTGGTCACCCACTTTATTGTCTACTGTAATTACCTTTGTCTGTTGAATGTGTACGTCGTTTGGTCCCACGGACACGTGTCAATCATAGCACCGATTTCTTTTTCCTTTTATAAGGTCAAACAAGAAAAAACAGCACAGGACAAGTGTATTTCCCTTATTCAATGAATTCTTTTTTTTGATAATTTGTTCAATGAATTCTAACATCGAATAACTTCTGTTGAATTTCTTTTTACATATTCATCTCACGAATTTATTTTCTCCTCCATGTTTTTGAATAACAAGCTAAATTATTTTTGAGATTATAATAAGGTCAACCTTTAAAATAAGAGTGTAAGAAGTAATTGATATGTAAAATCGTACAAGCGTAGTTCGAGATATTTGATTAACATAATTCATGCAAGTTTCGAATAAATAAATTAGAGAATGAAAAATGATACACTTATATGATAAAATACACTAGAGTAAATGGAGAAAATCTTTAATACAATGATTGCTCTGATCAATTTTTAGGAATGAGATTTGAGCAACTTACTAATGTTTTTAATTATTTAATGAAAAATTAATCATAATATAATTTTCTAATGTACTCTCAATCATTTATCAGCAAATATCGAAATTGACAAAATTTCCTAATAATTGGAGTTATGTTACAACGATATTTGAGAGACTACTTGTTCAATCATCTTTGAGATATATTACTTCCATCCCAAAACGATGGTCTTGTTAATCGATGATTTAATAGTTTAGAGGTATTTGAGTTGGATTTTTATTAGTACGTGTATCGTTAATTTAGAAAAAGAAATGGTTGTAATTTTGAATTGGTGTTTTTATATTTAGGGACGAAACCAGGATGAAATTTAAATGGACAAAATTTAAAATAATTAACTAGGAGGGCACAATTTGAAAATGAAAAGACAAAATAATAGAAGAAGAAGAGTATAACACAAAAATTTGACAATCCAAAAGGACTCGAAGCTCTACTATGAAACAAGGAAATTTGACCAATTACTCTTAACTTTAGTCTTTGAAGTATAATACCTCTCTTACAATTTAGGAAGGGTGGAGAATTATTATTTACATTCATTTCACATTCACAATGTTGCACCTACTAAATTTCTGAACACATTTTAATCAACGTTCTTGCGTTTGTAGTCCAACGGTTAGGATAATTGCCTTCCAAGCAATAGACCCGGGTTCGACTCCCGGCAGACGCATTTAATTTTACCCAAGGATATTTTTTCACCAATTATAAACTGATTGCATTAAGTTATCAATTACTACTAGGCCTGTAATCGAGCCGAATCAAGCCAAACAGTTGAATATTTGAGTTTGGCTTGATTTTATTTTGACCTAAGGTTTGATTTGGTCAAATATCTGAAAAATTAGTTTGGCTTGAGGTTTGAAGGAAATTTTAACAAGATATTTGGCTTGATTCGAGCCAAACCGTTTGAAAAGGTGCGGCTTGATAATTAAATAGACAACAATTTTAAACGTTAAACATAACAATATAATGGCAAGTTATAACCATAGCAGAATTTAATAGTTTGTAACTTCTAAATAGGCTCAGATTTCGGTTTTTCATCAACCAAAAGTGCGACACGCCAGGGCTGCATACGTTTTATTATTTTATCGATTTTGCTAATTTTTTTAACTAGCCCAAGTCGGGACCGGATAAATTTATTATCTTAGAGAGATTATTAATTTATAG
This sequence comes from Echium plantagineum, assembly GCA_003412495.2. Lineage (NCBI taxonomy): Eukaryota > Viridiplantae > Streptophyta > Magnoliopsida > Boraginales > Boraginaceae > Echium > Echium plantagineum. The sequence goes on from CM016564.1 coordinate 13,844,175, forward strand.
ACGTTTTACTGCATATATAATTATATTATATATAATATATATATATATAAAATAGATGACATAAATGAATCGAGCCAAGCTTTTTCGCACCGTTTGGCTCGGTTTGACGAATATCCACTTTTTATATTTGGCTTGAGGTTTGACATGTCGAATCGCACTTCAAATCAAGCTTTTTCGAGCCAAATACGTCGAACCGTTTCGAATATTAACGTTTGTTCACATGCCTAATTACTACTATACAGTGATTTCTTACGTAACTAAAGTTTATTCTTAGTTGCTAATTAAGCAAAAAAAAAGTAAAACAGAATTAGCTTTAATTGATCTCGGAGCTACTACCTATAAATATCTCAACTAACTCATTAATTTCAATTAACGAGGTAGTATACATGCAAGATTTTTTTTTTAGTAAACTTGAAACAATAATTTCGGCGTTACTTAAAAGATTAATTAAAAATTTGACATTATAAAGTTCGTACTTACTAATCGGGGCTGGATTATTTTAATACATATATAAACACCTTGATCTGTTTGTTGCTGCATTAATTTTTGTAAAATCCTTTTTGCTCTTATTTTCGTTATTATTTGGAGTAATTCGTATTAGTATTTTATACTATATTTTTGGGTAAGAAAACTTGTACTATTAGTGTTCGAGTATTTGTTATGGTAATAAAATTTATTATATTAGTATTGAAGACACTTTAATTTATTTTCTTGTATAACAAGGTAATTTGTACATCCTCCATGCTATTACTTGTCCTTTATTTTAACAATTTTTTTCTTATTTCTATTACTTGTCTTTTTACATTTTCAAAATACTTTTTGATTTAAGTTTTCTATTATGACATTCTGATTAAGTTAATTACATTATAGTCTCAATAATTATTAATTAAACTGCAGTACTATTGTAACATTAAATGGCAATATGGCATATTCAGTCATTAATAAAAGTGTAAACGAGTAACTATCGTTCTAGTTGTGATAAATATTATACTCCGTCAACAAATTTTAATTTCCCTTTTTATTTTGGAAGCTAAACTTTGAAGACTTTCGTCACAAATTTTCATTAATCGACAAAAAATAATATAAACATGTGTTATATTATTAGATTGATTTACTAATTTTATATATTTTTGAAATATCAGATCCTTATATTTTTTTTGGGTGTAGAAATTATATTCAGTTTGATTTGGTCACTGTGGGAAACTATATACTCCAATAATTCAAATCTGGTACACGTCATTTTCCCACACAAATAATTCTCTTCTCTTATTTTGAAGCTGTTCTTGTTAACTTGCACATTCACATCGAAAGTCGATATCCTTTCGGATTAATATATAAGATTTTGTGAATTGTGCGCACAGCTCGTGAGCACATTTGAGCTCTATAAATACCACACACTCATCTTTTCATCCACACCAAAACTTCTCATCCTCGATCTCACAACATAAACCAAACACGCAACTTTCTTAGCCTCACAAAAATTCATTACCAATATGGAGATGATTACTAAGGTTGCTTGCATTGTTGTTCTGAGCATGATTGTGTTTTCACCTCATGCACAAGCTTCCATGAGCTGTGGTCAGGTTTCAAATGCATTGTATCCATGCCTCAGCTTTCTCACCGCAGGTGGAACTGTTTCGAGCGGTTGTTGCAGCGGCGTTAAGGGACTTAACGCCGCGGCTACCACCACTGCAGACCGCCAGACGGCTTGCAACTGCATGAAAACACTTGCAAATTCAGTGACTAATATTAATGCCAACAATGCTGCTGCTCTTCCTGGCAAATGTGGTGTCAGCATTCCCTACAAAATTAGTACATCTACTGACTGCTCCAAGTATGTCCAATGTTACAATTATTCTAATATATACTCCTTATTATTTGAATATTTTTTCGTAAATAGTGGGACGAAGTTACATTTTAGATCTAAATAATTACACTATTCAAACTATTTTTCGAAAGTGGCATAAATATTTTAATAACATGGTCCCAAAGCAAATAGTACAATATACATGATCTCGAAAGTATAGAGACAAATGTGCAAAAACTGTTACTACTTTTGAGGACTAATTTTCGTTATATGGGACTAAACTGATCTATCGTCCCACTATTTAGGATCAAATCTACAATTTATCTGTTGTTTCCAAAAACCAATGTTGATTACTTTTACACAATTTTTGTGTTTTTGTAGCATTTTTTCCTAAAATATTTCAATTAAAGTGAGATGAGGAATGATATATTTTGGAGTGACATTTGTTTTTTATTTATTTTGCAGGGTACAGTGAGATTATGAGCAATTTCACGGTGTGACAATGAGGGTTGTTTCTGTCTAAAATAATGTTTTAAGTTGGTCTTATTTTAATTTCCCATTGCATCTATGTTTGTTCTATGGAGAATTTGCAGCTTGTAACACATGACTTGTTTGTGAACTCATGAATAAGAAATGATGTTTATTATCTTTGATGATTTTGTTTTAGTATTTTGTTTCTTTCTACTCCCTCCATCTCTAAATGATTGTCACATTTTGACTTTTGGTGGTCAATAAAACATAATTTAAAACGTAAATATTTATTATTCTACATGCGAAAAAAATTATAAAAAGTTGATCTTTCAAAAATATATATTGAAACGAATTTAACAAGATCTCACAAATCTATAAAACAAGAGATGAACCCATAACTAACATGGATGATGCAATTTTAGTCGCTCGATTACATACATATTACTTCCTCCATTCACTTTTGCAGATAGAGATATTTCATTTGCTACAAACATATAAAAAAAATTAAGTGTAACTTGCAAATTAAAATTTCTCGTCTCATACATTTTATAGATAAATACAAATCTATTTAGGGGTTTTCATAAAGGAAAATACCCGCTACATTTAGGGATAGACGGGAAGTAGTAAAAATGGACAATTTGTAAAAGAAAAATATAATAATTGTTGGACTCATTATATTATAACAGAAGTGGTATTATTGACTAGCCCATGACCAAATAAGAATGAAGATATGTAAAAGGAACCAATTTAAAAATAAAATAAAATAGGAGAGCCAAGTTTAAAAAAGTACATGTAATATAACAAAATAATTTGAAATTACTGAATTTTGCGACCGAATCTAGCCTAGGTTTGAAAATTTGAACCCATAAACTAATGCTAGCAAATAAAAGCTTCAAGTCCCACGATAAGAATGATTAACTTATTGAAGTAAACGTGGTTGCGTTTGTAGTCCAACGGTTAGGATAATTGCCTTCCAAGCAATAGACCCGGGTTCGACTCCCGGCAGACGCATTTTATTTTTGACCTAGTAGTTCATAAATTGTACATGTTTCGTCCTTAACCCTTGCGTATAAAGTTGTGAATTCCTATAAGTTGATTTCCTACGTGACTAAAGTTACTTCAAAAAAATGCCCATACACACAAATTTAATCTAGCCCCTAAAGTCTAAAACATAATTTAATTGATAGAGAACAAAAATGCTAAGTATCAATATTATTTGATTCTAATTTCACAATAATGGGTTTTATTGATTAAAATGAGAGCTCTAATCCGTTAATCAATTGAGACATATACATTTCTCGATTAATTTATATATTTGTAATTGGGAACCTAACATGGCCACTCGTAGAGTAGTGTGCACTGGCTAGATCTCAGGCAAACGCAATAGCCTGCAAACCATGTCATTCAGTTAAACAGCACTGGACAAGTTTTATATGGCAAACTCGACCAAGAAAATATTGATAAAAGAGAATCAGACTTATACATTATATATAGTCACAACTCACAAGTTTTACTCCACCTACTTGATCGTCCTCACTGGTATAATTAATTCTTAATCGGCTTTTAATATACTCCATCTTTTTTTAATGTATTATTTTGATTAAAGTTTTTGTACTTTTCATTATTATATTATTTAAACATTTTAGTCTGCTTTTACCACCATCTTTTTTATTTTATCATTAATAAAATAGTAAATTCCTATCAAATTTATTAAATTGTTAATACAAAACTTTTGAGTTTTCAAACGTAATCAATGACCAGCCATTGAATCCAACATTCCATATACCATATGAAGAGTTCACAATTTAATATACTGATTCTAAGTTCACATTTTTATTAACTTTATAAATTAAAAGTAAAATAGTAGTAACATTTTTATATCTTTAATAAAATAAATTATTGCATTTATATATTAGACAATTTGATTATTCTTTTAACAAATCATCTTTCCCTCCCCCATCCAAAATCTTACACAATCGTGACTTATTTTGTAATAAGAGGTTGTGTTTTAGGAATTCTCCATCTTTGGATGTTTTACATATCTTTCTTTTATTGGATGTTTAATCATATTTTTCCTAATTGTATTTATATATTATCTGGCCTCCTTTTAAAGTTCTTTTGAAAAGATCGAAAAAAATTTGCAAAATGAGGGATCACCCATCATGATTTCGCGTCGGATTACCAATCCAACTTTTGAATTGAGTTACAGGTAACCCTATCGCAAACAACAATAATCGACATGTATACTCAATACTATACACTTAAACAAAATTAGCCGACTCCTCCTTATCTTCATACCAATCAAAACATTAAGTTAGTTAATTGGACAAAAATTGTCCATCATTCAAACCAATCATATTAGAGTAACTCTCATTTACTACCAAATAAAGTTCACAAAAGCATCATAATAAGAAGGTCGGTTGACACACCATTTTTTACTGAACCGCACTTTAATGATCACCTATAAAAATTATTTTTTCATTTCAATCAACTTCTTATCATCACATTCTCAATTATATTTCCACCAATATTAAATCATCAACATCTCAAAATGAGGATATCCTTATGTATCTCCACCTTCCTCCTCCTACATCTTATCATTACAACTATCGCCGATAAAGAAGAATCATCCTATAGCAAGTCATCATTTACCAGGACCTCCTCATCCTCGAACTCGCCCCCGGCCACGACCACGACGATCACCACCTCGAAGGATGGAGGACCCCCAGTCACTACAACCTCCTCATCAAATGGCCAAGCAAAAAACACACTTGACATCAACTCTAATATAGATCAAGGAACCACGATGGCCGACTTTCATAAGGACATTGCAGCCAAAGTAGCCATTCTCATGAAAGATCTAGGAGTAGTCCCAACAGGCACAAATTTGCAGGACAAAGTCTTCTCCTCCAAGGACCAAGAAACTCCAAAGGACACCTCCTCCAAGGAGCAAGAAACATTCAATAAGGACACCACCTCAAAGGACGCCGAAACCTCCCCTCCAAAAGAAAAAGAAACCCCCTCAAAGGACCAAGACACCCCTAAGGAAGAAGAAAGCACTACAACGAACCAAGAAATCCCTAAGGACACCACCTCGAAGGACCAAGAAACGCCCAAGGGCACCACTTCAATGGACCAAGAAACGCCTAAGGGCACCACTTCAATGGACCAAGAAACCCCTAAGAACCAAGAAACCCTTTCTAGTAACCAAGAATCCGCTAATAAGGACACCGCCTTAATGGACCAAGAAACCCCTAAAGTACAAGAAACCCCCTCAAAGGGCCAAGAAACCGCTAAGGACACCACCTCAATGGACCAAGAAACCCCTAAAGAACAAGAAACCCCCTCAAAGGACCAAGAAACCGCTAAGGACACCGCCTCAATGGACCAAGAAACCCCTAAAGAAGAACAAGAAACCCCCTCAAAGGACCCAGCAACCACTAATAAGGACACCGCCTCAATAGACCAAGAAACCCCTAAAGAACAAGAAACCCCCTCAAAGGACCAAGTAACCACTAATGAGGACACCGCCTCCAAGGACCAAGGAACCCCCTCAAAGGACACAAACTTAAAGGAAGAACCCCCGGAAGAAGACAGTAATGATGAGGATGACAAAATGCCAATCAAGAAAGGAAGCAGAACAGAACAATTCCTAGCGCCACAAAACGCAATTCGTGCAAAACTAGGAGAGCAACCTTTGGTTTGGGATAAGAAGCTAGCTAGCTACGCTAGGTGGTGGGCCAAAAAAAGAAAATTTGACTGTAGAATGGAGCATTCTCATGGACCTTATGGAGAAAACGTCTACTGGGGAGCCGACACTTCGTTTGAACCATTTGATTGTGCTCAAGCATGGATTGATGAGAAGAAAGGCTATGACTATAATAGTAACTCATGTATTTCAGAGGAGTGTCACCATTATACTCAAATCGTATGGAAAGAGTCAGTGAGAGTTGGATGTGCAAAAACTGTATGTTTTGGTGGAAAAGGAGTTTTTATGGTATGTGAATATGATCCTCCCGGCAATGCTGATGGAGTCAAACCTTACTAAATATTGGCGAACATTTTCTATACTTCTCGATACTCCTTCTTCTACCCCTCTCGATGCCCTTTCGATATGTGGAGTTTAGTAAAATATATATGAAGAAATATATACTAGAAAGGGGATCGTCGTTCAAATTATTTTCCCCCGCCTTGATTAGATTAATTAGTTGTGTTTGGATTGAGCTTGTAGCCTAGTGTTTAATTAGCATTGTATAAGTATATATAATAAGAAGACTCTCATTTTATAGATTGTATATAAAAGATTTCTTGTATAGGGTTTCTACATGTAAATTCAATGTATTTAAATTCCATTTTTATCATGTGCTAGCATGTAAGATGCGATAAATCATTTTATTACCAAGATCCAACATGCAGACTATAACACTACATGCAGCCTTATATATTAGCGGGCCTATATTATTTAGACTACAATTTATGTATCAATATACTTCGCAACGGAAAAAAATTTCGACTACCTACATTCATACAATGCTTAAGCATATTTCAGTTGTTGTTTGTGAGTGTCTCATTGCCAACATCAAACCCCTATTGTTATGCCTCACTCGGGAATATTAGGTCACTAGGGTATCAGATTTGATGGACTAGATTCATAAACTATCACAAATCTTTCAAACATTTTCTCCTCATCAGTCATCACTCATGTATGTGTAATTGGTTAAATCATGATGAAATTGAAATGTAAATATAAATGTAAATGTGTGCTTCATATTAAAAATTGTTATTGAAGGGAGTAGTTTATTCAAAATTTCCTCTAAAAGAGAGAGATTCAACTAACAATTACTCTAGTTGTTACAATCCTCTAATAATGTAGAGTAGAGCCAAGATGACGGCACATCAAACCAAAAAACTTGTTGTGTCGACTCGCAATCCCAATGTAAAGTTAACAAGTTTGAAATATGATAATTTTATAGATCAGGTTAGAAATAAGGCGTGGTTAATTTATTAAGTAGATTTAGGTAAGTTAGTCGATGAGTGATGAGCGTTGTTGTTTGATAATGATAACCATGTTAAAATTAATTTTGTAGTGAAAAGTAAAAAAAATCTAATTTTCAATCGTTTAGGCGTCAGACATATAGTCCAAAATATCTACTATAATAATATTGAGGAATATCATCATCATTTGAAATTAATTTAAGAGTTCAAGTGTCTAGATTAAAAAAATCTTAATTAAAATAAATTGGAGAATCAATTCATTTACTATGAAGTTTGACAATTAAACCTTGAACAAGACAAATGTAGATCAAAATTGAAATTATCATAGTCCTTCCTACCTGCGAAGTTCGACCATTCCATCTTCTCGCCAGCTAAATAATTCACATCTTCACAGCTATACAAACATTCCCTCCAATTTATCTCTCTATCTATTACCCCTTTTTAAAATCATTAATTTATTACAATTTCCCAACTTATTTGCTTATAATTACCTGTATTATTCCCTCAATTTCTCATATAATTCATTTTCCACAATTATGACAACCACAGCCACAACAACCACCACCACCACAAGCAGTGTCCCAAAACTTTGTCACATTTCTAGATTGTCCCCTCGAGCTGCAAGCAATTTGAAAGTCAACGGTGTGAGGTCAAACAAAAAAGGTATGGATTTGATCAGAACACTTACTGGTTGTTTTATGATGGAGTTTTCGGATAAAAGTCAAAAGGTGCTGGAAATTGAGAAAGTCAACGGTGGTGAGAATGAGGAGATTAGGCTGCCTGATCACCTTGTTGTCATGGTCAACGGAATCATTGGCAGGTTATTATTAAATTTATTTCTAAAAGGTTGTCTAATTTTGAATTTTGATGCTCGACTTCTTTTTAATTTTGAACTCAAATATTTTACTCTTGTTTAAATAAAAATTATCATATTAATGGTATTACTTGTTTGTGTATAGTACAACCTCTATGAATCTGTTTTGATCAATTTATAATGTATGATTTTAGATTAATCTTTACATGAAGTTATGATGACAGAAAATGACAATGCATGATAAATGTGAAAATTATAGTACGACAAATGAACAAAAACTCAAGATAGTTAATGCTTTGATATTTTTTTTATCTCTCGTAAGTGAAAATTAAACGAAACTCGCTTAATTTAGATAGATGATCATAAGGATGCTACTTGATAATATTGATGGATTACAAGTAAAAGTTAATTGTGTTAATTAATGTTGCGAATCTGTTAATTTCGACTATTGAAAATCAAAGCAATCTTTTTGTTAAGGAGTGTTTGAATTTTGGAACAGAGCTCATCAAATTTATATCTATTTCGTTATCTGAACTCGAACTATATTGAAGATTCTGTTTTATCTGATCATGATCAAATTGAGTCGTGCTTGAAATGTTTCATATGTTCATTCTCTGCAGTGCCTCTGATTGGAGATATGCGGCAAATGAATTTGTCAAGAGTCATCCAGATAATGTTATTGTTCACTGTATGTTCCTGCACTTTTGTTCCTAATTCATGGAATGATATATCCTGTTTACATTAGTTTTATGTGATCACATTTTTTTGATAGAGATTTAGAGTTACTTTTGATTTTTTGGTAACGGGAAAAACTTGGATTTATAATTCCAATCTTCCAATTGTTTTTTTCCTTATCTGTTAATTTGTGTAATTATTCCTTTATCTCAATGTCTCATTTTCAATTATTGGACATTGTGTGTGCTTTTCCATATTACTCCCTGTGCATGACTTTACTTGTAAGAGCTGTACGCCTTATCGTCAAACGTAAACAGTTGATCAGTAATTGATCTATATGTTCTTGAGATATTATAGTTATTGTAACCTACACTCAGAATGCTACCAAATAATGATAAAACCTTATGTAGTAATTTTGATTTGGAAAAAAATGCTAGTTTGACCCAAAACTACAACTACTAAAGTTGTTCAGATGGAGTATAGTTATAGTTATTTGGAATATGTAAGCTTCTTTTACTTTCCAATAATGTCTTTTCACTGTTCAATATTCGTAAACATTCCTCACGTTAAGTTTTCATGTTATTCTTTATATGTATGCTAACCAATACTCAGTATTCTTGTTACCACTTAGAAACTGTTAAATGCTATAAACATTATTGACAAAACTGCAAAGAGCTGAATTTCTGTCACAAACTGGTTTCTTCCATCCTTATGATCAGTTTTATGCACTCTATTGATTTATTGATAGAAACTTCTGATAGAATTTGAACTTCCCCTAGTCAGGCATTTAATTCTTGAAACGCTTTCCAATTACCAGGTAGTGAGTGCAACTCTTCAATGTTGACTTTTGATGGTGTTGATATGATGGGTGAGAGATTAGCTGAAGAGGTACTTGGTAAATTACACATATGATAATGGCTAGAAACAGAATTACTATAAAATAAGTGTATAGTTGTTAGCTACTAACAATTCTGCACTCTTTGCCTTAATAGTATAGGTGGTTAATGTTATTAAGCGCTGGCCTGGTGTGACAAAGATCTCATTTGTGGCTCATTCATTGGGTGGTCTTGTAGCAAGATATGCAATTGGGAGGCTGTATGCTTGTGAGGTTCTCTCTTGCTCCACTCCTGCAGTAGAGAACACTTCTGTAGAATATCAGATGTCATATGGAGCACGTATAGCGGGACTTGAACCCATGAATTTCGTAACATTTGCTACCCCTCATTTGGGCTCTAGAGGACATAAACAGGTACTTCGATTCACTGCTCCATGTACCAATGTTAGTTAATATGCTTTCAATCCGTGTAAGATTTGACTTCTTGATTATTCAGTTTCTGAAACCCAAATATTTGATAATTGATGAATAGCTGCATTTTCACTTGTTATGTGTATGCGACGCATCAAATGTTAGCCACTGAATTGTGGTAAATGAGCATAATGCCCCACTATGTATTTAGAATGAGACAGCTAATATGAATCGACTCACATGCACTTTTTACTTATAAATTTTCCTCTTCGTTAGATTTTTATTCACTTCAGTAACTATGTTGTTCTAATTCTTAAATTGTTAATGCCCCTTATCAATTTCGGTCCAGTGGTCATATATTGAAGTTTTAGGGTATATTATGTTTATAACTTGGAAGTATTGTAAAATGACTCATGCAGATCATAATGAAATATTATAATTATCATTACAATTGATATGTTTTCTAAAACTTCTAAGGTTTCGTCACTATTCCTACGACATATATGTATGACTGTGAAATTCTTATTTAGATCTGTTTAGGTATAGTAGTTATTGTACACATTAAAAAGTTACCGTTTATTTTAACTAGTTTAAAACTACTATTTCTGTTTAGATATATAATTGTTGTATCAGATCTCTGAACTTACATAATATCGACCAGAAACTAATTTGTTCCTATATCCTGTCATCTCAGCTTCCACTCCTCTGTGGTCTTCCTTTGCTGGAGAAAGGAGCAACACAAACTGCACACTGGATTGCTGGAAGATCAGGCAAGCATCTATTTCTTACAGACAATGATGATGGGCAACGTCCTCTCCTAATTCGGATGGTCAACGACCATGATAACATCAAATTCATGTTAGTATTTCTTTTATATTACTTTCTGTAGTTACTATGTGTGCTTTTCACAGAGAGGATCATTGGTGGTGCCTCACTTAATGTGATGACTCAGATCCATGCCCTTTCGGTTAAAAGTGAGGTGGCTTTCAACCACACTGCACTTTGTTGCCATAGATGTTCTTGTTTATGTGACTTTTATTATCCTTTATTTCATTTACTTTCAGGTCTGCTCTACGCTCTTTTAAGCGTCGTGTGGCATATGCAAATGTAAATTACGATTGTATCCTTTTTTGAGACTCATCTAAAAGTCGAATTATTTTGTCCATCGAGAAATCAATTTCAATATGTCAACTGGTATGTTTCACCTTTACAAGCTATCAGATGTGGTTGGGTGGGGAACCTCGTCAATACGACACCATCATGAGCTTCAAGCGGTATATTCTCTCTTATTTTTTTCTCTTAATTTCATTTTTCTTATCATTCTATAGTTCATTTTATTTAAAACCTCTGAATAGTCTTTGTTTCCTTTAGTTAAATCATGTCGAGGAGAATCAGAAGTATCCACATATCGTACATGCTGAACGAGGATCCTCGGAAATCTTGAAGGCCGGATCATCCGCTTCACTAGGCAGAATAATGACCGACTTGGAAGGTCTGTCAATCTTCTTATATTTCAACATTTCAATTGTCATATTGTTTTCGTGTACAATTATTTGAGGCACAAGTAGTGAAGGATCTTGTGGGACTATCTAAAATGAGAAAATGGGTTGTCCGCTTAAACCTTGCGGTATCTTCCTTTTAAATTGTGATTACTTCTCGGTTATTTTCCATTTTTGCTTTAGGCACTCCACATATTGCAATTGATGAATTAAATTATGATGAGCCATAAAATAGGATTCTAACTCGTGGTGAAATATATAATGCACATACAATAGGATTCTAATTCGTGCAACTCATCCTCAATATTGAACCAGGCATGAGGAGTCCATGTACTTTTCACTAGACCATCAGCGTCTGTTTTTACTTTTCACCTTGTTTCTTTATTCAATGCATTCAGACACTGTAGTAAAACATGCATGCCAATTCCTATGCGCACAATTTGAAGACTTCCATGGTGTTGAATAGAAGTATATTCCTTGTCTCCTGAGATATTTGCTGACTACATAAATTGTTTGCTTTAGTGTTACTTTTCGTTTCTCTATGGCATACTTTCCTATAATTGATCTTGATAAGAACAGTAAAAATTACTAGTATACAATGGCTGCATTTTTTTTTCTGGTTTGTGATATTGATGAACATAATTATTATAATACAAGTATTATTGCACTTCATACTTCAATTTCTTTATTGTATGTTAACCTTGTGAATTGTGATGTAACTTTCATTCTTATATCCAGAGGAAATGTTCAGAGGCTTAAGTCGAGTACCTTGGGAGCGTGTTGATGTCAGTTTTCGTAAAAGCAGCCAAAGATTTGTTGCACATAACACCATTCAGGCAAGAATGTATACTACATGAAGTTTCGATATAGTTTGTTATTAATAGTTCATTGTTGTCACAATGTTAACTACTTAAAAGATAAAATAAACAGAGTTTAAGAGTTGGTTTTGCGAGGATGATGAAACATCCTTGATTCTGGAAAAATGTAATTTGTTGGATGTCTAATACTCCCTCTGTTTTTTCTAGATGTCATCCTAGCAAAAAAATTGTTCTAAAATATTTGTCATTTTGGAATTCCAAGTAATATTTGATTTTCTTGTACTTTTCAGCCCCTATTTAGTGAGGAATGAATAATAAAGACTTTTAATACCAATGTGTTCATTAAATGTTGCTTTATTCATTGATCAGGGTAATATATGTCAAAGGTCATTCATTCTCAAGTTATTCTATTGATGTGAAGGTTGTTAGGATGACAACTACAAGAACCTGAAGGGAGTAGTATCTTTGGTCATCAACGTGTATAGCACCTTTAGTGTAGGTTTCGTCATGGTTATTTAGGTTCCATACTGGAGATAGTGCACACTGTTGTTCCTCCATTACCTTCCATTTTCTGTCGTTTAAATGAACTCTCGAATCTCATGTTATAGCTTCAGTTATACAAACACTAGGCTCAAATTTTTAAGAGGTGTTGCTTTCTACAAAACGTGCAAAAGTATATCAACAAAAAGTTTCCAGGATTAATTATTTTGACCAGGTGGTTTGGTCTAGAAATGTATATATCAACTTTTCTTGGTTGACCTTTAACTACTTCACTTTCTGATCCATATTACGGCTCCAGTTATACAAACACTGGGCTTATTATCTGTTTCAACTTGTCTTGACTCTCCTTTCTTATTTCTTTCTCCTTGAATTCAGGTACAGAATTATTGGATGAATTCTGATGGTGCCGATGTTGTTCTCCATATGATCGATCACTTTCTTCTATAGCAATATCACATTGATGATCCTTAGCTGGAAATGTTAATTCAAGGTAAGATTACTTGTTCCTCAGGCATTGCATTAACAGTGAAGCATCAACTGTTAAACTCTATGAACACAACTCTTTTTTGTTGCACTTACTAAGTTGCTTGGAGCCATTTATTAGAAATGACGACAAATTATATTTGTGCTCTTAGGATGATCATTTGCATCATCTTTAAGAGTTTTATGTCATTATTGATTTCGATCCCTTCATGTGCCTTTCATGCTTGTATTTTCAAGATTAAATTTAATTACGGAAACTAGGCTTCCCTTGGAGGGGTCTCGAGGGGAGAGGTTAAATGTTCAGCTGATGACAGATTTTGTTCGACCCTGTGCAGCAGTGCAAGCTGAGAAGCACGAATAGCATATTAAGTCATCTCTGTCTTCCTTTTGTGTGTGTTTCACTAAGTAATCTGGGGATTGCTCCTCTGAAGATTATTCTTATTATGTTTTCTATAAATCTCATTAAGAAAAGCTGTGATTGACACCTTTCCTGCAAAATCTGTTGCTATTTATCCATTTCAAGAAGAAGTATTTCCTCTTCATCATTTGTGTGACCTATCCAACACAATCTTCATTCATCTCATGCCGTTTAGAGCTTCACAAAAAGTGTTTACTAAAAACTTTTGCAGGAGTGAAGTCGGCTCGACCAACATACCGTATATACTATATAGTCAGGAAGGTCCTTTTCTCTTAAGATTTCTTCTCTTGGCCAGAAACTTGACCCTAAATATGTGTATCTAGCAGAATGATTGTCAATCTCCTGTATTGCTCTTATATTCTGTTAAGCTCTTGAAGCCTTGCAAAACTGATTAGTTCTAGATGAAAGTACCGCATGGGGAGCAGCTCTATGAAAAGCAACCGTCGAGTTACAGTTCAGTAATAGATTGTACATTTCAGCAGAAGTGGATGAAGCCATTGTCACCAGATTTTCGAAATAGGAAATATGTTCCTGCAGTCCAAAGTACAGTATTTACTAGTTTTGTAAAAGAGACTCTGGTGCCTTTTCCCTATATAGCTGAATCCTGGAATGTAATTATCTTATTCAGGCTGCAAAAACTTTTCAGAAAAGATAATATCGTCATCCTTGCGGCTTTCATGCACCCTTGTCTTGGAGTACACGACGGAGATAAATCGTGGGATGTGCTTCTTTAACGCACTATATATTAGTATCATGGCTAGACTGAAGTGCATGGATAAGATTATTTTAATAGGTGTCGTAATAATTTCAACAAGAAAGTGTATTATATGATTTTCTTAAAGTAACTAACAAATTATATTCCAGCCTTTTCTTTACAGTTTATTGACAATGAATAAAATGCACAATCAATCAAAAAAAGTCATTTCTCAAAGAAATTCTCTAGTACTTTAGTACCAAGTAATTTTGATGCTCCAATATAGGTTTCTCTTAATAAAAGTTAATGATTCTCTGTAAAGCATAATAGTCTCGTAGTTGGGGCACATCATAATATGCGTTTTCTTGGTGCCGCATACGACAATTTAGAAATATTCTATCTGAAAGATTTATCTCTATACTAGTGGATGCGGTTCGGCGAGACGCTGGCTCTAAACTCTATATATTGGTTACACGAACAAAGTGTTTACCGAATATTTAATATTTTACTCATATGAAATAAAGCACATAAAATGATCCATGTACTGGGCCTGAGCCTCTTTCGAGAGGCCTCAAGTCATACTTCCTCTATTTTCGGGGATGCGTTTGCAACTATTTAGCACCCACTCTTTAGGTTTGCCGATAACTTTTACCATCCACTCTATTCGGTTTACTAGCATTTCAATTAATTTTGAGAATCAAAAAGCACCCTATTACCTGACATTCGTCTACAAAGTATGGGATTATCATCATTACCACGTATGTTTAACATAATTAACGCGATAAACTAAGGATCAAGGATTTTATAAGTGTTTACAAGTGGATATTTCTATAATCCAATTATATACATTATTTTGTAATTAACAATAAGTATTCTCAATAAATAATTTTTGATTTAAAAAGGCAAAATTTATTTATTCCATATTTCCATAATCTGTTTTCATATGTAGATGATCTTGCATTATTAGTGGAGTTATATTCAGGCTCAAGCGAATTAAATATTTGTCAAATTATTTATCCTAAGTACACAAAAGGCATATACCTACTCATTATGTTTGAAATATTTGCAATCTAACATAACCAATATAAAATTAATTTAGTTTACAATTAGGAGTTAGTTGTAAGAATATTATTATTTAAGTATTATTATGTTAATAATATCCTCATTATGTTGGCCATTAATAGGATGTTTATGTTGCAAATCCGTTACGAACCGTTACAACCGATACTAAAACGTTATAACCGTTCAAACGTTTTTCCAATAATTAGCTTTGATGGGGAGTTAATATTATGATTAAGTCTGAGATGATATGGTCCTTTCTCTACCTATATATAGATCCTTTTATCCATCAAAAGAGATCATCACACATAACGAATAACACATAAAGTAAATACGATATATATAGGGCAAGAGTAAGATACCATCTCATTTTTCATTTGGGCAAGCTCGGAACGATACCTCAGTTATGTCTAAATGGCTGGAGGTATGTTACTTATATTTTTCATAAAGTGATAATCATGTAATTCAAGATTTTGGGATAATATTGAATTATGTTTTCTAACAATTGGTATCAGATTTAGGATTGTGAATGCATGATTATCCTTATGAATTCGTTAAAATGAAATGTTCTTATTGATAACTTGTTATTTATAAGTTGATAATGAATGATTATTTATCATCTGTAAATGGATTTCTATGTCATTGATAGGATTGGTACAATATTATGTGTATTGATCGCATTCTATGCAAATAAATGCTCTTGTGTACACTTGATAATCCTCTTGTATGAGCAATTGTCCATTCATATATGTCAATATGATATGAAATCTAAATATTTTAATGTTTTGGTCATGAATAAATATGATGATTTTCTCATGATTCAGTATGGAATGGCCATGAGTATATATTTGGGTATGAAATTAATATTATATACAATTAAGATGTGTATACTGTAGTATAATTTTCGTATGGTTGTCCATTTAAATATGTTAAAATGATATAAAGTTATGTATTGACGTTGTTATATATATCACATAATCTATATATTTCACTACCAAATTATGACATTATGAACTTCGATTTTATTTAATTTATCGTGCCACGAAAATCATGAAATGTTGGTATTGGCATTTGTACCATTGCCATGTAGATATGATGATATATTCTGCATATAATGTTTCATAGATATGATTATTTTAATCCACAAATGAATTGAAGTACGTGCATTGGATATAGTCTATTGTGATGAAAGTTTGAAGATTTCATCTCTAATGGCTTGACTATTCCGGTCATTTTTCTTTTGTGGTTTGAAAAGTTTGGTATGTTCGCATAATAATTTCTAATTTTTCATTTAACAATCCCATATGAAGTATATATATTTTTTCGATAATATAATGTAATATTATTTTGTGTTCATTCATTTGGGAATATGAATATATGCTAGCCCGTGTATGAATGAATATTAATAAATTCATTTACCTTTAATTTTAGAGGCATTAAAGAAAAATTATATTTACTATTTCAAATTTAAATTATTGATAGTTGTCTCTTCCATTTTGTTGTTGAGATTTCATTCATGCAATATTGTACTATGTTATTTCATAATATGAGATGAATGTAATTAGTATGCATGATCATCTACATTATTGTATCTATTGTATGTGTCATGTACTATGTAAAGAAGGAATGATGGTATGTTTGATCAATTATATACCCCAAAGCATATATAAAGATTTTGGGAGAATCTATTTTTCAATCTGTCTAGCATTATAATTGCTCGATGGACTTAATGTGTGATTCCCCATCTAATGGCTCTTTATATCATTATTTCTGATTATTGAGTGCAATTAAGATTAAGAACATTATTATGTAAATATATTAAGAATGTGAGAATATCAAGAGTTTTTTTGGATTAAGACTCTTATTTGATTTTCCAAGCAATTTGATTTAAGTCCTCATTCTTTCATGTAAATTCGTATATTAGTGGGTGACTATATTTGAGATGAACTTATGTTACTTCATCATATATGTTATTCTTAATTTATTGAGGCTTAATGAAGGTCACTTGATCGGATGCATATTACATTGGCTACTGCCTTTTGCAATGATTGTATGTTATAATGTTCACAATTGAAATTATGAAGACTACAAATTGTTTCAGTCCAGAGCCAATATGTGTATCAATTAAAGAATTTTTGAAAGCTTGTGGTATTGATTGAAGATCTTAACTGAATATAAGTGAATCCAAATTACGGGCACTTTCTCTTGCTGTAAGTCTTATGGTAAGAAGGTATTTTGATACAAGACTTTGAAAACGAAAACTATTATTAGGCAACCAGTTTTACATAATTCAAACCGTTCGAAACAATCATATTTTACGAGATAAAAAATATATATATATATTATTGATTATTTTATTACAATTAATTGCATGTAATAATTTATAGTTAATACCATAATGATTGAGGTATAATTTTTTTTTTTTTTTTTTTGGACGTTACCATAGCCTATTATTAAAGTCATTAAATTATATTTATTTTCCGCATTTATGTTGGCCATAGTTTCTCTTTATCGCCACACAGGGGTTTTCTCAAGCCTATTATTATGTTGTGCAAAATTTTGAGTAATTATTTATGTCTATTATTAAGAAAACTAGTTAGTCACCACAGTGACCTAGTTAAATGTTAAAATAGATATTTTATCTCATATTATTAAGTTGTGCAAATTTTGAGATATGATGGTTACAACATTAATTTACTTTTAGGTGCTTGTTAGTCACCACAGTGACCAAGCTAATGAGTAAATTAATATTTTTATCTCAACTAATAGTTATATCAACTAATGAAAATATTAGTTATCTGTCAATATATAATGATAACATGCAATTAGTAGTTCTTATTATTTAGAACATACATAAAAATATTTTTATGGAGGTGCATGCTTATGATATAACTTCACTCTGATGGGTTAATTATATTAAATATTGACATAACATCATGTGAATAATTCATATTGCTCAAATATGTTGATTAGTTTTGTCCACAGACATATTAATTCACCTATTTGAACAATAATTAAGAAATTTATTCAATTATTATGTTAACTATAATTTTAAATATAGTAACATCAAACAACATCATCATATAATTTTAGGTGACTACCCACAGGAGCGCCTGAAATTATGTTGTTCAAATTATTATACGTGTTATTTTAAGCTAGATTTGTCAAATATTAAGGCAGTTAGTGGTCACATGATTGGTTACCCTAACGAATTCATCGGCAATGTTAGATTATATATATATGAATGGTAAAATCAGTGGGAGTACTAGATAATGATGATAATCCTATTGATGAACACATTCACAATAAGGATAATCCATAAATTATCACTACCACTATCATAGCACTATCACCGTTCAGAATGTTATTGAAGTACATTTATTTTCAGAATGACATTGAAAATTATAAGAAAATGTATGTTATTCCTGATGATTATTATTATCCAATAAAATCTGAAGGGTTAAAGACAGTGACGGATCTAGGAGTATGAAAGTGTTTGTTCGAAATTGTCATAATTTTCAAAGTGCATGTTCAAAACACTTACATATAGTCAAATATAATTTTAAATGCTAATTTTACATTAATTTTTCATTTATACATATAGGTCCGCCACTGGTTAAAGACTTGGTTTCTTATTCACAAACCAATAAAAATGATAGGATAACGAAAGGTTCAAAACACATGAACCTTGATTCCTTATTACTTAAGCAAGATGTTATTGTTTTTGTAAGCATAGATAACAATTATTGAGCTCTTAATACATTTTAACATCTTTAATGTCTGTTTTCTAATATGTATACCTTATGTTTAGAATAATGATAACAGACACTGTCTTCACTTGGAGACATAACGTGACCATTATGTTCTTCTCACTTACGGTCTAGCTATGATAGTTATTAATGTTGTAGTACATGGAAGTAAGCATTTTGCAAAATAATTTGTGCACGCCATGACTCTCATTTGTAACTTGATTAGTCAAGACACTTATGGTAACGAAATAAACGAGTGATTTGCATATCATGCGCGCCTTATGTTCTTAGGGAAATAATAAACAATCCTCTGAAAGACCAAGTGGGAGACTGTAAGAATATTATTATTTAAGTATTATTATGTTAATAATATCCTCATTATGTTGGCCATTAATAGGATGTTTATGTTGCAAATCCGTTACGAACCGTTACAACTGATACTAAAACGTTATAACCGTTCAAACGTTTTTCCAATAATTAGCTTTGATGGGGAGTTAATATTATGATTAAGTCTGAGATGATATGGTCCTTTCTCTACCTATATATAGATCCTTTTATCCATCAAAAGAGATCATCACACATAACGAATAACACATAAAGTAAATACGATATATATAGGGCAAGAGTAAGATACCATCTCATTTTTCATTTGGGCAAGCTCGGAACGATACCTCAGTTATGTCTAAATGGCTGGAGGTATGTTACTTATATTTTTCATAAAGTGATAATCATGTAATTCAAGATTTTGGGATAATATTGAATTATGTTTTCTAACATTAGTGTCTACTGGGGAATCACTAATAATAATTAATAATAATGAGATGCAAATTGAAAAATGGGATACTACATATCTCTGATTTTTTTTTTTTTTTTATGCTTAATGGCGTCACCACAAATATTGATAATGGATATCATGGCCCTCCAATATAATTGTATACTTAGATTTCGTATTCTCTCTTTATCATGACAACATATCTCCGATTTAATTTTTTATTTTTTTCAATCTCTTTTATGGAGAATTTATTTCTATGTCTTTTAGTTGGAGCACAAATGAAGAACTTTTTTTGTTATGTTAAAAATCTACTTGAGAGATTTGAATCTTCGAACTTTTATACTGACAAGCCAACCACTATCATACCCCACCCAAAATGATGAATTTTGAAATGACGAATTTTATTATTATTATTATTATTATTATTAATTAACCATTATTAATACTCCTCTCGTTTGTATAGATCACCTTAATATACAAAAATATCAATTATTTTGAATCGGAAAAAGTTTGAAGTAGAAGTACCAAAGATAAGTTCATTTGAGTTGGTAGATATCCAACTATAATAATGAGTTTTTATTAGTCCTCTTAATTGTGTTAACCCCCCTGGAACAACATAATTCTGTGCCGCCATTTGTCTTGATGACATATTCCTATAACATGCATAAATTGTTTTTATTTTCATTTTTTGCTAAAATAAAAATAAATTGAATATCCATCGATAACAAGTTAGATTAAGAATTCTCTGAAGACTATCATAATAATTTATATTAGTATAGGGATTAATTATGTTATTTATATACTAAAAAAAATCTTAATAAATTATAAAACCGTAACCAATCCAAAACGAATAGCCATTTTTTAGTTCATTTGCCTACTTGTAGAAACAGTGCATGAGTGATGACATCATCGAAACTTGCATAGTAGTGGTTGATCCACAATAATGCAAACTTAAAGCATTTCCACAATTATTGATTTGGCAAGCTGAATAGTGTATATATGCTGTGTTACTACATCATCAAACATAGCTATTATTTCACCAATGAAAAAGCTAAAGTTATTAGTCAAATGAGAGGAGCCCAAAATGCACCCTCTCTTCTAGACAATGCGTGATGTTGTGTACCACTATCTAACTTTAACCTAAATAAATCATCTACTTATTTTCATTCTTACAATTCCTTCTTATCCCTCTTTATGACTTTCCTAATCGGAGTGTTGGATAAGTTTTCCATCCCAATTTTCCTCATCGAACGCGTTAGGATTCTCACACATATATGTTAGCCACAACGAGAAAACATAATTTATGATGTGCATATTACGACGTCGTCGATCGTTGGCTCGAGAGTCTATTCAATATGTAATTGATAAATAGCGCTTGCAGTTCCGTTACGAAAAAGAAAAACATATGTTTTTCAGGACAATGATTTAACTATTACAATAGATGGACTAACTAATAAAGATTAGCCTTCGATTCAAATATTTGTTAAGTGTACTCGATAATATAAGCGCATACTAAAATATATATGATGTGAGTAAATTATCAAAATAGTCCTAGAAAGTTAGTTAAGGTTGTCATTTGGTCTACAAATGTTTAAAACTTATAAATTAGTTTTTAGTATTGGATAAAAGTTGTAACGTAGTCCAAAAAAATGATGGAACTGTTAAAATTTAACAGAACCTAAAAGTGAAAGTCAATTACATTCCATTAATTTTTGGATGCACTAACTTTTATCCAATTTCGATATTTATAACTTTTAAATTTCGGTGACTAAATGACAATATCATCCACTTGCTAGGAGTATATAGGTAATTTCCATCAAATTATTCTCAACACATACATTCACTATTAGTATATATGATATTAGGTTAGATAAATTGTATCGAGCTTAGCATATAAATTCTTTATTGTAAACCTAGTCTTTTATTCACCTCAAATATGTTAGCCAATATTATTGATTAATAAGCAAACAAAGAAGTTTGGTGAAAATTGAAAATGCCAAAATTACTTATAAACAACCATACGAAAGTACCAAAATAATTGTAGCTACTTGAGATTGATCAGTTGCTTTCAAACTCTTTCAATGGAAAACATAATTGAAGGCATACATCAACTATCTTATATCAACACTCAAACCAGAAATCAATAATGAATTATCCGACGTCACAAAAAAAAATTTATTATCATATTTATAATTACATCATGTTAATGCATGTCATAATCTTTGGAATCTCACACTTGCATTGTCATTTTTCTCACACTGGCTCCTTCTCTTCTCATCCTCAAACTTCTGCATCATGCCCTAATTAGCTCTTCCCATTTCATTGATGTATTATTTATGGTTATTATAAGGGATAGTTTCCTAGCTTGTTCGATCCTAAAATATGCAACTTTATTTTTGGATCAGTTCGAAAACAACCTTCACGCATGTTATTACAGAAGTAAGAATGTGCACGGTCAAATGCCGTGACCCAATTACGAGTCTTTTGTGAGACATAAACACATCCAGGGACGGAACTAGGATGGAATTGAACTTAAGAAGGGACAAAATTTAAAATAATTAAGTAGAAGGGGCACAATTTTAAAATGAGAAGACAAAATGATAGAAGAAGAAGAAGAGTATAATAAAAAAAAAAAGAAACAACAAAGGAGATTCGAATTCGAACCTATCCAAAACATGTGAAAACATGATAACTTTGCCATTTACTCTAGCTCAACTCTACTATATATACACAGATTATATATATGTCAACTTTCGGAAATCGGGGGGCATTCCGTCACTGAAGACATTGATATAGTGTCATATTTTATTGGGCAAATTATTACAACAATCACCTATGTTTAGAGAATGTTCAAATGCATCATTTACGTTTCAAACCGTCCTTGTCAGTCACTTATATCTTAAAATGTTTCAGTCCATCACCTAGTCTGTGTCAAACAATTATTAATAATACTATCATTTAAGGGGCAGGTAATTTGTCAGTAAATCTATTTCGGTCATTTGGTTAATATATTTTGGGGTGAAAAATATCAAGAAAATATGATGAAATAACCCACTCTCAATTTCGAATTAGTAAGAAGAGTAGTTTCGGTCTCTAACTATACATCGATGTAGTCAATTTCATAACAATAGTGGTTGAATTCCTATATTAATGTAATATTTTTATATTAGTAGTTTTCTAGTGTTTATTCTATGATGACTCTAACTTGACTCTTCAGTTCCTTTAGTGCTAAAATTATAAATTTATCATAATATTGTTAATTTAATTATGCTATCAATAATCTATTATTACTTAATAAATATGACATTTTTTGATGGATTATTGTTATGCAAAAATTATTTTAATAATTATTAAGTAATTATTATTATTATTATAATAATTATTAGTATTATTTTATTTTTTAATCAATATATAATACTCCCTCCGTTCCGATATGTTTGATTGTTTGGGGAAAAAGTACTTTATTAAGGAATGATGCAAGATTACAAATATGTCCTTCAATAATTGTGTTGGAATGTTACTTTATTAGGGACAAAAAGTACTTTATAGGGACAAAAAGCAGAAAATAGACTTAAAAGTTCATTGAAAATGTAAACAATCAAACATTTTGAAATATGACAAAATTTCGAGCAAATTGCTGAAATGGTCCTCGATAGTATGACCAAATTGCACTTTGGTCCCCAATAGTTACACGGTTGCATGTTAGTCACCGAAAGTGGCCAAAAATTTGAACTTTAGTCCCCACTTCAAGTTTCCGTTGACATTTCAAGTTTAGACGTTAAAATTGGGGTAAAAATATAATTTTAAAGACTTAAAATTGATCTTTTGCCCCAATTGGTGCCAAAATGAAACTCCAATCTTCACCCCAAGTAGGGTTGTAGAATTTCATTTTAGCACCAAGGGGCAAAAAATCAACTTTATGTCTTAAAAAAATATATTTTACCCCAATTTTAACGCCTAAACCTGAAATGTTAATGAAAAACTTAACGTGGGGACTAAATTGCAACTTTTTGGCCACTTTCAAGGACTAACATGCCACCGTGTAACTATTGGGGACCAAAGTGCAACTCGATATACTATCGGAGACTATTTCATCAATCTTTTCATAAAATTTCTAAACAATCAAACATATTGAAATACGAGTATATAGATACAATTTTAAAAATTTTAGGACCCTCTAAAATGAGCCTCTAGTACATCACACCCAGCTTGGAATAAGGGCCGACCTTAAATCAGCTGGAGGTCTATATTGAGTACCGAATATGCATCATACAAGTAGTGTAATATAGGACATGATTAAGTAGGGAGTATATAGTCTCATCATCTTTATTAGACAACCTTCTTTCTTACTATTTACAAATTCCACTTCATTGGCTACTTTCATTTATACTGTTGTACCAGATTCTACTCAGACATCATGCGTTTTCTTGGTGCCGCATCACATCTAATATCATTTTTTTTCTTCTTTTTTTCAATTCAAAATCATTTTTCTTTTGAAGTAAAAGTTTATCAATATCATTAATATTATTAGCATGTCCAAAATTTACTAACCATATATCTCATCTTCAACCTCAAATGTGAGTGTATATGTCATACTCACGTTATCAAATCTTAAGCTACTCCAATTATTACGAATTAATTTTGAGATAGAACATGATCTTATCACGTCACGTGTAACCCCTCTCAACTGATTAGCTCAATGTGGATCTAGCTTCCGATATTGTGATTTATGTAAATCAATGTTTGTGTAAATCAAGTCACTTGTGGGGAAGGACATATTGATGCACACGTCCCTCATTGCCGAGTGTAAACAGGTTCTGGATGCTACTCCTCATATTAAAAAATCCCATGATTCTTATCATATATCGTGTGACCCACTTACTGTAGGAGTATGACGTCCTTGATTATTGTCCTCGTGTTTATAAAATTACGAGGATAGAATTAATAATGACATCATCCAAAAACATTAATTGTCATCCTCAAAAAACAGTGTCTATAATGGACAATATAGTAAGGGGAAAAATGAAGTTGGAAGAGGAGTCCCACACGAGAAGCCAAAAACGAAGTCAAAAGATAAATTAAAAGAGCCCAAAATGAAGGCACTCAACAAGACAATGCTTGCTGTTGTGTACCACTTTCAAATCATTCACCTATCTGTTCACTGTTTCATTTTTATTGCTCATCTTTACATGTAGATCGATACCACTCATTTATTCTTTAACATTTTATATACGTTCATCAATCTCACTACTTTACTAAATTATCTCAAATATTGATATTGCTTGCGTATTATTACAGGAATATAATACTGTAATAAACTTATGTTGTTTTTTCACATTTTATTTTGCATTATTTTTTTCCTTTCCAAAAATCAAGAACTGGGGCATAGTCATATTTTCTAGTCGGATTTAAACATCTTCATCCATTTAAGATTAAATTATGTAAATTGTGCCACTTTCGAAGACGTGATATGTGTTATTAGAGACTAAAGTACTCCTCGAATGCATTATTCAGAATTGGATGATGCCATAAATCCCATTCAACATCATGCCATGCATGTATGAAGGGGAAATAGCAGGAGATGCCATAAATCCCATTGGACAATTTCTAACCATCATCATTATATGATAACTTGTTATAACAAAAATCATCACATGGTAAATATATAAGAGTTCAATTATTTCTTCATTTCATAGTCCAAAATCGTGTACATTTCCAAAAACTAAGCCAGCTCCATGATCACAAAACTGATATTCAATTCACCATGAGCAGCCAACAAGGCTGAAAAAGCAGAAAAAATTCTGCAAAAAATTCCAAGAACACCAGAAATGGAAGAAAAAAAATCAAGAAACCTGCTGATTATCATCCTGAGAATTGTCCAGTACCATTTCACTTGTGGTAGTTTCTTGTTTTTTCTCCTCATTTTCATCCTCTGATTTTTCACTTCTCTCAAGACTACTACAACTAGAACAAGTAGTAGTGTTGCTTCCAAATGAAGAAGCCCTGCTACTAATTGCAGTTGCTAAAAAGGTTGGTTTTTCTTGACCAGCCATGATCACAAGAAACTTCTCCTCGAAAACGGGTGGAGCCGTTTTCAGGGTGTCTTCAGAGTCACCCTCCCCTGCTTCCAGGTCTCTTTCCCCTTCGCCCGCGTTTTCCAGATAGCCGGAGAGCTTCCAGTAGGAGCAGGCAAGGATCACGAGGGCGAAGGCGATGAGACCCAACATTGCAGCTAGTCCACCAAAGAGATATGGGACTGGGGAGTGCCATGGTGACCTTTGTACCATAGAGCCCATAGGGCTTAATGCTCTGCCTTGACTCTCTGCATTCATTGCCATTATATATAAAAACGATTAATTGTTTCGATAAATGATTATAGTTACTATAATATATTCCGACAAATGATTTGTTGTGTAGTTTAATTAAAGAAGATAAATTTGATAAATTATGTTTTTATGTTTGGTGGTTGTTTTGACGTGTGAAATGGTTGCTTAAAACTTAAGAAGGGGAAAATATGATGAAGAAATTGAATGAGGAGTAAAATGGATTGGGTTGGTTTTATAGAGGGAAATTGAGAGAAAATTGTACTAGTGAATAGTGATATAGGATTTTAATTGCATAATGCTTTTTCTTTATGTTTTTGCTTTATCTATTAGGTAGGAAAAAGTTTGTAGAAGTGGAAATTTACGAGGGTTGATACCGATGACTTCCAAATGTTCAATTATTACAAAAGTTTGAAGGATGATTAACAATGTTTTGTTTGTGTTTTAGTACCCTTGCTCACAACATGATGGGTAGTGATATGAATGAACCCATGATTTTAATTTAGGGTATTTATTTTATCATTTAAAATATAATTTTTTTATATATGTATTCATTTTAAAGAAAATGGAACTGAGTAAAAGCAAAAGGGATATATCCGGATAAAGATTTGAACCAAAACCTCAAATAAATTAGACAAATACTTTACTATTTATCATATGAATACATTCAACATACTCTTGGTTCGTCCATGACTAATGAGTAGTAATCACTAGATTACTAGACTATTGGGGATGTTAAATTTTGATCATTTTCACTAGATTTGTGTAGAACTTGGGACATTTATCGTAATGTATTGTGGAAAAATTTAGTCAAGTGTCACCGAATTAATTACAACACTCAATAATCTTTTATTCTATATATAAAAGAGGTTGAACCGCAACCTTAACAGTTACGATGTTTTATGCTCCAGTGTCTTGGGAAGTCGAGATGAAGTAAATTGCGGGATGTGCTTCAGATGGTCAGAGGATTTGAGGTTGTTCGTTAACCACTTTCATAACAAATTTTGCTTTATAGGAGACTCAAATTCACACGCTGTAAAAAAAACAATACGTAATATTACTCAACCCAATCTCTTTATCACTTTAACATATGTTTGGGACACAACAAACTATATTATCAGTGACCTTTGCTCGCAAATACTCCCCCTATATCATTTGACATGTTAAAAACGCAAGATGAGTACCAACGCCCACAATAAAATCCAAAAAAAATTAAGAAATCATCGGTATCATCATGGAAGTCCAACATAAACTACTCCCTTCATTCCTAAGTGATGGTCATATTTTCAATTTTCATGGTTAACAAAACACAATTTAAAACATAAATATCTCTTATTTTATATGTGAAAAATTATAAAAAGTTAATATTTCAAAAATATATATTAAGACGAATCTAATAAGATGCTACACGACTATATTATTTATTAAAATTTATAAATATTATTCTATTGTTGTGGAGGGGTGGTGGTATTACTCCTGGTGCCCATAGTATAGGTCAATTTTTAGAAGGTGTACCGTGTATACCAAGTCGCTAGATATTTAGTCTTCATTGCCTCATTATACACGTCAATTTATGCTATTTGTAGTAGAGAGTCTACTGATTAAAAAAACAAAATCGCAAAAATTTATGTTATTTGATCTACTTAGACCCAACCGTTTTGTAAGGATAAAGGGCAAGCAATTCTTAGTGACTTTGGTCTGTAGTGTCTTTTCTGTTCATCAGTTACGTACTACTTACTAGTCGTAAATCAGACTTCAGATTTTGATGTGAATTCATGGATGAACTATATTATTTTTTAGATATTTTATGTAAATATCTTACATTAAAATAATATAAACAAGAATGTCTAATATATAAAACGTTAGTTTACTCTAATAAGGATGGTGAAGTTAGTGGGGTAGATGAACTTGTGATTGCAACATCGTGAGTTTGGCTCCCACTAGCTACCCACACTTTCTTAAATTGATCGAGTCTGTCACACATGATTTATCTCCCAATATAATTTAACTCACTGACGTAATTGATAAACTATTACGTCAGCTCGAAGCCTACCCAGTCCGCACTCAACATATAGTAAATACTCCCTTATCAATGAAGGTCACTAGTTTAAATAATCTTCCAAACATTTATATTTTGTTTTTGCTTCTATTTACATCTATTCTATGACAATTTATATTAAATTTTATTTTAAACGTAACTGTCTTTCTTATGTTAAAATCATGGTCCATCCCTAAATATTTTTGCATAAGCACCTTACATAACAAATCATTTAAGTAGTTAAGTCTTAGCTCTATGCAATAATATCACTATCGTCATTTTCTATTTTATTTAATTTAATCACCCTACTCATGATATCTTATCTGATGAAACCACTACCAGCTGATGCATTTTAAAATGCAATAGTCTGAATGTGCATGATGGTATTGTAGACAGAAATGGATGATAAACTGAAAAAGGTTAAAAAGAAAGTTGGAGACTTAGTTATGGACGTCAACTTACTTACTATGCTTTGGGAGAAGATATTTTTGGATGAGGGAAAAGGCTAATTTGACACATGGTAAATTGGTAATTCCTTTAAAGGAGGACATACTAAAAAAAAGTGATGTCATCCGACGTCTTGTTTGGTTAGTCCATCGTCTAACAGAGAAGATAATTCGTTATGTATTTTTAGCGATTTGGTATTTCATTTCATGAGTGTCCAGACTCTGGGTAATCACCTACAAGCAGGTCCTCCCTCAAACAAATGCAGTTACTTATGCACATATTGCGCGTCGAACTCATACACTTGTGGAGAAGCACATTTTTATAGTGATGAAGCTCGTGACCATTCAAACTATGCCCCGTGAACTAAAGGAGGACACATACTCTTTTATGGAATGGCGCACAAGAAAATTAACACTTCCTCCGTTTCTTTAGTTATCGTTCTAATCTAATTTTTTTGGTTTTTTACTAATTGTTTTAGTATAAAGTTTTATACTTTCAATATAATTTTTGCTTACTTTTTTTACTGAAGTTATCAATTATTCAAGGATATGATAGCAATCTATTACTATCATTTTATACTACCTCCATCCCTAAATGATTGTCACATTTGACTTTTGGTGGTCAATAAAGCACGATTTAAAACATAAATATCTTTTATTCTACAAGTGAAAAAATTATAACAAGTTGATATTTCAAAAATATATATTGAGACGAATCTAACGAGGTCCCACAAGACTATATTATTTCTTATCGTTTAATGAGAATTCATGATCAAATTTTATTGTAATTGACCACAAAAGTCAAAATGTGACAATCTTTTAGGGACGGAGGGAGTATTTTTTATTAATGTAGTTTCTGATTTTCTCTTTAATTTATATGTAAATGACTAGGACGATAAATAAAAGAAAATGGAGAGAGCAGTCCCATTATTAATGAAATAGTAGTGATGTTTGTTGCATTTCAATGATAGGCTTGTCTAAAGTGAGGTCATGTACGAGTAGTGTTCGTCTCCCACATGCCATTCCGCACTGAGCTCATGGTAACTCTAAGCCTCCACACGATCAATTACTACCTTCATTAATAAGAAGAAAATCATTATCATGTTTGTTCTTAATGATTTAATTAAAAAATTGTTGAATAATTAATTAAAGGGGTGAATTTAAATTTGATAATTTTATGTATGCTAATGAGTTGTGTAAAAATTGATATTGAAAGGAAGTGTTGGAAAAAAGTAATACTACTTTTTATCATATAGGAAGAGAGTGGAAAAGTTGTTCACCTTGACCTTATAAGAAGTGATCTTCCAAAAACTAGTTAATGAGTTACCAACATTATACTAAAGCCTCTCATAAAGAAGGAGGATGTGTGTACAAATCTTGAAATCAAATTTATGAGCCTAGGTACGAGTTGAGTTTTATTTAATTATAAATTAATACATAAGATTTGAAAAGCCCCATACTCTTTATTGGTTTCGAGGTTTAGAAGAGAGAAGTCAAGCCAGTTTACCTTTTGTTTTTTTATATCTCATATAAAATTTCTTCCAACTTCATTTGTTTAGATTTCAGCCCCATACTCTTTATTGGTTTCAAGATTTCGAAAGGAGAAGTCAGATCAGTTTTAAGGAGAGTGTGTTAACACGTGACTTGATTGTAATCGTTTCTTTACATTCTCATATCAGCATGTGTAATTTCTTCCTCTTCATCTGTAAACTTTTAGTTTTCAATTCCGTATTTCTTATAAAGTAAGTGATCAATCGGTGATATTGAAAAAAGGTAAATAATGTCCTCAACCATTAATCCATCTTCTTAAATTCTACAATAGCAACAAATAAACATCATTAATTGTTTTGAAATAAGATTATTAATGTGTCGATAACTAAAACAAAGAAAATATTATATAGAGGTTTACCAATTGCAAGCGACATGAAAGTCTTTATCACATTTGGATGATGGGATGGAATATTAAAACTTCGACTGGAAAATATCTATAAACCACTCACAATATTATACTCCCTCCGTCCCTAAAAGATTGTCACATTTTGACTTTTGTTAGTCAAACATTACAAAATTTGATCATGAATTCTCATTAAACGATAAGAAATAATATAGTCTTGTGGGACCTTGTTAGATTCGTCTCAATATATATTTTTGAAATATTAACTTTTTATAATTTTTTCGAATGTGAAATAATAGATATTTGTGTTTTAAATCATGATTTGTTGACCACCAAAAGTCAAAATGTGACAATCCTTTAGGGACGGAGGGAGTACTTACTAGTTACTAGTCCTCATTAATCATTTTAATTGTTAGTCTAGACTTATACTTACAAAATTAATAAAAGAAAACTTTGTCAAAATAAATATGAAATATCTTTTAATTAACACTATATTATTACATTATTTGGTTCATATAATTTAACACAAAAAAAAAGTCATAATGTATATTCAAAATGAAAAGGGACAATTTCTATACTTCCTGAAGGTGGATTTAGGTTGCCTTTTGGTCCTTTAAAGCATAAAAGTTGTAACTCAATCCATGATATTGTCCAGCGGTTGCAAATTGGTCCAAAATTTATTTAAGGTGTTAATTTTTAACGCCCTAATGACAATTGTAGTTCACTCTTAAACTAATTCTATTATTACCGTTCTAACTTATTAACAACGCGTGTAACTCACGAGGCTAAAATTATAAGGTTAAAATTCCCAAAATAGATTAAATTAGAATAAACACTTCTGTTTTATTTAATGTTGGCTAACTGAATTGATTAAGAAGTGGACCATTATTATTGAGTTGTAATTATGATTTGTTGCTGTAAAGCAGCTTTACAAAGGCAGAAAATAATAATGTCAACATTAGTTCCATTAATGACATTATATCACGGGAATTATAAGAGATAAGATGACATAGTTTAAGCCTTTAATCATTAATTAAACTTTATTAGTGCATAATAACGATACAAAATAAGATGATGACTGATAGTTCTTCCCCTCCTCTCTAAGGTTTAGAACTAACTTAGTGTTTAGAGATTGACAAAGCTCTAATTTGTGAGGCTTCGACTTCCTCACTGGTAAGTCCAATGTGTGTTATATTGGTGCTCGACCATAAATAATCCGATAACTTAAGTAAGGACCGCAGGTCAATGTCGAAACAAGTTTAGTGTCTTATCTTAATAGAATTTTAATGTCCTATATTCTTTTGTCAAATTTCAAAATTCTAAATGTCAACAAAATTCTAAATTAGAATAAAAACAATATCATTAAAAAATAAACGCGCCCAAATATACAATATATATACAAAATTGAACAAGTTTTACAATAGTTGAAGTAGACAACAAAAATTAAAATTCAAAATTAATTTCAAAATCATAAAATCGAACAACAATCAGACCTAAAACACAACATACATATAATATCCGAATAGTACTTCACATGAGCCGACAAAAGTCAACACTAAAAATTGATACAAAAATTACAGTATACAACAATAATCGAACCCAAAACTACATGATCGACGTAAACACCCTACCAACAAAGTAATACCAGCTTTATCATAGATAACAAAAGTCAAATCGCATCTAAAACAAAATTCAAAACCTAATCAAAGCAAATAAACAATAATACAAGTGATAATTTGTACATACATGTGAAACATGAACAAAATTTCATAAGTAATCAAAAGTCAAACATAAAATATCAACTAAAATCATAACAAAATAGATATATCACCTTCAACAAGTGATAACAGAGCTATGCATGACATTTTTAGATGAATCACGGTGGCCGAGAGAAGTATATTCAAAATTTTTTAAGGGAATGTGAAGATTCTAAAGAGAGATTGAGCGCAATGAAACGCAAGAGAGGGAATGTCCGGTCGAGAATGAGTAAAGGTTCCGAAACAGATCCGTGTGACCTTAACTCTATCGGGCTAGACATATAGGCTTCCGAGCCGAGCTTTCCCAACACCGAATTCCAAAGCTCGGTTCGGTTTTGCTCGCCCTTAAACAAGCTTTTTTTAGCCGAAATGAGGCCATTATTTACAACAACAAAGAGATTCATCGTTTGAATAATAATCATCTATGGGAGTCTAGTGATTTCAATACTCTAGAAATTAAACGCATAGTATCAATCTACTTAATATGCTCTTGTTGTAACTTCAAACCTTTACTAAAACTTCATATCAACCAAAACCAGCTGACTGGAATTCGCAACAACCAATGCGCCGGAGATGGAGGTGGACGACGACGGGGGCGGAGGGGTTTTGATACTCCATCAAAAATTTTAATAATATATTTTGTGAAAATATAAGTAGTATTTTCATTCTAGGTTATTATTGGTATTACATAATTTAATTGGTTAAAATACTCCAAAACAAATTAGGCGGGAGAGAATCTCGGAGAATTTTTATCCTTCTATTTATTTTGTACCATATTGCTCCGTATTTAAATTTTGCGTAATATTGGGAGCTGTTGATACTTGGCATGCATAAAAATGTGATTTTGATAATTTGTGGTGATTATGTAAATATAATATATTCTAAAGTTTTCCCCTTTTTATGAAATATGGATTCTTGATATTTTTAATAATTGTCCCCGTAAATTATGCGTTGTCGTTGAAAAATGGCAACGTAAAAGAGAATTTGGGGTGATGAGGTTTCAGTTTCTGAATTTTCCTGGAAAATTTTGAAGCCTTTTTCTTTACATTGTTGGATCATTACTTTCTGGGTTTGTTTGTATGGTTGGGTTATCATTAAGATAAATTGTTTGGGTTGTTTAACAAATAATTATTTAGAGGAACATGAAATGCTGATCGAGACGTTCCTTTATATTGTATTTCTGTGATTAGCAACAAAATGGCATCTTTTTGGGATGTTGAGAGTGGGTGTTAAGGTTGTATTTTTTAATTTTAATTTTTTCTTAAGAAGATCGAGCCTTGTCATCGCAATGATGCAAACCGTAGACCTCGTCATTGCGCAGTAATAGCCATTGCCATTAGGATAATCATAGTGTTCAAGGTTGCATTGGATGTTCTATGCGTCTAGATGCAAATATTGTGATGGTAGGAATGATGCTTCTTTAGGGTGGTCCAAGGACATTGCTTAAATTAGTGATTGTGAAGATGTGTACATTTAAGAGTTGTAACGTTGAGACTCGTATGAAGTTGTAATCAGAAACAACATTGTAATAGCAATGGTGAATTTGAGGTTTATGAGCTTTGTGGGGAATTCATTTGGATGCTCTGCATCAGGGGAGCGTTTACTTTCTGCGGCTAGGGATGGAGATCTTCAGGAAGCTAAAGCTTTGCTGGAATACAATCCTCGTCTTGCAAGGTATTCGACTGTTGGTGTTCGTAATTCCCCTCTTCATTATTCTGCTGCTCACGGCCACCATGAGGTACATCAGTATTAATATGATATTGACACTATTTATAGTAAAGTTTGTTGTTGATATCTTCTCTGGACGTTATTGATATGAAAGTTATCACCTCCCAAGCTCCCATTGATTGTTCTTTTCTTTGCTTTAGATTGTCTCCTTGTTAATTGAGACTGGAGTAAATATTAATCTCAGAAACTATAATGGCCAGGTAAGAGTTCCTTCTCCTTTTCAAGTTCATTTGTACTGTACTTGCTTATCTATGTTATATCAAATCTCAGGCATGCAATGAAATGAGAAAGTGCCTATAAGCCGTAGTTAAGCATCGTGCACCTGACTTTTAGTCTATGGAAGGGTTCTGTTTTCTTGTCTTCATAATTTTTGTGCAATCTGATGAACAGACTGCCTTGATGCAAGCTTGCCAACATGGACACTGGGAAGTTGTTCAGACTCTGGTTCTCTACAATGCTAATGTAAGGTTATAAGCATCACGTGTGCATTTTCTTTTCACTTTCTGTGGAAACTCATTCTGTTTTTGTAGTCTATATTACGGACTTAATGGCTGTATGTTTCAGATCCACAGAGCTGATTGTCTTAATGGTGGAACTGCACTTCACCTGGCTTCATTAAATGGTTACCCCAGATGTATTCGGCTTCTACTTGCTGATTACATTCCTAGCATTCCAAACTTTTGGAATATCATGCAGAAAAGATATAAGAAAGAAAAATCAATCACTGAGTTTTACAAATGGTAATCTTCTCGTGAGTTCTTTTTTCTTATAGCTTTTATATTTTTCTCATGGGGCATGTTGTATCAAGTGTAAAATTTGTCATGGATTTTCTGTTTGCCTTACGTTTTGTGTAACACATGCGTTCTTCTATGTCCATTAGTGCACTTCTTGAAGTAATCAACAGACCTGCTGCTGGTGGCATTACTGCTCTGCATATGGCCGCACTAAATGGGCATTCTGAGACTGTGCAACTATTGCTGGACTTGGGAGCTTCTGTATCTGAGGTTACAACGGATGATGGGACAACCATTGAATACATTGGTAATGCAGTATTTTGATCGTCTATTGTCATTTATGCCATTTTCTTTTAGTTCGGTGAAACAGGCTGATGTTTTAAGGGTAAACTATTATTAAGTGAACAGGAAATCATATGATTATTCTATATGATAACTGATATTAGTTGTTAATCAAATCTCAAAACCAAATTTATCCATGCAAATGCAAGTATGCAACCAAAAGAGGTGATTACCCTATACTAAGAGTCTGACGGTAATATAGATTGTTTTACAAGTTTGTTTCAAGTTTTGAACAAGTGTGTAAGATCGTAAAGAGCTTCTTTTTGTCTTTGCTGAAAAATGATTGAAGACTTGTAGTTGCAAATGGAAATTTTAAGGCTTAGTAAGCCAACTTCCATTTAATGTGTAGCAGTATAGGCATTGTATGCAATTTGTTCTCTTTAAGAGTCGCAGAAATTAGGATTAGAATGAATTTATAGATTAAAACTAT
Source organism: Echium plantagineum (assembly GCA_003412495.2). NCBI lineage: Eukaryota > Viridiplantae > Streptophyta > Magnoliopsida > Boraginales > Boraginaceae > Echium > Echium plantagineum. Next base: position 13,879,868 of record CM016564.1, read on the forward strand.
AATTTCCTGCTTTTGTACAAAGGCGAAATTACTATTACCTTAGATTTTGTAACATGACTGGCACTCTTATTACTTCATCTATTTACATAATCATCAAGAATTATCAGAATTTCTGAGTGTAGTGTACGTTTGATCTATGCCGTAACTTCATCCCCTTCTGTCCAGAAGATGTCATTTTAGAAGCAAGCAAGCATATATCCTTTCGTTTGTCTTGAATACATGGTAATATACTCTTAAGAGTATAATTTTGATATTTCCTTCTCTATAATTCTGTAGAACTGGGAACGATGTCTGTTATTATCCACTTCTAACATATGAAACAACCCTTCTAGCATTGTTGTATATTGTCTTTCTCGTCTTTGTATTTTCTTATGAAGAAGATATACTAGGATCAAATCTTTCATATTGTAGGTGCGGGAAGTACACCACTTCACTATGCTGCATGTGGTGGAAATGCACAGTGCTGTCAGGTCGGTTTAACAATATTATCTAAATCCTTGCATTTTCTAATCGAATATACTAAATATCCTCATGTTTCATAAAATTCTCAGCTTTTGGTAGCCAAAGGTGCCAGTCTGACGATGACAAATGCAAATGGGTATCCCCTATCTCATTTATAATGTAGTGAAGCTTATACGATGCACTCACTAGGATAAACTTCTTTTTTTTTGGCATAAACGAAAACTTCTAGGTTCTCCTGCAAACTGCATTATAACATAAGCTAACTAATAACTCATCAGTTGGAAAAGTGTGAACGCAAATCATTTATATCCTATCTTTCCTAGTGTTATGTTTTAGTATTGTGTGCTATACTCGTTAGTCCTCTGGATGATGGTTTTTGTTACAGATTCCCAAAAACTAATATCAGTTCTTCTGTGTTTTGTATTAATGAGAGTTGGTATCAGCCGTTTTATCTTCAAATGCTCACTATGTGGTTTATCAAATTTTTAGATAAAAGATAGTTACGTCCTATCTCAGGAACATATAACCCCCACACCGCAATTGTAAATCGTATATCATAATCTATATACCTAGTTAATTTTTTGGTCAAATATTGAAAATTCATACAACTTCATTTACTTTGAAGTAAACTAGTATTTATATGTTAAAACACATGGTTCTTGTCATTGCAAGGACTCGATTCTGAACCTCTCACAGTTATATCCCGGGATAAACCTAGTCAAGTTTTGTTGTTGATAAAAATGGTAAATGAAATTGATCAGGGTTGGTATTTCTGTGTGTTTTTTGTACCATTTGGGATCCAGATATATGTATAACAACACAAAAAGGAAAAAATTAATAATCTGCCACCAAAGGCAAAGAGTGGAATTGTTATGTATCACATTTAGTCTTTGCAATACCCTAAGGCTACATCTGGTTATGCACATATATTTCTGATGAACATTCTTTTCTAGATGGACTCCTTTGAAGGTTGCTCATTCATGGAATAGAAGCAGTCTAGAAGAAATTCTGATGAGTCAGCCAGAAAGTCAGCAACGAGTCTTGCCCTCACCATATCTCTGTCTTCCTCTTATGAGCGTTGTCAAAATTGCTAGGTGAGTTAATGTTTTAGAGATTTTGTCAAGCATTATAGCTGCTGTTCATATAAGTAGCATACTATCGTAACGATATATTATGAGTAGTCTCCATTCTATGTTTCTTTGAACGGTTGCTCCACGCCAAAATTTGCCACTGACAATGTAATACTACCAAATACTAATGAGCAAGCTACATTTATTGGGATGCATGTATGGCTGTAAAAATTATATCTATCCAGCATTGTATATTAAAAGCTCTCTTTTTGTCATTGAAAGTTGATTCTATTGGTCTCTCATCCAAGTTCTTTATTTTTTGTGATTGAATTTACAGAGAATGTGGATGGAGAAGCAATGATCTACTTCCTGTAGGCAATTACCCCTGTGTTGTTTGTTTGGAAAGGAAGTGCACTGTTTCGGCAGAAGGTATAGATGACAACTTAGATTCCGCAATAAAGCTAGGTTATGCGTTATCATGGCTAGTACTTGTAGACTTTCAGATGAGAGTTTTTTGGTGTTGCTGATCATTACATATTACATTTCTTCTGTATCCGCTTTGTATACTCTGAACTGTTTTCACATTTTGCTTATCTTACAACTTTTAAGAACATCGAGTTTCTTTTTTTATTTTGATTCATACTTCTTTCTGTTTGCTAGACCTGGGCGTTTATCACTCTTATGAATTTAGGTTATGGAATGTTTTGCAGGGTGCGCACACGAGTTCTGCACCATTTGTGCCTTATACCTTTCTTCCATGAGTAGTGCTACATCAGCATCTCATGGACTGCCAGGCTCAATTGCATGTCCTCTCTGCCGGCATGGTATAGTGAAGTTTGTTAACCTCCCAGATACAAGGCCAATAACGAAGGCAGTTACACGATCAGGTTTTTCTTTCTCGAGCTGCACTTTTACCGCGGCTGATGATACAGATCCACGCTTACTGAAAACTCCACTTTACAAGTCCGAATCTGTCAGAATTTCGCCTGTTAGTTCTTCCTTCCCTTCCCTCTCACTCAGCTTTCAAAAGCTTTCCGATAAGTTCTGCTCAGGCCTCTGCACAGGGTCACCAGACGGTAGCCCTTATCGAGTTCCAAGAAGTGATTACCGCGAATTCACGAGCAACATAGAGCGATGTTCAAGGTCTTTACGACGTTCTAATTCTCATACTGAATCCAGAAGATGGTTTTGTTCTTTCAATTCACCAGTAGAAACTGAAAGCAGCAGTTGATGAATTGATTAATATAGATTCTTTTCCCCTCCAGGTTTGAGTAAGTTATTGACTTTTGGGGATGATGGTTGTCACCAATTATTCACTTATTCTAGTTTGTACTAACAAAATCTCCTTATTAACATGTAATAACAAGAAAGATTTTACAGTGTACAACATTGCACTACTGGAAATAATCTTACCATATATAATATGGTAAGTGGGTAATTACAACTTAAGGAAAATATGAAGCTCCACGTTTTCAATTTCCCATAAAATTAATAAAGTAAGTTATTTCTAAAAATTGAATAAATAATTTCATATAATCTACAAACATTTTGAATAAATACCTTATGTTTTTTTGCTTCTTTTTTTTTTGATATCAACCGATGAATTTTTATTAAAGAAAGTAAAAATAATTACAAACAAAAGGAAGAACTTGGCCTTCCATCCAAAACTATAAAGCGAACCACATGCCCCCTAACAAAGTCAGACAAAGACAATGTGCAAAGAATATTATGACATAGAAATGTTATATTTATCAATTAATTAAAAATTGTATATTATAAATACAATGAATTAATTGCACAGGCTGGACTGTGTACAAAAATTTAGTTACAATAATTCACGACCCACCTCTCCCTCGTCATATTCGAACTACCTCAATAAATTAGTAATATGGTTTAATTGTCATATAATAATTAATAGAGTTAATGAGACAAAGATCACTGAACTTTGCTAGTTTTTTATTTCGATCACTCTATTTTCAAATTGTATGTTTTAGATCGCTCTATTTTCTAATTGTATGTCTTCGATATCACTTAAACTGAAGAAAGAGGCAAAAAGTAGTCACTCTGCGTTGCCTTGATGTTTTTATACCGTTTCAAAAAAATTAACATAGATATTAGTGTCATTATCTCAATTCTAATTAATAGGAGTATGTCATTTTCTTAACATTTTTAATAGGAGTACGTCGTGTTGTTAACGAGCTGGTCCAAGTCGATTTTGGCCCAAACCATTTTAGCCCGTTAATCAACCCGGTTTTCACTCGCAAAATCGGTTCGTTAATCAAATCGCAAAAAATCGTCTCCTTAATCGGTTCGAAATAAATGGTTCGTTCAGATCCCTAATCGTTCTGATCGTAATTCGTTTTCCACTCAGAAATTGCATAGTTAGGCTATGTGTGGTATATTTTTAAAAATAATAATAAATATTATAAATGATTTTAACGAATGATTAACAATTAACGATTAACGAGCGAGTGCAAGCGATTTATGAACGGATTTTAACCAGTTCGAATTAAAAATATATTTTAATAGATTGAATTTTAAAAACAGTTTTAAAGAACCATTAACCACTTGTAGAAATGAATCATAACCTGTTCAAAATTCGAACCGAACGAGCAAACAAGATGGTTTTAGTGAACCGATTTGCGACTGGACTAGTTCCATAACAAGCCTAGGGTATGACCCAAAAATGTTAAACTTGTGACAATCACACTAATACGTTGTTAAAAAACCGGCCTAAAAATCAATATTTAACTCCGAGTCACCAATTTTGCTACATTGTTTCTTCAATTTAAGTGAAACATGCATTTTAAAAAAGGATAATTATATTATAATGGAAAAATTAGCAAATTTTAGTAATATTTGGTGTCACCAACCCTAATTAATGTGATATGTTTCTCTTTTTGTTGCATGGGGGATTGGGGGTTACCTACATAAGGTTTAAGTACGAACCAAAATCTAACTATTTCGCATAGATCATTCACTTTAATCATCATTCGTCAAATTATTAAAGATAATTGAATTAAGAATGTTAACAGACCTAAAAAAAAAAGAGTTACAAAGCAGAAGAACATACAATTCCATTATTTTTCAACCAAAATAAAATACAATTAGCTAGAATAAAGGAGAATACAAACTAATTATATCAAAACTAATGGAAAAATCTAAAACTATAGAACTTTGTAAATACAATAACGAAGTGAGATAGAGGAACCATAATCACTTCTCCGGATCACCATATAGCTGCGAAAAATCGTAGGGTGATGAGTTCACCTATTTAAAACAAAGCTCGGAAGGAATAGCAAAAAGTAAAGAAGTTGAAAGGTTTGAATGGGATTAAAATGATAAATAAAAAAGATAAAATCACGAACACTTGCAAATAGTCTTGCAAGATCAAGAAAAAAATTAAGAGTACAAAATAAAAAAGTGTAAGACCAAGATTTTGCACATTTGTCACAAATTAATATCACCAAGATTCAAGATCATCTTTATTTTGCAAACGATGATCCATAAATGTTGATATTACGGGACAAAAATGATCAAAACTCAGTCGAACACTTAAAGCTCAATTAAGATAGCACCATCAGGTCCCAAACAATTGATTAATTCTCCACCAAGAAACCTTCATTCCAGACGCAAGACAAGGTTGTTCATCAACTACCATATAATAAGCAACTTTGAATAACAAAGACAAGTGAAGATAGACATTAGATAAAGAGTAGTAGACAAAAGAATGAGAATTTTTCATGTAGCTTGAGTTGATTGTTGAAGCTTTACAACTCTACATGGAGTTTATATAGACAAAAAAAACATAGAGAAGGTTTATTTATTTATTTATTTAAAGAATATTAAATTTATTGATTTGATGAATAGAAAAAGGCATAAAAGTATGGGATAATAATAGGGTTTTTAGTCTGTCTAAAGTACATATGTAGACACAGAATCATCCATCAGTGAAATTGTTATGTGACTTATCGAAGAAAATATCAACTGGTGAGAGTCTGTCAAAACATCTTTTACCCTCTAACTTACGTAAAGCAGCTCGTGGGGAGTACTCAGTCTATTGTGTGTGTGCATGGGGTTAAATTAAATTCTTACTGTATGGGAAAGGATAACTTTTGCTAGGTCGATAAATCCAACCTATTTAAAGATAGAGTCTACAATACACACGCTCGTATATATATATACATGTAACAATAAATGTATTACGCACGGATGTGTTTTGAACATTTTAATTAACGTACGTGACATTTGATATTATTGATAAGAGTACAATGAACAGACATTTTGTATGTTCGTGTCGTATACCTTTTAAAATATATATATTCTGTATTGTTTAGCGTACTACTACCCAATGATAGTTTTCTACAATTGGTGAAGATGGATGAAAAGGTACCTCTCAATATAATGATGGCCAATGGACATGCATGCTCTATGATATATAAATGCATACTGTTGACTATTGAGAGTTTGAGATGGGACCAGACTTGATCTGAGTAAAAACAGATGGGTTATTTGGATGTTTGCACGAACTCTTGCGTGTTTGGTTTAAAACGAACATAGGTTATGGAGTAACAAATTCATTCATCTGTTTTACATTATTATACTGATTATTTATGCACGATATCATATGCATGAATTATTCTATTAGTATTTAGTACTAATATCTTGTAATATAATAATATGTATATAATTATAGACAAATTATTCTATTATATCTTGTAAATATTAGGCTTTCTACATCTAGGCACCTAAATTTTTGCTATTTACCGAAATTTGCACCTATAATCTTTTTTTTATATATAAATAGGCACCTGGACGTTAAAATTGGTACCTCGGGCTGGAAGTTACTACTTGGTGGAAAATGATATGGTTCAAGGGTCAAGTGCCGCGATATGAGTTCTTTGAATGGTTATTTTACTTTAAAAAGTTGACTACAAAGCTAGATACAAGGTATGGAATGTATTAGCATGAGGATCAGTATGTGTTGTGTCAAGCTTGGAGCGAGACAAAGCAACACTTGTTCTTTGAGTGCTCGTTTTCTGCACCAGTTCATTGGTTCTGTACCAGCTCTGGCGCGCGCTGCATGACAGTGGGGGAATGATTGCTTTTTTTTCCCCCACTTAACTAATACTTTATTTCCACAATAATTGATCCAAATAAAAATATAAAATATATCATTATTTTTCATTTTTCGAGCTCTATAAATAGAGCCTAGCATTGTTTCATTTGGACCCAAAAGAAGAACGAGTTTGTTACACTCTTTCTTCATTCCTTCATTCCTTATTGTAATTTAATTATTAATATTTTATTATAATTAATTAATAATTACAAATAAATTAAATTTTATTTATTATATTATAAAAATTAATTATTATAAAGATTGTAATTTTAATAATAACATATGTAAAATAATAAAGATAAGTAAAAAATATGATGGGGTATAGAATAAATTAAAGTGATATGGAAGGGAGAGTAAGTGAATAAAACTTTGAATAATCTTTTATAGATATAGATATAGATAGCGTCGGAAGAGGGATTTAATGAATGAGGGGCTTTTATAGAATGTTCTTTTGGTGGGCTAGGGCTTTTATAGAATGTTCTTTCGGTGGGCTAGCACTTCTTTGGTACAAATAATTGGTTGGAGACTTGGAGCCTGATTAGTGCTTGGCCCGATTTCTCTTTGAGCTTTATTTTCGATTATGGGTTTATATCCCAATTTGTTACTTATGTGATTTGTACCCCTTTTTAAAAGATGATCAATATATCCCTTATTTCCAATAAAGAATAAATTTACGTCAAATCCATTAAATTTTATAGAAGGGAAGTATTCAATTAATTTGATTATTACTAATATATCTCCTTAATTGGCTTTGAGCTTGAATGGAGATGTTCTTTTGATTTTTGGATAATATACTATATGTGGAGGAAATTGTTGAAATTATCCTGCTAAATGAGTGATTATTGTACTTTGGTCTTTGTAAGTCGTACCGATACATAAATGGTTACTATATATGTAATTGGTGCGAAAATGATCTATTAAGGAACGGTGTGTTAGTCATTGACGGAGAAATAAAATATAAGTCTATTTTGGGGTTAAAATTACTAATTTAAAGAATATTTTGAGGTAAAAACATAAATGCAGCCCTATATTTCAAAGTTTAGTATTTGAGGTAATTTCAATAGGAGGATAGAGAAGGTAGGAAAGATGAAATAAATTTCTAAAATGGTATTGTTTATCTAAAATATTTATCAAAATTATAAAAATGTCTCAAAAGTAAGTTCTTATAGTAAATAATTAACGAAACTGTTAGTTAGGGACCATTTTCGCACCAGCTACACATTTATAGGGACCATTTTCGCACCACCTACTTAGAGGGACAATTTGCACAATGATGTCACTTACTAATTAGAAAATTTAATTTTTAATATAATACGTGAGCTACTCTTTTAAAAATGATTTTCATTGACCGAGTCAACATTCCAAGCAGATGCCTGCAACAGGTCAGCAATTAAGAAACATACATTTCTTCTTAGTTCTCACCATATAATAATGAGATGAGATATTGAGATAGACTGAGCACATGCAAATAGATTTTATTCATTAAATCTCAAGTATTGACCATATGGGGTCAATTGGCATTGGAAAAATGCATAAGCTAGACAAATAGCTTTCTAACCGCACATGCTTCCATCTATATTATCCGTTAACCTTAATCGTTGGCCTTACCTAATCATGTGTAGTACTCTCTCCGTCTTTTTTTCTAATGGGTGTTTGATCTTTTACGATTATCAAGAAGATACGATTTAGAATGAAAATAATTTTATTTTTATAAAATTTGTTAACTGATACAACTAACACATCCACGTGGCATCCAGGGTAGTTAGTTAGTTGTAGATAGTTAATTATTACTCCAACTGTTTGGGAGTTAGTTAGATAGGTTAGTTGCATTCTATCTATAAATATCAGAGGCTAATCATAAATGTAATCATCAAGCAATAATATGATTGGATTTCCTCTCTCCTCCAACTGTCTTTTACTTTTCTCTCTCTAGGTAGTTTTCCAATCATCTTCCTAAAGCTTCTTCAAAGCTTCAAACACTCTCTTCAATGGCTAACATCGAGAAAATTTATAACAGAATTGATATTCCAAAATATATGTTGAGACAAATCCAACAAAATTTTATATAACTCTTTTATTTATTATCGGCTAATGAGAATTCATGGTCGAACTCTTCAAGTTTGACTCTAAAAATAGAAAGGGATCTTAGAAAAATGGACTGAGGGAGCACTTGTCACAACCATATATAACCTGGTAGTAAGTGATAAGGTGATTGAGGTGACATCCAATATCACGGATCCGAATCCGTGTGAAGACAATACATTGCTAAATTATTGTAAGTTTTTTCTCTTTTCGCGTCTTGTTAGTCCTCTACTCATCTTCCTTGTATGTAGGACTGTCTCTACTCTCTAGGACATATCTCTCGATTTACTGTCCATTTGCCTAAAAGAGTCTATAACATAAATGAGAGGAGATTAAACTTGCTCAAAAAACATAATAGTTATTATGATTTGTTTTGAGACGTTATATTCTTGGAACTATATATACATTTAGTCTCTTAGTATAATAATTATCCTAAACCACACTTGAAAGAAGTGTTTTAAGCTTTGAATTGCAATCATACCTATAAATTGTATCAAGCTACTATACACACTTAAATATAACGAGTTTACTTTATTATTCTATTACGATGGTTCTACCAAATAATATTGAACATGTTGATCAAATTGAAATTGATAAAACTTTAAGATTTTGTCAACTAGTTTTTCAACCTGCTAGGCTGCTATTGAAGTATTTTTAAATTAAATAATGAACTATTGGAGCATTAAAATATAGGAACTATAATGTTACATCAACCTTCGCTTTCTTTAATTTTAGTAGACAATTTCAGACGTTAATCTTGCTCCTCAAATACGCGTAGACGCGTGACGTATTCCAATAGTGATCTTTAATCATTTAGAAAATTGCCACAAATGGAATTTACTATTTGACATTCATGCTTGGACTTTGTGGGATGTGGCTATTAAATTCCTCAACATTATCACCTATTTGTATACATCTAATTAATTAAAAAACGTAGTTATCGATGAATTAATAGTCTGGTAATCAAGTTTTTAACTATATGAGATCATAGGTTTATTTTTATTTTGGACCTTGAACTATGATGAAAATTTCAAATTGGACCCTAATACTATCCTAAGCCTCATATTGGACCCTATACTATGGTTTGTTTCATTTTACCCCCTAAAACGCCAAATATGATGTAATTTCGCCTCAAAATAAGGGCAAAATCGAAATAGAACATATATTAAACTTTTGAGCACAATTTACAAATAACAAAACTTATTAAATTAAAAATAAATCTCAGACTTATTTTCATTTTGGACCCTGAATTATCACATAAGTTTCAAATTGGACCCTGATACTATAATTAGTTATTTGTAAGAATGCCCCAAAAGTGTGATATATATGATAATCCAAATTTGCCCTTCTTTTAAAACGAAATTTAATCTAAAATTGGCATTTGAGGGGGCAAAATGAGACAAAACGTAGTATATGGGGCAATTTGAGGCTTATGATAGTATCAGGGTCCAATTTAAAACTTACGTAATAGTTTATGGTCCAATATAAAAATAAGCCGAGATCATACTATATTCTTACTTTCATCGCTAATTTATAAATCAATAAAAAGTGATGTTTTTTCAAATATACAACATCGTTTTCTTTATAGTAAAAAAGTATTTCTTCCAGTTTGATATTTGTCATAACCATAGTCATTTACACGAAGACACTAATTATTATAAATTATTATAAGTTTAAATAAATAAAAAATATGAGCCCTTAATCAACTGAAGCATCAATGGTTAAAGATAATTGTATTGATCAATATTCAATTATTGTTAATACGAGTTCAAAGGGTATAGCTAAAAAAATAGACTGAAAATAACTACTAATTGAAAACGTCAAGAAACTGAATTGAAACAAATTTACTATAAACATACGTGACAAAAGAGCATTTTACCAAGAGTGTTGGGTTGTTACAACATTTCCTAACTTATTCTAAATCCATCCTAAACAACTTTAGCATAAATGGATATTACTACTTTCTATAATTCCAAGAAAGAAAGACAGTACTCCTTCCATTCTCCAATCTAATTATATGTAATTTAATAATTGATGATAAAAGATTAATTTTAAATGTCAATTTTTTTTGAGTTGGAGGGAGTACAAAACCTTACCTAAAAAAGTGATTAGCTATGGTCATTCTAGTAATTTTCTACGACGAAAAATTAGGAGAGATATAAAAAATAAAAAATGATTTTATTAGTGAATCACATATTTAGTTATTAAAAATATTGCCTCAAAGTCTATATGTGTTTTAATTTTTACCTTATCTCAATTTAATATTAGTTGTAAACACACAAAATATGGGGTAAATTAAAAAAAACGATAATATAGTCCCTATTTTAAAAACAAAAATTTAGACCCGTGAGCACATGTGTGTCCAAATAGTTTAAGGGACCAAAAAAAGGCTTATTTTCTTTTGGCCCCCTAAACTATTCATCTTTCAGATCAGGGACTGAACTACCCATCCGTTCAATTTGCCCCATAAAATATCAACTTCAAATTAAATTGTGTTTTAGAAGGGGACACTTGGAATAACACACTTATTAATTTTTTGGACACTTTTAAATCTCCTTCTTCCTCACACTCCACCCCCACCTTCATACCCCCACCCCACCCAATTGCCCAACAGAGAGCATCTTTCAGAAGTATTTTAATTTGAATTTGACATTCCAGGGGACAAATTGAAAGGATGGATAATTCAATCACTGATCTAAACAGATAAATAGTTCAGGGGGCAAATAGAAAACGTCTCAATAGTCAAGGGGCCAAAAGCAAAAAAGAAAAAAGCCTTGTTGCACATCATTTACTCATTATGCCAATTGGCAACTAACAACCAGTAGACTGCATTATCAATTTTTGAAGCGCATAAATCAATCACCAAATTATGGTGTCAATTGTCACAACCTTTGATTGGTAATTTCATACCTATCTTATCAGTCGTAAATTTCTTGTAATAAAAAAATATTGTTTGGGTAAATGTACTGTGTATACCGTTAGCATTTACCATTGTCTTTTTTGTTTTTGGTTTTATTCTTTTAATTGATGTCTGATGAGAGCAGTTGACCATGAAACCATTCACTTTTCTGTTATCGAGTCAACGATGTCCCACATTTTTTTTACCGTTAATCTGATTTGGCAGAGTATTGAAGCAAGCGAGTAAAACATAAAATTGACCAATTAAATTGCGAGTATTTTTATCATCTGAACACAAAATCCACGCTCCCCCTCTTCTGCACGCCTCCACCTTCCTTCACGGCTTCACCCCTAAATTTCACCTACTAATATTTTGGGATGGTTCCTAGTCCCTTCTTCTTACTTTCTATACATTTTAAAAAAAATTAGCCAGGAAAGTCTAATTGTAATAATATTATAAGTAAGTAATGTATAAATTCTTAACCAATAAATAGGTAGAGTAGTTGGTGTTAGCTAATAAGCAGTTAGAATAAAAGTATAAAGCACGATATCTTTATTCGAAGCTTGAGTTAGATGTCATCACTTTATTGAGTCATTGGTTACTTTCTTCACATTTTAAAATAATTCTTTGATGAGTTTTGATTTCGAAGTTATATATAGATTATGTATTTGATAGTTATATATCATAATAATTGATCTACTCTATAAAAAGTTTGAGACCCTCAAACTAAGGGTCATGACAACTCCCTGTTTTAGGTATGATGTTAAAGGTTGGCGCGAGATGTGCCTCGCATGATTAGGGGACTAGAGTTTGCCCGTTAACCACTTCAAAATACAAGGTTAGCTCCTAGTGAGAATCGAGCCTGGATTGCATGAAAAGCCGATGCTTTTTTGCACTCTAGTTCATTACCAATTGAGCTATGTCCCGGGGGGCTGATTATCTACTCTATGTATAATACAAGAAGGGGGTAACTGACAATTTTTTTGAAGCTCATGATGTAATAATATGAAGCCTCATGATCTACTAACTTTCACATTTTTAGCTTATTGTTAACTAACTTAATATATACAATCAAAGTCATGATACATTATAGCAACCATCATATAATATAATCAATCAATCCCATATATGGTATAATTAATGAACAAGGAGAATGAATTTGCACAAGCTAGCGTCATTAATACATGAAGCTAGCTTAGTACTCTGGACTCTCTTCGTCCCTTTTTATAAGGTTCAATTTTATTTTTGGAGGCAAGTTTTGAAAACTTTGATCATGAATTCTCATTGACGGATAATAAATGTTAGAGTCATGCGAGATATTTTTAGTTGCGTTTCAATATGTATTTTTGAATGGTTAAGGGCACAATCTATCATATATGTTTCATAACATTCACCATTCGATCTCTCAAGTTTTATTTTGATTTTGTTGAGCATTCATGTTTCAATATCATCTCTGAAGTTGGTTTGGAGGTTAAGTTTTTCATTAAGTTGTTATTAGTAGTGGCACGTGCGTGCATAATTAAGAGGATAAAACAATCCCGGCAATATAAAATCAAATAACATAACCCTTCCTTTTAGTCCTGCAATATGATTAATTTTAGATTGCAGGACTGTGTTACCTTTTATAATTATGCATGTGACATGCACATTTCACTAATAATACCAACTTAACAGAAAACTTAACCTCAAAACCAACTGAGACATGAGTGATCAAGAAGGTCAAAATAATGAAACATGAGTGATCGAATGATGAACATTATGAAACATGTACGATCGATTGTGTCATTATCCCTTTTTGAATATCAACTTTTTATACAGTAACTTTTATGCTTGTGGAATTAGACAAATCTCGATGACCGTGAAAAGTCAAACAAGTCTTAGAGAAATGGATAGAAGAAGTATAAACAAGAAGACATATAAGGACTAGGAGTCACGAACTAAAATAGACATATGATCCTCACTTTCTAATTTGTTTACTAGACTATTGAACCATCGATGATTGTCATTTTCTTAACTGAGGTAGTAACCATTTTTCTAAATATTTATGATAATTACTTTTTTGCCTCGTTTAAACAATCACTACATAACAATTACTCAACATTCAATATTGGACTCCTATGCATCACGTGCATGCTACAATAGTTTAAACGCAAGGATGATAAAGTTCAATCTATTTAAAATTTAAACGTTATGATAAGGCAAGATAAATAATTCTATTATGACATTTGCATCAAATAATAACCCCTTGATTAAAAAAATTAATTAAATGGATTAACAAACCATTTATATTGTTGAGCATAATTACACTTATGATTACAAGGTATAAATCAAATTCATAAGAGTCTGAACAGCTGGCTTTTTACCTAATTATTTGGACCAGCATATGTACCTCATCTTAATACATATCCGGCTCCTAGGCCTTTCGTTGTCATGTTAGTTTTCATATACTATAACATAATTTTGAGAATGGTTTAACAATTTATTACAATTTTGATAAGTTAAAACAAGATACTTATGTTTTGTTATGTATGATCATCAAGTCAAAAGTATTTTATATTAATGATCAAGAAAAATTAGTAGTACCTTCAATTCAAAATAGTTGTATAGTTGGATTATCTTTTTAAAGTTTTAATAATATATTTAAAGAGTAATTGAGTGTCAAAGTTTTTCCTCGATATGTGAGGAAGACAATTATTTTTGGGTTGGATGGAATATTATTGCTTAGATAATATAGATAATTACTATCAAATGCAAAAATAATCTCAAAAACAAAAACAATTATTTGGATAAAAAATAAAATATTAGTTGAAAAGTACATTAAATTCGCATATAATTAGCTATTATGAAAAGTAAATTTTCTATAAACACTCATTAATTTTGAAATGGAGGGAGCATCTTTTATTATCTCTTATGAAATACGGCTTATTTCAATAAACAATATTCTATAATTTTATTTATTTATTCTGAAAATAATTGTTAATATAACCTTGAATTTCACATCATAAAATAAAACATCAATAATTCAAGTAATTAATATCATTTTCATGTTGTGATGAATTAAAATTATAAACTAATTACTGATATGAACATTGATCATATCCTCCTACAAATAATTCTAACAAAATACCAACATAATACTGTATGAATTGTGGAGTATATACTAAGGGCATGTTTGTTAAATTCATTAAGTACTTAAAATTAATTAATTCAGTACTTATTTCATTAAGTCTGTTTGTTAACAAAAAAATTTAAGTCCTGAATTAATTCAGATCTGAATGAAATCCTTAACAAAATTTTAAGTCAAAATTTGCTACTTATTTTTCACCTCTTAATGACAGAATCCCACAATTCTCTCAAAAACTCAATTTGCCCAAATCTAACCTTATAGATTACACGTTTCTTTTCTCTTCAACATTTCTTCTCCAAATTATCTACTTCTATACATTTCTTCTCCAAATTATCTACTTCTATTGATGAGGAAATTTCTGTCAAACGGATTAATAATATTTTTCTTTTTCTCTATTTAATTTATTTTTGATATTATATTTTCAATGTAATTCTCTATTTTAATTATGATTATGTTATCTTATGGTTAGAACTGAATTTTTAGTTATTTTTTGCATCTTTTTGTTACTATTATTATTAAAATATTATTTTCATATTGATTTGGGTACAGATTTTGCTTATTAGTTGCGATTGTGATTGTGATTGTTGATAGTGATTTATGTTGCCAATTGATGTGATTGATGAACAATCTAATTAATGTACATCTTGATATAATGTGTGTATGAAGAAGTGATGATGAGGTAGTCGATACATATATATGACTAATAATCATATTTTTTTGTTTGTTTGGTCATTTATATGTTATATTATACTTTTTTATTTTAGATATTATAACTTTTAATTAAATATTTATTTACCTTATCTTCTTTATAATTATATAATTTATTGAATGACATTATTTATTTTGTATAAAATTTTAATATTTATTGAATCATATTACTATATTTATAATATTTATAATTTAGATTATAATATTTATACAAATGACTTGTTTAGTAATTTATATTATGAATGAAGCATGCTTTGGGGCAATTTTGTCAATTCGACTTAAATTAAGTCTTTTTCTGTGAACTGTTATCAAACACTTAAATATTTCAATATTCAGATTCAGTTTTCATTCAGATTCAGACATTCAGTTTTCAGTCACTTGTTGTCAGACTTCAGACTTCAGATTCAGACATTCAGTTTTAACAAACAGGCCCTAAGTGAAGAAGTGGTGAAAGTTTATGAAAATTTTAAATTTTTCTACCATAACTACACTGACAAAAAGAAAACATTGAATATTTTTATATACTAGTAAAATACAATTTTAATTTCCTTCATAATTTGATCGAAATTATATTTACTCCCATCGTTTCTATCATTGTAACTCAAAATTTTATTCTAAATTAGTTGACTATCTATATGATATCAATACACTTTTTAACAATTTTTTCCACAAGATATTTTGGTAAATAATAGTTCCATATAAATAAGAGATTCATGACATAATATATTTGAAACCCATTAATTAGTGAAACGTTAATAGAGAGCGTTGTATTAATTCTTTATCAACGCATCATGGCTAGAACGATAACTAAAAAGGAATAAACGCGTAACCAATATTTATTGCCAAAATTATAATTCCATGAAAGGTAAAAATCAATAAATATCAAGGAATACTATTCGTCAACTCCTCCAATAGTCATCGTCACCTGCAATGAAACTTCATCTTCCAACCAACCATCTCCTCACAGCCTATATAACCCCACCTCATCATCATCCAAATTATTCCATCTCCACATTTATTTCTCAAAATCTCATTCAAGAACCTAAAAACAGGACAACTTTTTGGGACACACCAACATGGTACGTTGCAGCAACAATTTGGTTACTATACTGAACGTAGTCACCCTTCTTCTCTCAATCCCCATCATCTCCGGTGGAGTTTGGCTCTCGAGACAAGCCAACACCGAGTGTGAACGTTTTCTTGATAAGCCAGTGATTGCTTTGGGAGTGTTCATTTTGTTGGTTTCTTTGGCTGGGATCATTGGTTCATGTTGCAGAGTAACATGGCTTTTGTGGGTGTATCTATTTGTGATGTTTGTGTTGATCGTGTTGCTGACCGCTTTCACAGTTTTCGCATTCGTTGTAACGAATAAGGGGGCGGGTGAAGCCGTGTCTGAGAGGGGGTATAAGGAGTATAAGCTTGGCGATTATTCGAATTGGTTGCAGAAGAGGGTGGAGAGTAACAAGAACTGGAACAAGATTAGGAGCTGTTTGCAGGATAGTAAGATCTGCCAGACGCTGATTGATGATGGGTCAACTACCCCTGTTCAAGAATTCTATCAGAAGCATCTCTCTTCTCTCGAGGTAAACATGTTATTTTAATTAACGTTTTCGTTTTTATATGTCAACCGACCATCAATCACGTAATATTTCGTAAATATCTCAAAAATAAAAAATGTCAATTAAAACGAATGGAAGGGAGTATGTTAGATTGATGGTATTATGGATCTTGTATTGGATTGGTGGTTATAACTATTTTTTGGTGGATGATGAAACCTTTTGAGTATATAAAAGTCATGACTTTTTGAGGTAATTTTTCTCTGATTTGTTGATGCTGGGGACTTTGAAGAAAAAGTGGTATGACTTTTTGCTGTCTTTGATGATTAAAAAAAAGTTAATTTGTCATTTATATTAAAGAGAACACTTATAATATTGTGTTTCTGACCTCCAATTTGTATGAGAAGATTCAAACAACTAATTAATGATAAAGGCAAATTTATCAAACATGTAGTTGAAATTCATGTTCTTACATGAGTCAGTTTTTATGGGACTAATTGTATTGTACTTTAGCAAATCAGTTGATGCTGTTGAGCTACTTTTACCTCTGCTTGTTATAGTTATGCGTTCTAAAGCGGTTTGTGATCATATATTAACAGTCTGGTTGCTGCAAGCCGGCGGATGAATGTGCCTTCGAGTATGTTAGCCCGACTAACTGGAATAGGAACGTAACCACGCCCTCGAGTAATCCAGATTGTGCTACCTGGAGCAATGAACAGAACTTGCTGTGCTACAACTGCGAATCTTGCAAAGCCGGGTTGCTAGATGACATTAAGCATCAATGGAGGAAGGTTGCTGTCATCAACATCATCTTTCTCGTCTTCCTCATCATCGTCTATTCTGTCGGGTGCTGTGCGTTCAGGAACAACAGGAATGACAATTCATATAAGCGTTACCCTTGAGACTCATCTGTTCTTTTATATGTTGTTGGTATTAGAAGAACAACAGTCGTTTTTCGCGTACTTCGTAGAATTCTTTAGTTATATTGTTCGAATATTTTGTGTTATATGACTCTTGGATATATGTTGATACTAAGTTCTTGAGGGGTGTTCGTTTTTTTGTGGCTTATTGTTAAGAAGACATTGTATATATACATGAAAATATAAAATTACAATTTATTAGTATATTATACTAACAATTATTTTCAGCAAAAAATTTAAGCTAAAACGAAACTGAAAAACCGAGAGGGAGCAAGTTATTGTAGTCTCTAGATTAGATGGAGCAACTAATTCAATCATTATGTTTGGTTAACAAACATATAGACTAGTTTTATGCTCGATGTCGCTTTCTATCATCAAATTCACATTGAACATGTAATTGATTACTTCTTTATTGAAACCATTTTTTCATCATCACCCATTATATTCTTATTGAATTTATAAGATCACCTTCAATAGTCGTTATTTGAAATGGTATTCTCTTCAAATAGGGATAAATAGGGGTAATTGAGAATGAGAATCTTGTTTTTCATTCGTCGGAAACTATTGAATAATTCCCGAATTACTCTTCCCAAAAGATAATGAGTATAGTAGGTTATATAAAGAGGTGGAATGGTGAAAATAAAATAAGATTGATCAAGCAAGAATATGAGCTAATCAATGTTCATGGCTCGATAGCCTAGTGACATCTTCTTCAATTGAAGGTGATCTTATAAATTTAAATTTTTTTTACATCAATATCGTTTAGAATTTAAAAGTTTCTTTTACATCAATATCACCCCTAGTTGTTTTTGACATATAAATTTTTAGAATTTAAAGATTTTTACATCAATTTTTTTTTAAGATACATAAATAGAGATTAGTTTTGTTTGAATCGGACACCAATTTATTTTTGTGATTTTCTCTCTTTCTTTAATTTCTCAATTGTTTTCTTTCAAATTATAGTTATCTTACAATTTTCTATTTTGTAACCAACCACCTCAAAACCTCAATAATCAACTTATTTTATGCAATATTCTTATAATTATCAAATTTACAAGCACAGTTTATGATGCCACCAAATTTAAAGTAATTTATATTGCCACCGATTCCTGATTTTAGCCACTAAAGCCAAATTCTGTAACACCAAACTCTATTTTGGTATGCAATATTCTTAAAATTATCAACATGTACAATATTGTATCTCAATATGCAAAACCAAGGATCCAACCGTCACTAAAACAATTAGCCCCTCATTTTAGTAGTGGATCTACTGAAATTTTAAAGTTTTTAAATTAAATGTCTCTCGGAAATACTGATGATGACAATCCAAAGAGTTTCATATATCTAATAAACTTGTAATATGGAGTTTGGAGTACCGAGTAAAATAAAGCTCTTCAATCTAGTTATTTTCACTTCACTATTGATAGTGAATTGGGTAGTGGACAAAAGGGAGACACCGTTTTGGAGGAAATTATTGATGTTAGCTATAATTCAACAACTGGTCCTTATATGACTCAAACACAATGTATACATCACTATCGTGATCTCAACAAACGGACCAATATTTGGGTGACTCAAACACAATGTTTTAGTCAATTAGGAGTATTAGAGCATTCGCAGCAGATTGCCTAAATTTTTTCCCTAAAATCAACTCATTATACTACTTTATCAAATTTAAGAAATATGTCTTGACTTTTGCACAAATTCATATTCCCTATTTATCACTTACAACACTTAATATGGAGAACAAAAGTGGTTTGAGGGCAATGAAGATGAAGATAATGATGATGTGGAGCGTGGCCACTGTTGTCATTATATCCTATATGTTAGAGATTTTGGGTTAAATAGCACCCTTCTAAACTCAAATTTAACTTGGAGCACACATTTACATTTTCTAGCAGAATAACACAAAATGGGGATGAAATTACTAATCTACCCCCTTATAAACTTAGAAAAATTTAATCTTTTTTTAGATTTTCTTTTTTTATTATTCTTCGTTTTTTTTAAAAAAAATCAAATATTTTTCGATTTTTTTTCAATTTTTCGATTTTTTTCGATTTTTTTTCCTAGTAAAAAGGATTCGAGTTTGATAGTTGTTTTAGCTAAAAGTTTCGGTTTTGTAAAATAATAAGTTTCGAGTTTAATAATTTAATTGCCCATCTCATCTTGATCGATGTTTTGCCCTCTTGAGTATCCATATTTCTTTCCTAGGTCCTTGACCTTCCATTCTAGGGCCTTGCCCCTCTAAATTATCACAGGTGTCTTCTAATTGTTCTCAATCAAAATTCCACAATCATGTCGATTTGTCGATTTTTGGTAAGGCTTATTGTCATCTTTCTAAGAAACGAGGATGTGTTATTTTTGATATTTCGGATGAAGACCACAATGCTAAGGGACATAGACCAACTAAAAAAGGGCCATGGAGTTTAACTAGGCAACTTGATATCATGAAGGTTTGCGTCAACATGAGTCGCATAGTGAGGAGACAAGTACCTTGTGGCCTTAGCTTCTGCCAACTCGAACAATTTCTTCCTCTCGGAATCATTTTTTGCCTCACGTTTCTCCAATTGCTTCTCAAGTGCCATCAGTTTTTTACTCTGGTTTTTCAGCTGCAAGTTACTCTTCAAACGATATAAAAAAGAGTTGATTGTTTCTCCAACATAGTTTCGAAATTATAAAAATAACAAACGTTTCGGAAACATTATAAAGACATTTAAAAAATGATATAAAAAATTTAAAAAATCCAGATAAGTTTGGATAAACATAAATATTAAACTAGAAGTTTGAAGTAAGTCTTTTTACAAAAATTAAAATTTTATATAGTTGTTTACATCATTTTAATTAATTAAAAATATTTAATATTTAGGTGCTAAAAATGAATCGACAATAGTAATTATCTAACACGTTGAAAGTGTGAGCTATATGTTATATATATATATGTATTGCAAACAAATGATGAAGTAATTATATTAAATCACTATATAATGTTATATTTTCTGTATTTAAATATATTTTTTTTAGATAATTCAATTTTCTTTAGTTTCAATGTTTATAAGAAATGAAAGTCTAAATTTATTTCTACGAAAATATTGGTTTCGGAAATTATAATAATATTTCGATTTTATAACTTTAAAAATGGAAACTTTTCGGTTGTTTCGTAGAAAACATATAGCAACTTTAATTGATTGTGTCTATGCCTTATGGATTGAAATGCTTTGCTAGGGCGAGCACGTTGGCAATCCTTGTTGGCTGTAGAGAGGATTTCAGTGCTACCCTGCTTGTGTTTTCAGGCCTTTTTTTTACCCAAGAACAAATGTTGGCTTTATCCAGTATAGTCCATTTGGTATTGCTATTGCTGCACTTCAATTAACAGTTCTCATCGAAACCGCAAAATCGATTGTATTCTTTAAATATATTCTTGCTATGATGGTATTTTTTTTTGTTTTTTGACAATCCAACATTATAAATGTTGTATGTAAAGCCAATTTCGGAGTCGTTTTGAGTGTTTGGTCGTGAGGACCATCGTATGTGGAGAGGTCACGATGGCCTCACACGACTGGAGTGAAGGACGGCCTTGTAGAAAGCTACTGACGTGACC
This sequence comes from Echium plantagineum, assembly GCA_003412495.2. Taxonomy (NCBI): domain Eukaryota; kingdom Viridiplantae; phylum Streptophyta; class Magnoliopsida; order Boraginales; family Boraginaceae; genus Echium; species Echium plantagineum. Next base: position 13,901,409 of record CM016564.1, read on the forward strand.
TAGTAGTGAGTGACTCACTCACGACAGGGTCACGACGGGATGGAAATCTAAAGCAGAAATAGGGTTATTTTCGGGTTTCTGGGCTTACTAGCTAGGTTTTGTCTTAAGTCGATAAATAGAGGGGTTATCATATGAGTCTAACTTGCCCAATACACAATGTAGACAGATAGGGTTGGAGAGAATCATCCTAGGAATAATATTAGGAGCTCTTATATTCTTGAAGAACCTAGAGAGGTTATATTTGTTATCGATAGTCTTTGTTGTTGATACTTTCGGTGTATAAGAAAGTACTCAACTGTTAAATTGCTAGTTGATAGGACTTGTGTAACAATCTATATTCATAGTGGATCTGCAACAGCAACATGACGTACCTTTCACATTGTGGGGAACCTGTATAAATCCGTTTGTCTGTCTAATTCCGCACTTTATTCTTCTTGTTGTCATTGGGATTCTCGGGTTGGGGGAATTAAATATGTGGTCATTAATGCCTAACAATAAATACCCTAAAATCGAACTACAAAATCTATCCTAATATTCGTTCAAATACATACTCAAATCTTCTCATGGTATGGATCCATCTTTGAAGTTTTTGCTTAAAAAAAAAAAAGAAAAAAGAAAAAAGTTCCACTTTGAAGAGTTATAACAATAATACGAGTTGAAAGAGCTTTTACTTGAACAACAATCACTTTTACTTAAGAATGATAAGGTTCAAGTAATCAAACACATAAGAAAACACATAAGAACGAAAACTTCAATTTTCGAGAATTGAAAAAAGTTAAAAATATACTCCCTCCGTCCCTAAATGATTGTCACATTTGACTTTTGATGGTCAATAAGGCACGATTTAAAACATAAATATCTCTTATTTTACATGTGAAAAAATTATAATAAGTTGATATTTCAAAAATATATATTGAGACGAATCTAACGAGGTCCCACAACACTATATTATTTCTTATCGTTTAATGAGAATTCATGATCAAATTTTCTTGTAATTGACCACAAAAGTCAAAATATGACAATCTTTTAGGGACGGAGGGAGTATATAGTATGGGCCGAATGGAACATTCAACTCTAATTCGATCTACTATTAAGGTTCCAAGCCAACCGCGAGTCGAACCTTTCCACGCAAACTTGTTCGAACATTCCATCCTAAACAACCTCTAAGGTCCTAGGTCGTCACGCTTCCGATCTTCCCCAGATCACAGCCCCCACCCCCACCCTCCACCCCACCCCACCCCCTAACCTTCCCCAATGAAGTTCACGGACTCCCCTGAAATCGAGCTGACTATACTCGACAAACGCCTCTCCTTCCAGCAAGACAACAACTCTATGCATGTGGGCACCTCTGTTTGGCCCTGTTCTTTAGTCCTCGTCAAATTCCTCGAACGTTGGAAAATCCAAGCAACAACCTCAACCACCACAAACAACCCCTACACCGACCTCCTCTCCTTCACCAACAAACGCGCCATCGAACTCGGTTCGGGTTGCGGCGTTGCCTCCATGGCCGTTTTCCTATTGGGTTTGACCGATATAGTAGCTACGGATATTACCCCGGTGATGCCCGCTTTGAAGCGGAATGTGAAGCGGAATAAAGTGGTTTTAGGGAAGAATTTGAAGGTTTTGCAGTTGTATTGGGGGAAGAAGGAGCAGGTCGAGGGGCTAAAAGGGAAGTTCGATTTTGTTGTGGCGACGGATGTGGTGTATATTGAGGAGACCGTCGGGCCGTTGGTTGGGACGATGTTTGATTTGGTTAAGGATGATGGGGTTGTTTTGTTGGGGTATCAGGTGAGGTCTCCTGAAGCGGATAAGCTGTTTTGGGAAATGTGTGGGGAGTGCTTTCATGTGTTTAAGGTTCCGCATCAGGATTTGCACCCTGAGTATGCGTATGAGGAGGCTGACGTGTTCGTGTTGAGGAAGAAGATGAAGAAAGAAGAGGGGGAAGAATTAGTATCTTCGTAATTCGTAAGAGGAGTTGAAAGAAGATTGATTGCAGGTAATTGTTTTTGTTTAGGGTGATTGATGATGTATTGTGAGTAAGAAGTTATGATATTATATTGGATTACGTTTTTGGATTGGATCTGAATGGATTAATTTGGTCGAATTTTCGGTGTTATTTAGCTTAAGTTGTATGATTTTAAACTGTTACAGATTGAGATAACTGACTTGAATTATGTTTGTACATACAATACACCTTATACACGGTGCGGTTCAATGGATACATTATGTGTGAATATTGTCATAGCCGGGGTATAAACTATATCGGAAATCAAATTTTGTAGCTCCGCCTATGTTAATGCCTCAACAAGTAGCCCATTTGCATGATTGTATTTGTATATCATATATAGTTCAGTAACCGGTTTCTTTTTCGTATGGACAACTGGATCGCCTCGGCAGAAGTATCACCTTTAAAACTCATAAGATTGCTAGACATTTGTAGTAGGTAACATGATAACTGTATGCAGTATATGGGGTGGATTAAGGCAGTAGAAAACTTCTGAGTCATTATTTATAAAGTTGGCGGTTGACTAGTTCCTGGCATGGTGATCAGGGAGTAAGCATCACGAACTAGTGGTTATGACGTGGTGATCAGTCTATCATTTAATAAGTTAGTATCAGCAAACTAAGGATTGAGGCTTCATAGTTCATTACTACGAGTATTATATAGGTGCCGATTGAGAAGTTTGACTAGATTTTGTTATGAGTACAATACAAGATCTGGTTCATCCGATACATAATATGTGAAATGATTCCATAAACCAAGTTATAAGATTATACCAGGAACCAATCCTGTGACTCAACCTTTCATAATGTCTCAGTGGTATCATAGTCAGAGAGAATTGTCAAAGTACCATTTTGGTCATGGAGGTAATATAGTTCAGAAAGCGCCATCTAGTTGGTATTTTGGCTTTACTACAGGCTTGCCTTGGGAGAAGTTGTCATCTTTAACAACTTAATAGTACGTGAGACAATCTCAAGAGGTACTAATGTTGAATATATGTAGTAGATGATTTGGATAAATGTATTTAGGAAATTATTGTTCATATGTTCGAAAGTTGTCAACTCTGTAGTTCGTGGCATGGTGATCAGCCTGTTAAAATGATAAAGTAACTCTTATGCTACGTGATCAGTCTGTCAATTAAGACATTGGCATCAATAAGTGCAGAGGATTGCCATAGTAAGTAAAGAGAAAATCGTTCAGTATGCTAGGTGCAGATAAATTGTAACGTCTTAGTGAGGTAATGGTGCTGGGCTGCTGGCTCAGAACAAATAAAGAATTCTTTTAATTGCCAGAATTATTCTGAGAACTTTAATTAGCATGTGTTCTGATGATGTTGCTTCTCAGGTGCATAGATGCAAAGGGTGAAGACTCTGATGCATCGTGAATGTGAGGAACTTCTACAAAACATTCTCGGTGATTGCTTGTGAAAAAGTATATGGAGTAGGTGCTTAATCCTTTCAAGCTTAGGAGAGTGGCCATGTAAGCGCATATGGACAGCTGAAATCTGATGGCCATGGACACATAACCAAAGTCTTTTTCGAGTTTATATCTGAACTTTTTCCTCCATGTCAAGTTCCGCTTGGTTATATAATAGAAATGATGCAACTTCATTGTTTACATGTTGATACATCTCTTTATTTTGAAGACTGTTGTTAACTAGCATCTGAAAGTGACTCGGTTGATGGTTAGATTTTATAAAGGAGGATTCGGAATAGCTATTCATTGAGTATGCGCTAACTAGACTAGCGGGTTGACAACTGAATATTGTATCAAAGGATGTCTTAATAGATATCTCATCCGATGAATTTTATCATTAACCTGTCTTATCACAAAGTATCATACTTCCTGAAAACAATATGGACGAGTTTTATTTTATGTGCTGAAGCCAATGAAAGATCCTCATGTTGGTTTAAGCATCCTCATGATTATTTGCATCAAGTTTGTTGCACCACCTTGGAGAATTGTAATTTCAGAAAATCGCTCTGGGATTATCATTTGCTTTTATACATACGAAATATGAAAAGATACACTCACAAACACATATTTGTATACAATGAAAATAAACTTTAGAACACAATATCTCAAATGAGCAAACATGAACATGAAGCAGAACATGCACACCAACAACTTATTACTTACTATATCTTCAAAACCTTTTTATAAGATTTATGAAGTTGATTGAGTAAAAATAATACATATTGTCTCGATATTAGTTTTTACTCGTGTCCCCCAGACCCAGCATTAGACCCTGCATATGACCCAGCTGAAGATCCTGCATGAGACCCTGCTCCACCTCCAGACCCGGAATTCGAACTTGAACTCGATGCAGAAGAAGAGCTTGAGCTTGAACTCGAGCCAGATGACCCGGATCCAGCTCCCGCTCCAGCACCAGAACCACTTCCACCACCACCTAGCCCTAGTCCAACTCCGACGCCAACGCCTAGACCGAGCCCCAAATCCTTCCTTGCAACCCTGCAATCGATCTCCACTGCTGAAAGAAGTAAAAGCATAACAAAAAGACCAAGAGTTTTCATGCCACCCATTTTATTACTACTAGTTAGTGAAGCAAAGGTTATTTTAAAGTTGGTATTAATTTGTTTTAGATAACTCAACTTGATGAAGAAATAAACTAGGATCGATGGTATTTATAGTTAGAACTAGATAGTAACAATGTTGACTTCTAGGTTATGATCATCATAACAAATAGTAATATATATCAAACAAAACGTGTATGCATGGTGAATTTATGAGTATGTATTATATAAATAATTTTATGTGTCACATTGTGATTTAGGTTATAGTTTTTTCGATATGGAGATTATGGAAATGAAAAGAAAAAGTAGTGGGTGTTATTTATTGAGTGGCATTTATTAATAAAACGTACCCTAATGTCAAAGGCAACCATTATCATCAAGAGCACTAACTTGGTGGAGTTGAAAATTACGTCGTCCTAACTCCAAATATTGTGTAGTTCACACATATTTTTACTGTTTGGTGTGACAATTTGTTAGGCTAATGGGCCTAGCCCATAAGTGGATAGTTAGTTATGGACTTATAGTACATTAATCATTAAAAATGTATATTAAATCAATTTAAATTATATTTCTTTTTTTCTTCGGTATATTTTAGGTAATACATAACATTGTCATAACAAAATTCATTAATGTCAACTATTTAAGCTTATTTGTATCAATTTTTTTTAATGAATTTTGATATACAAACTAAATCGGTGCATAGAATAATTTTGAAATATTTCTTTTTGAAGATTTTATTTCGTACCATCTTAGAATGATATAATTTGGTAATGTGAAGCATTTTTATAGTAAAAATAATGGTATATGTTGAATAATGAAAATTAATTAAGGATGTCATTATTAGCCGTTCTCATCCCATCTTAGAATGATATAATTTGGTAATGTGAAGCATTTTGTTGTTCTTCTTTTACTTTCTTCTTAAAAAAATTCTTGAAATTTGTGTTTTATGTAAAATTTACAATCTTTTTTTAAGTTCTCCTTCATAATTCGAAGATGATAATAATAACATCTTCATCAACTACTCTCTTCTGTGATGGCCGTTCACTACATCATTTTCTAATGATGTGGCAGCCGACCATTCACTCTCTTAATAAGGTTTAATCACGCGAAAGAAAATTAAACATTTATAGATTTTTCAACACATAAATTAATTTTAACACTAGAGCATTTCAAAGTTTATAACTGTTATCATTCGCTTTTAAGTTTATAGGGTAATCTGATACACATTTTGATGTTTATTATTATAGGGGTATGATGCAAATGACCTTAATTGCCATCACATCCGAATATATCACACACAAATTTATGTGATTGTATAAATCTAGAACATTCTTATCTATGTTCGTAATAAGAAAAATCGTCAAAAAGAACATGGGATTTCGTCCTTTTTCATCTCTTTTACTCATGTCGATCTAGTTCCCTTTGCGTCCAAACACGTTTTGCAGTCTCTTTTGCTTGGTACCACCATTATTGAGCATAGCTAACTCATAATGAGCCTCTCCCAAATCATAAAAAATTACAACACACGTCAAGTAATATGTATATGCATGCTTAAGTGCTCCACTATCTTAGTGGAAATTATGGCCAACTCATAATGAAGCAATACCTACAACATAATTAGGTATGAGGCAACACATTATGAATTTCAACATTCTTTAATTTGTTGCTCTCCATGTGTATTCTTACACGACCACAAATTTCCCATTCATGTATATCCAACGTTTTCAAACGGTACTAAAATATTTGCATAATCTTAGGTTCTTGGTCTGACATGCAACTATAAATAGCAAGGCATTTTGGTCACTATATCCACAAGGAAAATAATAACCAAACACTACTATTTAATTTACTTAGTATACTTGCATTGTTTTCAAGAAACATTAAGTGTTCCAACTTGGTGTTTAATTTGTTATTACCTCATAGGGCATTGTAACTATGCCTAGCTTTAAGTTTCTTGTTTTTCTTGGTTTTCTATTTCTTGCAACTTTAGCTAGAGTGTCGGAAAGCCGTGTGGCTAGAAAGGATTTGGGTTTGGACTTAGGTGGTCTTGGAATTGGAATTGGTACTGGGATTGGGATAGGGTTAGGTGGTGGTGGTAGTGGTTCCGGGGCGGGTGCAGGTTCGGGATCAGGAGGAGGAGGAGGGGGGTCTAGTTCGAGCTCTAGTTCTTCAAGTTCGAGTTCAAGCTCATCTGGATCAAGAGGGGGTGCCGGGTCAGAAGCCGGTTCTTCAGCTGGTTCGTATGCTGGATCAAGGGCAGGGTCTGGATCCGGTGGGGGTGGTTCAGAAGCTGGATCCTCTGCGGGATCAGGAGCACGGTCAGGGGCGGCTAATGGAGGTAGAGGATCCGCTGCTGGTCATGGTGAAGGGCGTGGAGAGGGAAGTACCCAGGGTGGTGGGTATGGTGAAGGTGGTGGCTCTGGAGGAGGGTATGGAGGAGGACACGGGAAATGAAGAATGAAATAAAACCCTCCATAATATGTATGATCCTTATGCAAAAATATGTATGTCCTATATTAATAATAATATGATATCATCAGATGATGTTTATGTTTAAAAATGTGTGCATGATATGGTTTGTTGGTATACTCACAAACCTATTGAAGATCATTAGGTTATTCTTGATGAATAATGATTAATGCATCGTATTATTAATGAATCGTGGTTGTTCTCAACATGAAGACCGTTTTGACACGTATTTTGGGTAATTATATTTTGATATGCATGCCTGTGAATTATTGCTGATTATTGGTACGATATCTACCTGCTTCTGGCAACATTAGCAGTAGTCTAGCATGCATATAAAACCAACCTCTAATAAGTTATACGTATAACCTTGAATGAAAATGATGGAAGAATGTGATGTATTGAATGGTTCATTTAGCAATTGTTGTACAATCAATTAGGTAGAAATTAAAGATTGGTAAACGAACTACAACTACACTCTAATGAAAGAAAAACCTATCGGCAACAAGGGTTGCTAATGATCATTGTTGTAATGCACGATGGAATGTTTTTCTTTTTTCTTTTTGTAAATAAGTAATAAGTGATCAGACTTACAAATATTGAATATAGCGATTAAAAATAATAATTAATACATAAATGACAAACTAAAATAACAATTAGATTATGTACTATAAATATAGCAAAGATAATATATATATTATATAATATATATATTTTAGTCAAAAAAGATACCACATGCTAATAATTATTTGTAAGCTAATACTATATAGTTATCGCTAATGGATGATGGATTGTTGAGACTTGAGAGTAATTGGTGTTTACAAAATAGACCAAAAAGTGGAATCTTACAACTTACAAGTTACATTTGGCCCTTTACGTATGATTTATATAGTAAATTAAGCTCATGTTTATCAAAACACAATAATAAAATAATATTTAGTAAGTGAATTGTTAAAATGGTCTTCGTAAATGAAATTTTAGCGCATTTTAGTTTCTAAAAGTAACAAGGTAATAAAATAATCCTAATACGAGTGACAGTTTGGTCCTCAAACTAATAAGATCATCATTGACTAATCGGTAATGTACAAGTATATCACAACTTGAGGTCAATCCTCCCTAGCATGGTTTTCAACAAAACCAGGGGCAGGGGTTATGTGGTGTTGGTAGTGATGGGGTTTGGTGCTACTAGTGGTTGAGATGATAGTTTTGTGAATCGTGACAATTTATGAATTGAAGAAGAAATGTAGAAGAAGATAAGAGGGGGGATAAATTTTAAAAGGGATAGTTTAATCTATTCACGTGTGAACATTTATCCATGGTAGTTTTCCAAATTTCTCCTCATTGCCTCATGTGTACATTGTCATCTTCGATGATTTCCTTCGAGTTTCAGATTGGCTCGATTTTGAATTGAGCCGGGGTCCCCATATAGTAAAACGAATTTCTCAACTTACGGTCTTCATATAGTAAAACCTGATCGAATCTATTCTACCCCGAGGCATAGTCCAACTAGTACATAGGTGATCGTTTGTGATGGCTATTCCTCCATTCTCGTGCAACATGGGTTCGACTGTTAGCAGGAGTGTTCTTACATTAACTTAATTAAGTAAGAATTGTCAGTCCTCCCACCAGCTGAAGCGCATATCACGATGAATACGGATAGTTAGAATGACGATTTCTTCGCCTTTTTTAACCAAATAGATCTCAACTGCCTAACCAGTTGTGATGATTTCATCCAATTCTAGCTCACCTCACAAACTCACCCCACAATTGGAATGTATAGAAGCAAAGCACATTGCCAAAAATTGGAAGAAACAATAGTACATACAACAAAATGATTCGATTTATTTGCAAGGCCATAGCATTACCCCCCTCCGCAACTTTATTCCATTTTATCAAGAAGCCATATCCAACAGCAGCTAGGCGTTATTGTAACATGGCTACTCAACCTTCTTCTTCGACTCCTTCTCCCTCTTCTGCTATCGATTTTCTCACTCTTTGCCACCGCCTTAAGGTACCCACCTTTTCTTTTTCCATAACTCTTGGTGGGCAACGCGTATTTTGCTCCCTTTGTCCCAAAAAGATTGTCCATTTTGATTTTTAGTAGTTAAAATTACGAACTTTGTAGGTTAATTTTTCAGTAATCAAGATTAACGAACTTTTTATTTAATTGACGAACTTTGAATCAATATTGTTAAGTTAATACTGAAGTACATTAAAAATGAAAATGCAATGTTTTCAATTATTATAGTGACATATAAAAATACTTCTTGATTTCAAGATGTAAAAAGTCAATTATCAAAATTCAAACTGGGCAATCTTCTTGGGGTTCTTCTTTTTCTGCGTACAAAGTGTGAACTATTTTCTAGATATATTCAGTGGTGTAGATTATTGAGCGTTTGCCTGAAGGTGTAGTTCCAAGATTATATTGAAAATGTCATAAATTAGAGTATCTTATGATTCTAAAAGCGAAACTTTGTCCCAAATGGGAAGGTGCATTGCTCGGAAAAGGAAGAAATGTAGGAGTATCATTTTGCTGTTAGTTTTATAGTGAACTTTGGTATTTAGGAATTGGATTCTTGAAATGCTGCTAGAATATTGTACTGGTATGGTCCCGTGTTTATAGCGAATTATCCTTTGTTCACTTTTCCTGTTTCCCATATAGATGTAAGAAAGGTGTTTGAATTCAGAACTTTGAGTTACAAATATTGTATCGGTTGTGGGGTGTTTAGGTTTTTCTTCAAATACTTTTTAATGCCCTTTTAATTTCTTATTCTTCATGCTAATCAATGTTCACTCACACTGTTTTTTAACTAGTGTACTTCAAATATTTATTCGTTGTAATAGATGCTTTTGGACACACTATACCAGTCCTGCTAATGGTATTGTCATCTTAACTTAATGGATTATTTGGCTTAGACTACAAAGAGAGCAGGATGGGTACGAAAGGATGTAAAAGAGCCCGAGTCTATAGCTGATCATATGTACCGAATGGGACTGATGGCTTTGGTAGCTCCTGATATCCCAGGCGTAAACCGGGACAAGTAGGTGGTATTCCTTAAATTATGTTTCCATTTTGATAATATATGCATTAATATATTTAAGTAAGGCAAAATTTTGGTTCTCTGTTGTTTGTTTTATTTATTTTCTCCTGAAAATTCAGGTGTATAAAAATGGCAATAGTGCATGATATTGCAGAAGGTGAGAACGGTCAATCAAATTCATTTCTTTAAACTTCTTGGTTCATGCATCTTACTTTTACTGTGTTGCACTTTATAGCATATGCAAAATTGCAAATGGCCCTCATTACAGAGACTGTTATCATCATTCCTCGAGCTTTTTCCTCTCTCAGATCATTATCTTTGGTTTTTAATGCATAATATTCCATCTATAGTACTACCTATTCTTGTTCTCTGATAAATTACCAAGACTCAGTCGGACATATTAGTAGCAATCGAAATCTTAATTATTTGAAAGCAACCATGTTACTAGTTCATATAATTAAAGATTCACATTTCAATTGTCAAATATACATACAGAGTGAGTTTCCCTTTTATAATAGAAAAGTAAGAGAGGACAGAGCAAAAAATATAATAAGGCATAGATATCTGAAGGATTAAGCTGCATGAGAATTAAACCAATCGACCACTCTAAATCTGCAATACTAATTAAGCAGTTATAATTAGAGTGAGATATCTCTTCATTTGTAATTTTCCATCTCCTCCCTCCGCTCCTACCCCCTCTTGCATGCATCTGTTTTTGTTACTCAATCATATGACCACATGTTCAACTGCTTAAGATAACATTTGCTTATTAATTTTTCTTTGTTATCATCTTGCTTTCCCGCTATTATCAGTTGACTTGTCTCTTCGTATTCATTACTATGATGCCATCTAATTTCCCATTTTTTGTACTCTACCTTCTCTTATTCCTGAGTTCATTTATATTTTAAAGCCATTGTTGGTGACATCACTCCGGCTGATGGAGTTCCAAAGGCTGAGAAGAGTCGTCTTGAGACTGAAGCTCTCCAGAACATGTGCAAACTTCTTGGTGGAGGGGCCTGTGGTACTGTATACATATAGTTTACTCTGTTAAGTACTCCCTTTGTGGTTTGTTGAATGAACCCTTTGATGTTTTGTTTGTGCCTTTATGATGAACTCGTTCCTTATTACTTTCGTTAATTTTCCCCAATATTTAACAAAATGGACACAACTTTCATCATTCCACTTCTTTCATTGTATTTTTATGCAAAAGTTAGGGTTGGCCCACATCAATTTCTATGCAAAATCAAAGAACTCATTTATCAAAACACAGGGGGAGTATTTTCTATCTCGGTATGATAATAAACTGATTTTTTGCTGCCTAAAATGTGCAGCCGATGAAATCAGAGAATTGTGGTTGGAGTATGAAGAAAATGCTTCATCAGAAGCCAAAGTAGTGAAAGACCTTGACAAGGTATTATGGAGCTATGCATAGTGAAATTTCTAAGCATTTGCCTCTGTTTGGTTGTTTCTGTTCTTTCTTTTAACTTGCCCCATGCATGTTCGTCAAGACAATTGAGGTTTGGTGATCTTAATGGGTGTCTATTTAATGATTTTGAATGCATTTGACCTGTGCTACAGAAAAAAGTACACATAATTTCTTACGTTGAAATTTATTTCATTATGCAGCACGAACTATGAAAAGTTATAGGATGACCATTTATTCGGGATTAGGTCTATGATGGTGTTAAGATTGCACCCTGCTATGTCTTGTTTGTCTCTGTTGGTGTCTTTATGCAATTTTTTTTGTCTAGTCAGCTATGTTCATAAACGACCTTATGCAACTACTGCCACTGTCCCCCAAACGAGCAACTCTCAAACAAAAACAAAGTCATATCCTCATGGTGACTTGGCTACGCATGTGTAACTATGGTAGTTAATGCATGGTTGAGTCTTGAAGCATACAGCTGGGAAGAGATGCTCGATTATGTAATATTCCTGTCATAACTGAAGGGTTGTATGAGCAAGCACACTTCTATCTGATTTGCATAATTGCATGTGGTAGTATTTAACTTTCTACATTTTCTGCCTTATACAGGTGGAGATGATACTGCAAGCCTTGGAATATGAAAATGGTAATCCCCTTTAATTTGTTTTTAGTTTAAGGATGGATTCCACCGATTTTAGGTGATACCCAATAAATCATCTCCACGCTGCAGTTCTTGTTTTGATTCGTTCGATTCATGTGAAGGCATATGTCTAATCCTCTTGTGTTCCATTTTTTCCCTTGCTCAGCCCAATTTCCAATGATTTCATCAGAACCCTAAATCCATTTTGCATTAAGTGAATGTAATATTACTAAGTTATTTTTCATGCTTTTCCAATGCATTAAGCTAACATAATATGGAGTGTTATTGAGTCGTTGTTCATTGTTTTCAATCTTTTGTTGCAGAACTGAATTATTGTTTTGTACATTGCAGATCAGGGGAAGGATTTGGATGAATTTTTTCAGTCCACTGCAGGTACTTCAGATTTTCTACTTCAGTTCTCTGGTCGTCTCTTTTGCCTGATTTAAATGTGACTCATTCATCAATGATCATGTCAAATAACGACTTGGATTAGTCTAATAGCCACAAGTATAACATGCAATGACGAGGCCTGTTTTCGAGCTAATCCAAATATGAGCGATTAAAAAAAGAATCATGTCAAATAGGCTTATGAAATTGCATGTATTTTGTTATCGCCAGAGCCCAGAGCCTACATTATTTTCGCATTGCGCAATGTTCTCTGATCATAGAGGATCAGAGAACATAATAATTTACATTAAAAAATTGTATAATACCCATATCATAATGGTACGTTCGTATATTTTAAAAAAGATTAACTTGTGTTTGTTTAACTTTGAAATGCCATGTCTTTTGCATAATAAAGCTTATAAACATGTATTGCATATTTAATTTCTACTAATGAGCAAGTGATTAGGTTGATACAGAAAGAACTAGCATGATAATGTGTGATAGCATCTACTATACCAGGAATCTCAATGAACCCGGATTATTACAATTGCTCAGGATACCCTTTTTTAGCTTCTAGGGTCTAGTTGTTCTTACTACTTGAACCTATAAATTGATAGAAGTTACATGGGGAAAGAAATTACAACCTATTCTGGAAAACAATTATTTTGACATGATATGCAGTTTATCTAATGCAATAGGTTTGGTCGTCTAATGATCAGATTGTGACCTGGAATTTCATAAAGGGACTTCAGAGCAGATGATTAGTCAATGTTAGCTAGATAGTTGCTGATTGTAGTAAGAAACATGAATTTCTGGACATTCCTGTTTGAATAACTGGCCGAGATCTCACTGGCTTATGCTTAGGAATGCTTTTTCCGTGATCGATTTGTCTCTAATTTAATCTCCTAGATGTAGCAATCTCAGTTCATCTCATACAACAATTGTTGTATTTGTTATATTAGTGCCTGACAAGAATTTGTTCATTACATTCAATATATCTGCAGGCAAGTTTCAGACAGACGTCGGCAAAGCTTGGGCAAAGGAGATAGCATCAAGAAGAAAGCAAAACTAATCTCTCAACGGTGTGCAGGGGACATCCAATACATCTTCGAAATTTTTCATCCAGACGTTTCCTCTTGATTCACCAGAGTAAAGTTGCTCCTCCATAACAGGCTGAAGTACATTTATGATCACTTCAGATTTTTCATCATACAGTATCAAACATCTATATAGGTCCTCTGGCTGGCAATGTGTTTACATTTCCAACATTTTGTTGTATCCCGTTAGCAGACTCTATAGCAACGCTCAAGAACAACACTGAACTGGTAATTGGCGACATCTAAACTCTGTAACGGTTTCTTGGCGGCTTGAGCTCTACCTTTCATACAACAATGTACTTCATGCAGGCTTTTATACGTTGAAGCGATCTTCTAACTCCCATGAGCGAGTATGTTCAACAAGCTTCAGTTTCAAGTCAATGATAAAATGCCCTACAAATCAAGATCCAAGATCACTATCTAATTATTTATCATCATTCATCATTTAGTGAAAACAATTTATTTAATAAAAAATAAAATACTCTCTTCGTTCTTAAAGAGTTGATATTTCAAAAAAATGCATTGTGACGAATTTAACAAGGTCCTACAAGACTTTATTATTTCTTATCGTTTAATGAGAATTCATAATCAAATTTTGTTATGTTTGACTAACAAAAGTCAAAATGTGACAATCTTTTGGAGACGGAGAGAGTAGTAAATTAGTATTGCTTCATGCGGACCATGTCCTTTTGAGGCACATAAAAGTGATATTTATAAAATGAAATTTAATAAAAGGGATTTTGAACTTTCACCCAAATAAAAGTGGTAAAAAGTAAAAGACCCTCAAAATATGAGACAAGCGCATGGCCTCTGCCAAAAGATACTGTACACAATATTATGTCGAATACCAACCACTTTTAGTCAAAACATTGGGACACCCTTTCGAAATTCCCTTTCATCAATTTTAAGTCATCCAACATCTGCTATAGCAACTCATGATGTTTTTTTTGTTTGCAAATTTGAACAAATATGGTCAGATTGTGAAAGTTCAAAGCATAGTGTTGGAACAATATTCCATAATAATGACATAAGTAGATGCTAGAAAACTACATAATTCATCGGTTTTTACTTGAATGAACTAGTTTGTCGTTATATAGATAGGTCATTCAAATAAAAACAGATGAATTAAAACTATAAGGAAATATGGTAACTTTAGATCGGAATTGGAAAATAATTCACGAGTCACCTTTCTGTCCTATTTCTAGCTATATCCTACTAATTTCCATATTATCTTGGGCCAGAAAGTTCCATAGCATGGGTATCGTGATCTTCGTCCATTGTTATCGTATCAAACAAGGTTAAGTGATGTTCGCTGTCATTAAATCCCATGCCAGGGTTTTGAAGCGATTGGACCTTGTTATTGTTGTAATGGTGGTAGCTGGTGTTATGAGTTGCTGCCCATTTTTCCGCTACTCCATCTCCTTCAAGCATGCAAACAACCTCGGACATCTTTGGGCGATTGATAGGCAAATATTGAGTGCAAAGTAGAGCCACTTGCAACATTTCTCCCACATCGATATGGTCATAGTTGCAACCTAGCTCTTTGTCGACCAACAACTCAATTTTTTTCTCCTGTTGTATATTTTTTACCTGCAATCACATAATTCCTCCCTTAGATTTATTGTGCTTAAATAACTCAAGTCACTGAACACAAATGGATGGAGAAGAAGAGACACGACTCACCCAGTCAATCATCGCACCCTTTTGGTGAACATTTTTGCCAAATTCAATAGCCTTCATCCCAGTTATGAGCTCCAGCAACAGAATGCCGAATCCAAAGACATCAGTTTTCTCAGACGACTGGCCAGTGGATAGGTATTCAGGAGCGATATGTCCAACTGTCCCTCGGACTGCAGTAGTTACATGAGATTCAGCATGGTCAAGAAGCTTCGCTAGTCCAAAATCTCCAACAATAGCCTCATAAAAGTCATCCAGGAGAATATTGGCAGCTTTAACATCTCTGTGGATTATTTTTGGATCGCATTGCTCATGAAGATACAAAAGACCTCTTGCAGCTCCAATTGCAATTCTCTTTCTAGTGATCCAGTCAAGGGGAGGTTTTCCTGTCATTATTAGAACTTAAGTTCTCAATATATGCATTCAACGCGGTCTTTCGCAGAACTAGTAATAATGATATTATCCCGAATAATGTGCATAGAATTTATTGCTTCTAAAGATAATGATTTTAGAAACACCCACGGAGCATGCAACTACTGAAAAATCATTACACTCTGCAAAATAAATTGTCTAAGAAACAACTAAATCAATCTTATGTACCACAAATCGCTATTAAAGAATGAACCTATCTTTCTTCCGAGTTTTTAACTTTGTCTCCATCCACACACGCTATGTTCTATTGACGACAGAGCGGAAACATAAAATCTAGCAAAACCCTCTAATCATATTTAGTGGAGTAAGTGATTTTCCTTGATCAAGAGCTTACAATATAACTACAATTGCTTCAGACTACAACACTAAAGCAGAGGTGGAATAACCAAATTCTAAAAATTGCATTCAAACTTTAATCTTTTAGTCTTCTTTTTAGATGACTTCCCAATTTGGGCATGAGGACACTAGAAAAATCAGTCAGTAGCTAAACACATCTTATACAGTTACAGTGGTCCCCCTGGAACTTACAAAACTTTCATCATCTTGAAGCAACAAACCAACACATATTGGGCCATGGAAAACTATGGTCCTCAATTTGTTCAAGCATGCTAGGTACTAGAATTTTGTGGGTCATTCTAGATAATGTTAACAAATCAATGCTGACAGCTATCCTTGAACAAGACAAATATAATGACAGTATCCAATTTCAGGACAAAAGTACAGGAACCAACCTCTTAATCTTGATGCCACACTTCCATTAGACATATAAGGATAAACTAAAAGCCTCTCACTTGGGGTTGCACAGTATCCGATTAGCCGCAGCAAATTACGGTGAACTGCTAAGCTAATTAGCTCCAGCTCTGTTTGGAACTGTGCATCTCCGGCTGAACCGTTAATATCCTTAAGCCGTTTCACGGCCACCAACGTCCCGTCTGATATTTTTCCCTTGTATACGTTACCAAATCCCCCTGAACCAAGAATGTTCTTGGAGCTGAAGTTGTTTGTGGAAAGTTGGAGCTCCTTAAATGTAAAGTTCCTAAGGTTACCAAGTCTCACTTCACACATTCCTTCTACATCTTCAATCAAAGTTCAATAAAAACCAATCAAATGCGGATAACTAGAAACAGACTACAGCAAGGCAAAGTTGAAGAGAAAATCCTCACCATTCAAATCAAGAATTGACTGTTTCTTCCTTCTGCTCCTCTGCCAAGCTAGATATCCAATTGCTAGAATGAACAAGACAAAGAAACTCAGGCTGAACCCGAGTGCAATAGGTAGTCTTCTAGAACTGGATTTTCCTATCAAAATTGAAATAGATCATTATAAATTCATAACTACAAATAAAAAGGGCATAAACAGAAAGCTCCTAACTTATGAAGTTGAAGAAACAAAATACCTGAAGGATTCATCGATAATGAAAGAGGAATGGGATTGACTGAACCAGAGCAAATCTCTATGGCATTGCTTCCACATATTAAAGGATTTCCAGCAACACTAAACACAAAAAATTACTCGAATCAGGAAAATTAACCAAACCAATTTATGTGACAAATTTCATGATATTTGAAAAGTGGATTATGAAAGAGATGCTAGAATGTCATACCTAAATGTCTTGGTAGGAAATACAGGAACATGCCCACTCAGATTGTTGTAGGACAAATCCCTTAAAAGATACAAAAAAAATAGGTTTCAAGAAATCAATACCACCAACATTGTCAAGCTACAGTGCTACTAATTTTGAATAAAATTTGCAGATGCTTTGCTTGAGATTTTAAGGTAATGTGACATAATTCTGGAACTAGAACACTATGTTGCAATTAAGGATTACTCACAAGAAAGTAAGCTGGGGTACTCTGGTAAGGGACAGAGGTATAGATCCAGTCAAGCTGTTATTGTTCAACCTTCTACTCATTACATGACAAAAAAACAACAACACATCAAGACAAACATTAACAGTCAACAAGAAAATGATGGCTTCTAACATAGTCAAAGTATTTTGACGTCTAAATATAGACTATAAAATATGATTAGGAGATGATTGTTCTACTTACAAATATTTGAGATTAACTAAATGGCCTAAAGATTCTGGCACATGGCCAGAAAATTTGTTGTTAGATAGGTCTAATGTCTGAAGATTGGGAAGCTTCCCCAGCTCTTTTGGAATATGTCTTGAGATATTGTTGTTCTGTAATAGACTAAAACATTGAAAAACAACATTATGTAAGCCATTAGCATAAAACCATAAGACTTGAAATCACTGAAGAGTGAAGACATCTTACACTTGTTTAAGGTTGGTTAGGTTTCCAATCATCCATGATATACTCCCTGATAAACCTTGACTAGGAGCTCCCCTATTATTGTTTAACAAGATCAAATATTTTGTGGGTCAGTTTGATAAAACAGTAAAAATCAAGTCTTTACACAATTTTGAATAAAAAACTCAAAAGGGCATGAATAAAAATCTAATCTTTACAAAATCTTGAAGTCAAAAGAGCATAAACACAAAATGGTAATGCATTAATGCTTACAGAGCAGTAACAAGGTTGTCAGAAGAGCAAGTGATCATAGACCAACTACAAGGGTCCACAGAGTCCTGATCCCAGTTGCTGAGAACTCCATGGGGATCATTCAAAGCTTCCCTTATAGCAATCAATGCTTCAACTATATATATATTGCAAAACACAAATATAAGACAACTAAAAATCACAATAAATTTGTAAGAACAAGAGCAAACAAAATGGAGTAACCATCCTACTGTCCCACCCCCTTATCCCGCTTAGGCATGAACCTCTTCGAGCATAGACGCATATAATGTTAGTGTGAAATGGAGTAAACATAGTTTCCGACCCCTAAAGACATTGAGACATGTTAATATAGAACGCAGTGTGTATAGTTAGAGAATAGTACTATACCTTCATGGTTTCTGACCTCATATGAAAAGGAAATAGGGGGAGAAAGAAGAAGCAAGAAGAGGAGAAATGAGATGATGTTCATATTGCAAAACATGAAGTTGGTTGAGTGGGCAAAGTGATGATCAATAAACATTATGTGGGGAATTTTACAATGTAGTTATCCAAGAAAGAACATGAAATGTGTATGAGCTTTTTTGTTGATATTTCATTCTCTCTTTTTGGTATTTTTCAAACTATGCTTTTTCACCCTCCACCTATGTTGTGGTTAAAGATGGTACTCCTGCCACTATTTTAACTTACTTAACCTCTTCAACTTTAGTATATTTATATTACAAAAATATCACTTTTTAAGCTTAATAGATGTGATCAGTTTGATAATATATTATAAATGATGAGATCTCCTCTTCACTTTGAAACTTTGAGTTAATTATTTTAGTTGTAAATGATAATTAAGAAAATTAATTGTTGTTAGTTTTTTCTCTTTCATTTGAAAATGGTTTAGCTTAGTGAATAGTAGAAAATGCTAGTGATTTTTTCACATCGTTAGACTCTTTCTTCTCGATCTGTTTGACTCTCGGGTCACAGTTACCCGTAGGCCTTCTCGTCATTCACCTGTATCGGCTCCTTTTCATGTAAATTGTTTTGAATGAAGCTTTTCAAGCTTCTCAAAATAGGAGTGAAAAGTCCCACCGAGCATTCCATAAAAAGCAAGCGAGTCTTGGAAGAGACATAATATGTGAATATGTTACGAAATCTTAAATAGTACTCCGTATATCGAAGGTTTAAATTATGACATTTTTTGAAATAAGTTATGAAATCACCATTAGAATAAGCATTGATGGTGTAATGTAAGAAATTCCTTTTTCGAACGTTGATGCAGGTGCACCAGCCCTTCTAACATGTCACAATGAATTACGCAAGTCCATAAAATTTCGATTTGGTTCGATCGGTTTTATCGTTTGAACCTAAACGAAAACATTCCTACCCAGAATAAGAGTACATTATTAGCATTTACTTCAAAGTGCGTGTGGGTAGGTTGGGAGGGGGGAATCAGGTGGGATAGCTATAGACAAGTGAGTGGCAGATATAGAGAATCTGAGAGTGACAAGCTGAGAGGGGAGTAGAGCAAAATAGGAGTAATATTTACACTTTGTTTGAATAAAGATTAGCAAAACGTCAAAAACATTACTTGTTGTAGGCAAAAACATCAGAGTAAAGAAGACTTGGGGTTTAGGTTTTGATGTGAGAGGCTGTGTTTTGGAGCTGTCTATTTTTTGTTCCTTTTGATAGCCTATAGGATTAGACTACTCATCTCCCCACCCACCCTTACAATTATTACTACTTCTATTATTCACTATCTCATGCTACAAAGTCTTAGAATTGCCTTTTTCATAACATGGTAGCATTTGGGAAATACATTATTTTCATTAATTTGTCCAACTAATCCTATTAATACAACTCCATTCCAAAATCACATTTAAGTAAATTCAAAATTTCGTGGTATATTAAGTTTTATTATTTTGAATTTATCTCGATGACCGTAAAATAATTGAACGACCCTTGGGAAAAGGGCGAGAGGGAGTACATTTATGCGCTCAATGAATCGTCATCATACTGATTAATCGGTCTCCAATTAAGTTTTGTATTAGTAGTAATCCTTACCTAACATTTGGTTCCCATGAGACTTTCGTTAAATTCATTTTTTTCTAAATTAGCTATGAGGTGAGTTTCGAACCCAAGACCTTATGGTCACTAGCAAGAGTCTCTTCCACTTAGTCATTCGATTAATGCTTTTCATTTTCGAAGATGAAGATTGCATTTGATTGATGACATTTGGATATGCAAAAGTCAGTTTAGGACATGTTTAGTGATAGTGTATTTGATTAGCTAGTACGGTTTATAGTCATTTACTTGATCTCATGACTCAAACATTAGTGTTCTAATATGTGGTCCAAAATCATATTTTATTTTATTTCATTAATTTCTTCCTTAA
The DNA here is from genome assembly GCA_003412495.2 of Echium plantagineum. Lineage (NCBI taxonomy): Eukaryota > Viridiplantae > Streptophyta > Magnoliopsida > Boraginales > Boraginaceae > Echium > Echium plantagineum. Next base: position 13,922,016 of record CM016564.1, read on the forward strand.
CACCAAAAAGGGTCCTAGTCGATTTTGTGGGTGGCGATGCTATCAATTACATGTACAGGATGCTAAAATATAGAAATCGATAGTTATAAGTTATGATCAATGTGATCTTGACATCAGTGTAGTACCGCGAGTGAACATAAAAAATGTGTATTGACGATACCAAATCAAACAATAAAATTAAAGTTTGATAAACTGAATCGAATTGTTCGATTTAATTCCGTTCGTCTATTATTAATACAAAATTTTGGGCTATTTATATACAGATTAATTATTGTTTTCAATGTTTGAAATGCTTACTAGTTCACAAGCATGAGTTGATGAGCAAAAGTGAAAAGGGAAAAGCAATAGTGAAAAGCAAAAGAAAAGCTCACACAAACACACAACATTACTTTATTTCACAATTTTTAATTTAAAAAGCTTTTGCAGAGATGCGTGCACACATATTTCACAAAACATTCTTTTAAAAAATGATGAAAAATAAGAAAAGAGACATTGGAATTGTAAATTATCACCATATCCAAATCTTCGTTGGAGTGCGTTTATTCTTGTTCTTCCATTCCTTCTTCCACATCGATTCTGCTTTCAATTCAACAACCAAATAGTTTAGTCGATAAAGTCCAAAAGTATTTTATTAAAATAATAATTGATTTTAATATTTTGGTGACTAGAAAGTCTTTGTTCCAAACTCACCTCACCGCTAATTTACGAAAAAAAAAAGCAAAATTTATGGAAATTAAAGAAGATAGTTTTTTAATACAATAATATTAATTAGGGTCTTTCTAAAATGTGCCATAAAGGCACATGTTAAGCAATAAATATAAAAATAACAATCAATATACTCAAAGCATACAAGGTAACATATTCTAAAAAAAATTACCATATCATATTTCAAATACAAATTAATTATCAATTATTTTTCTTTATGACCTTCTTAACCTGTTCTCTTAAGACACATTTCTAAAAAAACTCTATTAGTCATGTATTAGTAACAAGGCCGAACCAACATTAGACATAATAACTAGACCTTCTATAGTTAGACCTACAATGAAACGTAAAATGTTAAGTTGCATAATTATTAACTTAAAAGTACGAAAAAATTGGCAAAATACCATCGCTTGGATACATTTTTTAACCTTCACCACCTTGTAAATTTTCTTCATAATTCCACCATCTCTTTATAAAAAAGTCAATTTTGTCCCTTCTTTCCCATTCCCCCTCTTCCGTATATATTTTCTTTCCTTCTATTTTCAATCCATCAATCATCTACTTTTATCTCCTCATTCTCTTGATCAATCTACCAACCTCAATCACCACCAACCACCAACTTTCATCACTCCTATTTCTCTTATTCAATCTACCAAAGCCCAACAAAAAGGGGTATCGGGCGAGGGCAGGGGGCGATTTCATGCAATAGAGGGGTGTGGGGCAATTTGCGGAAAGGGTTGGGGGATCAATTTCGGGCAGTGGGGGTAGGTGGGTGGCAGTGATATTTTTGTAACTATAAGGTTAGTGAAGAAGAAAAGTGGTGGTTGAAGGTCGGTGGTGGGTGGTGATTTTGTGTATTGAATCAGAAATGTAGCAGTTGAAGGTCGGTGGTGGTGATGATCTAGCTGATGGTGGTTGGTTTTGTAAACTGAAGAAGAAAGTTGAAGAAGACGAGATCAATATAGTCTTTTCATAAGGAAATGTTATTTGGGCTAAGAAAATTTACATAGAACTAGAGATTAAAATAAAGATCAACTGTGCGACATTTTATCAAAATTCTCAACATTATGACTCACATAGTCATTTCACAAACATTAAGTGATATTAAGCCTGGCCATCTGGGCCAATGTGCTGAGTTGATGTTGATGAACGGCCCATTAAGTGAATATACTCCGGCTGACCGGCTCATAGTCTTCTTTTGCGGGCCTTAATGTGTCATAAGTCATAGTAACTCATAACAGGCACCCATGAAGTACTGTGGCGGGTGTCCATTTATTACTTCGGGTCTTATATAATGGTCGGTATCCCAATGAGTTGCTCGAGTCAGACATTAATAATTTTAGTGCTTAAATTGATATGCTCAAATACCTCCAAATAATAAAAAAGATAACAATTAAATTTAACTTTAAAAAAGAAGAATATCATAAATATTATGTAAAAACTATTAATAAATTATTCAAAATTAGAACTCTACAAAGTAATATATCAAAATATAAAAGTAGTGTAGTACTTAACATCTTAACAACGTCACCAACAATCAAACATTAAAATAAAATATTACGGCTGTATAATATTACGATTTATTTATAAAAATAAACTAAGACATCAAGTTAAGTTAATATTATTTTTGACTTAAGATAATATATACCATTAATTATATGTAACGAAAACTTACTAAGTACTCTCTACGATATGTTTACTAATCGTTTTAGTCATTTTGACATACATTAAGGAAATAAAAAATAGTTAAAACATGTATTAAAATTATAGAGTGAAAATGGATTAAACTATATACTTCGTTGGTCGATAATTTAGTAAATGGTACATTGAAAATGTAAAAAATACTATTTATTATACTAGAATGACAACTATTTTGACACAAAATATTTAGGCTAGAATGACAAGTATAAAAAATTAGAATGACAACTATTTTGAAATATCGTGTTGTCATTATTAAGAACAAATACTAAAACAAAATAATTATGATGCATAAAAGAGGATGATATTTTAATAATAAATATAAACTAAACATAATAAAGTCATAAAATTAGTCTTAGAATATATCTTCACTTCTCAATATCATAGAATTTATCTTTAAATTAAAAAAAGTCATTCTTTCAACTAGTTTTGAGTATAGTTTTATATATTTAAATTAGTATGTCTTTGTTTCGGGCCGAATCGGATATCTTCGGTGTTTTATTAGTCTGAACCCAAACCCAACCCAATTTTTTCGGATTTTCGGTTACTAAACCTAAACCCAACCCCAATTTAAGGGTAATGATTTAAGTGATAATGGGAGTGATCTATCTAGATTTACCTTATTATTTTTTGTTCCGAACAAGGTGAATGATGAAATTAATTTAGATTAGCCTACATTTACTCCAAAATAAAGGGACCACATCGGTCTATTAATTATGCATTTCTATATTCGTATTTATAATATTATTATATTCGTATTCTCATCACTAATTTACAAATAAATAAAAAACGACTATGTTTGAATTAGGCTTACCAAAATATGATTAACCATAACATTGAAGTGTCTAAACAAGCGATAGTTATTGCAATATTTGTAAAATAAAAACATTTGAGTGAGGTGGTAGTAACTAGTACGTATATGTTTGTGTCTAAGCCACATATATGTTTGTGTCTAAGTAAGGTAAGATCACCCATATCTTTTTGGCAAATCATACACATTTCGTATTAATATGTTAGATTTTCAAACGCGTTGGTTTTACCACCAAATCATATCAATAAATTATGATCAGAATAGATTAATTGCTTTTACTACTCCAACCTCATTCACCTTTGACTAAATTGTCGAAATAATCCCAAAAAATGAATCGAGGTTGTTATTTGATCTTAGAAAGTTTAACACTTATAAATTAGGCCTCAAAATTGGACAAAAGTTACAATTTAGTCCAAAAACTAACGGAACCGTTAAAATTTAAGGAAATCTTTAATGGAATCCAATTGCAAAAAGAACCGTTAAGTTTAACGGCTCCGTTAGTTTTTGCACCAAACTGCAACTTGTTTCAATTTCAGGAACTAAATTACAAATGTTGAACTTTCGAGGACCAAATGACAACCTTAACCCACTTTCGAGAACCATATAAGCAATTTTCTCTTCACCTTTGATGAAATGATTCATAAAGTTTGGGCTGAGCATCTTTATTAATATTTATATATAATTCTTATATTTATATATAATATTTAAGACATAAGAAATTTGTTCTTTTGCATTTATTAATTTATATTAGTTAGGAATTATCAAAATAAAACTTTGATAATGGAATATGAGATAATAGTGACATCATAAATGTATCCGTTGAAAATAGTTAGATCGTACCATTAGTTTATTTAAAACTAAGTTCAAAGTAATAGTATATAAAATAACAAAATGGGTTAGAATTAGTCTTAGTTATAATGATGTTAGAATTAGTGGCACTTTTTTTTCATGTTATGTCATAGAGCAATTGTAAGACAAGTTATTTTTATTCAATAAAAGGCCATGGTTTAATACAATCTTTTTCATAACATGACAATTGTAATTCATTAATCATTAGTAACTTAAATTTTCTTTTTGTAAATTAGCGATGAATTGAGTTTTAAACCAGAATCTTTGATCACTAGTAACTTAGATGAGGTTATTGGAGTAGATGACCCAATCAAGAAATTATTCGATTAAATCTAGAAAACACTGAGATAGTTATCCGTAGGGGTGTGAGAATGAATTGAGTTGACGAATTTCTCTTAAATCCAAACTTGTTCTGGGTTTTAAAAATTAAACCAAATCCTGATCCAAGAATCATTTTACCTATTGTCTCGGGTATTTGAGTTTTCAGGTTGGGTGGGACGGGCTAACCGAGTCATACATCAAGAAATTTTATTAGTGAAATATTTTAAAATGATATATCAAATAAGTTTAAATACTAAAAGAGAAAACAATCATCTATGACTTTGAAGAACACCAAGATCATAATAATTAAGTAAAAACTAACGAATATTAGTAATCTATTCAAAATTCGAACTCTACAAATTAAACGATCACAAATCTAAAAATATTGTAGCAATATTTATAATTTAATATTTTAATCGACATCAATGATAACATTAACATGAAATATTATGGTTGGGTAATTTATGCAGATCCATAATTGGTCATAATCAACTGTTCACAATAGAAATTGAACACTAAATTGATTAGCATGTAAATGATTGAATTGATCATAGTACTAACTAAGTTAAATTATTAATTCCACATGTATTATATTTAACTTATTTTAAGAAATGTATTGATTCTTCTAACACTATATTATTGTTATTTTATTAATTTATCTACATTTCATCATTCTTTCTAGAAATGTGAGTTTATTTCCTATATTTACAAAAGCTATCCAAAATTGTTAAATTCCTTAACTTTGTCTAATTTACTTGAGTTAATCGAATAGCCTAGTGGAAAAGACTCTTGCTAGTGATCAAAAGATACTGGTTCGAAACTCACATCTATCGCTAATTTACAAAAGAAAAAAAAAAACCTTACCCCATCCAAGCCATATGCCTCCAACCCCCAACCCACACCACACACACCACCTTACACTATTTTAAAATAAACAATGCTAAAAACATAAGAAATAGAGGTTTGTTTTCCGTTGTTGCACTGGATGAATTGGTTTTGTATGGGATGATGAAGTTATGGCTCTTAATCTCATTATTGTCCAAATTGGTGGTCGGAACGTGTGTGCAAAGGTTATTTCCGAGGAAAAAGGCTTTCATAAAATTGCATTTGAAATATGTATGTGGTGTTGAGGGCGGGTCGGAGGTAAGGTTGAAGATAATAATTTTAATAACATATCAAAAATGTCTCTAAGTGAAAGTTAAATTTAATAGAAAATCGACAAAAGTAGAGATAAATTAAAAAGACAATAGTGTTAGGGAATTATTAAAAGAGATAGCAACTATTGAGGTGTTAGAAGAAAAAAAACCTTTATAATTTAATATCGTATTTAGCATTACCCTTTCTTTTACGATAATTCGTGTAATAAAAAAGAACGGTCCCACGTCCTTTGTTGCGTATATATTGTGAGGCATCTGTTTACCACCAATACCAAACCTCTCCAATTCTTATTACCATTTGGCAAAATATAAAAGGTGGCTTTGATTGGTCTCCTCAAAATCAATTCTCTTTTCCGGCGAGTCGAGGCCACCGGAAAGAGATGATGGTCCGAAATGAGCTCAAGAAGACACTCATAGGCAATCAACTTGAGAAGAAGAACAACAACAAGAACACTTATAAACTCGTAACATTCGATAAGAAAACATCTTCTTCTTCTCCATCTTCTTCTTTACGATTGGTGAAATTCGATAAATTGCCAGATTTCTTGAAAGACAATGAGTATATTAGAGATTATTATCGGTGTGAATGGCCTTTGAGAGATCTTTTCTTCAGCATCTTCTCTTGGCATAATGAGACACTCAATATTTGGACGTAAGTTTCGTTTTCTATATAGTTAATTAACTTCTTGTTACATTTTATTTCATGAATATATAGTTATATCAAATTTAAGAAATATTGATTGTATCACTATATATATTGTACTTCTTCCCCAATTAAAAAATATTGTTTAGTTTTTGTATTTTGATGGATGAATTTTTAAATTTTGATCTAGTATTTCTTTTTATGTGATACGAGTATAATTTATAGTGAAATTATATATTAACTATTAAGCATTTTATTAATGTGATATTTTTAATTCAAACTAAAGATACACAAGTAAATTAGAATTTATATATTTCTTAAGTTTGATAATACTATCCTAATGACTTAATAATCTCGTGACATCTGATTCAAATTATTAATAAGTTTTGTATTTTACTGTTGTTAAAAACAATTATTTCATACTTCCATTTTGTTCGTATACTTATCGTTAATTTATTAAGAAAAAGTTAGACCACTAAGGATCACACTACAATGATTTTCTTTTGTAAATTAGCGATGAGGTGAATATCAAACCCAGAATCTTTTGGTCACTAACAAGAGCATTTTCCACTAGACTATCCAATTAACTGTAGGATCACACTACAACTTTGTGAGATGTGGATACTATAATTTTATGCTATAAGGATCATTGATCATAGAACTTATTAGTGTTGAGTAAAATTTTATTGATTAAGTAAAAGTTAGGTAGGTCATTTGGATTAAAGTGAATTCGTCATGTTGTTCACTTTTTACCTTCATCCATTATTTTTCCTATAATTCCATAAATCAAGATAAAAATTATTTTCATTAATACGACATAGTGATGCTAATATGAGATGATTAATTTTCAGTCATTTGGTGGGATTCATTATATTTGCTACATTAACGGCGGTGACCTTAATGGAGAAAGAGACCGTAGAGAATTTAATGGCAAGATTATCTTTAATTAGGTAAGTTTACTCAAATTTACTAGATTATTGTCTTTAATTAAAATTACTTAAGAACCAACTAGCTTGGTCTAATGTTATCGACCCGTGCCTCTTCAATGGAGATCATGGGTTCGAGACCTGGCGAGGGTCCAAATATTTACGGATGCCTCTGCCCCCGTCATTAACGTAAATTCTCCATTCCCGATTAATATAAGATTTACTTTCAGTGTATGATATTGTTCGACAAATAAAAAATAAAATAAAATTGTTTCAGGAGGGGTTTAAAGTATGATTAAATAAATGATTGCTTCTTAACATTTAGATTTGGTTTTTAATTCCCAGACCAGCTGTAGAGGGTCCCTTAATGATGATTGTAACAATAACTAATGGCTCTCATGCTCTTTTTCCGGTAAGTTCTATACTCCAATATTTTATTTTTTGATATTAGTAATTTATTAGCAAGTCATCCCAAATTGGGTTAATAAGAAAAGAAAAAGTTCTATAAAATAAGTTGCGGTAGATATCTCTTACTTGCATTTGCCAAACAAGTTGTGAGATTAATTTCTTTGAGTAGTGAACTAGTGATGACCAGAATTCAGAAATTGTGAAGGAATTTCAATGAATTCTGAGAAATAAATTTGTAATATTCTCTCAATCCATACTTCACATAAGTTAATTAAATTATATTTAATTTAAGTTTTTAATTGAAAGTCTGACATTATTCCAATAGGATAAACATCAAAACAATCTTTTCTTTCAAATAATATTGATGGAAAATTACAGAGACAATTGTTGGTGTGGTATCAGATAGTGGACGAAATTGCACTTTGATCTCATATAGTTACCCGATTGCAGATTAGTTCCTCACAATGGCTCAAATATTATGATATAATTTCAAAAGTGACAATCATTACAATATTATAATTATGTGAAATTAAAATATAATCGCATTTCATTATTTTCGGCTCGAATATGCAACTAACTCGAAAATTGCGCATGCAAAATTTGATATTGGGAGGAAACAAGTGTGGGGCTTCGATAGGACTTCACTAACATGGAAATGCGGGTCTACTTGATTACAAAACATAGCTTAATAATTGAAAAGACATAGGCATATGTGATTTTTTTTTACGATTTGATATATGGGACAAATTTGTATATGGAGCATTTTTTGATTAGTGCTTTTCAATTTCCGAAGTGAGTGAAATAAGTTAGAAAGTTTGGCTTGTACTTTTGGTAGACAGCTATAATATTATCTTAGATTTTCCTGCCAACATTTCACGTGAACCACTATTCTCTTCGAATGGATAGAAATAAAAAAATTAAATAAAGTTGTTACAGATTCTCTACTTATTGGACGTTTGTTTATAAATTGTATGTACTTTTATTCAATGTCTAAAATTGACATAGACACTGACATCATAACTATTAACGTTTTCTTTTAATAATGTGGAGTGCGAACTGTTTACGATTTTTTTAAAATTTTTCTTAATGTATTAATTAAATAATTTGATTATTAGATTTTGTATAAGTAGTACCTTAAAGGAATCTTAACAGAACAAATTTTAATAAGATCAAAATGTTCTACTATTTAAAATAAGATAAATAGTAAAAGTGCAAAAAGAATAAAAAACTAGATTCCTCATATGTAACGCCTATCCGAAAAAGATTTACACCAAGGTTGCCTTGACTTATTTTTACACTCTCCTCAACCCAACCTTCTCTCTTAGCTTCAAGCTTATCATTATTGTCAATAAGGACTAAATTAGCGAATCTGGTTTTATATAAAAGCTAGTTATAGCAATTTAATAAATTGCTATAAGAGTTGATTTTAAGGAGATTTTTTTAAACTAACCTGGTGCGAATGCTCTGAACATGCCTTAAAATGATATGAAGTTGTCTTGCGTGATTCGTGAACTCGGATTCTATGAGGCGAATGCTCCTATGAACGTCACATATTATAAAATTTTCACACGTGCCTTTAACCCTTTTCTTATTGTAATAATGTTTGTTCAGGGTTGTTCTTCAGGACAAATTGCTAAGCCATGTCCTTTAGATGAGAATGTAGTCTCCACCACAGAAGTTACCAAATGGCCTTGGATTGTTTTCCTGGGAGGCGCAATGTGTTGTCTAGTGTTCAGTACTATTTCCCACACATTTGCGTGCCACTCCAGACGTTTCAATTTCATCTTCTGGCGCCTCGATTACTCTGGCATTTCGATCATGATCGTGTGTTCTTTCTTCGCTCCTGTATATTATACCTTCTACTGTCACCAGTTCTGGCGCCTATTTTACCTCACTACAATAACCATAGTAGGAATATGCGCCACTTTTAGCCTCATCGCGCCAGGCCTAGACACGTATGAATATCGTTCATACAGGACAATGCTATTCCTCGCGATGGGCTTCTGTGGCGTGATTCCAGCTGCTCATGCTGTAACATTGTACTTGGATCATCCAAAGGTTCTGGTTGCACTTGGATACGAAATCGTCATGGGACTTCTATATGGCATAGGAGCTGCCTTTTACATTAAAAGGGTCCCAGAGAAATGGAGGCCTGGTAAGTTTGATATCGTTGGGCATAGCCATCAAATCTTCCACGTATTCGTCGTTGCAGCAGCACTCGTCCATAGCGTTGCCACGCTGATAGTCATGGATTGGCGCCAAGGCTTATCGGCTTGTGTGTAGAGGAAGTTCACAGCCATGACATTTCTGTAGAAGCATCAGCAACTTTTCTTATCTTTAGGTAGATGAAAGAAAATGCTAGGGTGCTCACTTTGTATCATTTTGTAGGGATATCATTATTTGGTGTAACCAAACACTTGACAAAAAGTCATTTTAAGTAGGATCCCATTCCATATGGAATCTACCCATATATAATATGGGAACTGGGTAATTACAAATTAACATAATGAAACCCCATATATAATATGGGAAATGAGTAATTACGAGTTAAGGAAATACAGCCCAATCTTCTAAAAAATTTCTTTAATTTTTAGGGGAAAAGTTATTATTAATTTATAAATCATTAATAGTTTGAATGAATATTTTTATATAATAAACTGATGGTCAACTTTTTTTTATGTTACTAATTTTTTATCCAATAATTAGTATGGTGCATAAACATTAATTGTGCATATAACATGTATTCATAATCAGACACCTTATATCATCTTTTGCCTGAATACAAAAGGTAGGGTTCAAAATCCACGAATCTCTTATGAAGGATTTTTTTCATGTAAACTAGCGATGAAAATATGAATACAATAGTATTACCAACGACGAATACATAAATAAACATTAATGATAAAATATGAGACACAAATTGACTCTAACGCCCTATTTCTCACTTGGGACACCATCCTCTTCTCCCATATAATTAATTAAAGAACAAATTAAACTTAAAATTTGGACTAAATCAGGTTGGTAGTATTTGTGGAATCCGTTGACTAGATTAGGCAATTAGAATATTCACATTAGTTTATCTTAAAAAGTTCCTTAAAATCAATTGTCCATTGATCATCTACTTCTCTATCTTTCATTCCCAAAATTTTTTCCATGGCCCTCAATGATCTGGAAAATGGTTATGCACGATGATCCCAACTGAAAAATGACTATGCACGATGAGTATGATGTTTTAATTAAAAATAATACATGTGAGTTAATTCCTCGTCCTTCAAGGATTAATATTATTTGGTCTATGTGGATTTTTTCATCATAAATTGAAATTTGATGGGTCTTTTGAGCGGTACAAAGCTCGCCTTGTAAGGGATGTCAACACACAACAAGTTGAGATTGATTGTGGTGATACGTTCATCCCGGTTGTTAAACCAGCTACCATACGTACAGTTCTCACACTGGCGTTATCAAAATCATGGTCTATTCATCAGCTTGATGTGAAGAATGCATATCTTCACGATGACTTACATGAAATTGTATACATGTATCAGCCCTTAGGGTTCCAGGACCCAGGCTATCCGAATTATGTGTGTCGACTGCGTAAATCATTATATGACCTGAAGCAGGCTCTTCGTGCCTCGTATAACCAATTTGCGGTATATGTCTCTACTATTGGTTTTGTCCACAGCGCCTCTGACCACTCTCTGTTTGTTATAAGCAGGGTAATGATATAGCTTATCTATTATTGTATGTGGAGTTGTGGACGATATTATTCTTACAACTTCATCTGAGACTCTACGTAGGTCCCTTATTCATCTTCTCAGTGTAAAGTTTGCTATGAAGGATTTGGGTCCCCTGAATTACTTTCTGGACATTTCTGTTACTAATCATGCAGGTGGCTTATTTCTCTCACAGAAATAGTATGCAGAATCTATCATGAGCAAGTAGGCATGACTTCCTACAATCCATCTTCCACACCTGTTGATACCAAGCCCAAACTTGGTAGCACATATGGATCTCCCTGTGATGATCCTACATTGTTTCGCAGCTTAGCAGGTGCATTACGGTATCTGACATTTATATGCTGTTCAGCAGATTGGTCTACATATGCACGCTCCGGTGACAGATCACATGACCGCACTCAAGCGAGTGCTCCGTTATGTTCAGGGCACAATTGACTTTGGGTTACACTTATATAAATCTACATCTTGCTCTTTAGTTTCTTACACTGATGCAGATTGGGCAAGATGTCCGGACACGCGCAAATCTACTTCTGGATACTGTATATTAATATTAACATAATGGTGAATTTTAATTCCATTGAATCCCATTATGATTATTAATATTATTCAAGCCACTTTATGATGAACATAATGACGCTCATCAATTATTTCATCATTATGGCTTAATCAAACCACCTTATTATTGTGTGGAATTTTATCGTGATAAAATCTCGTACGATAATATTGCTCCCTCCCAACAATGACACACATTTCCCGGTTGTTCTAAATAATAATCGTATTATTATTATTATTATTATTATTATTATTATTATTATTATTATTATATTCGGTTTGTTGTTGTGTGTGACCTCTTGTGCTTAATTAAAAGTAGCAAACTAGCAATGTAATATAATATTTAACCGAATATTATTATTACATAAATTATGATCGGACTCCTAGTAAACCATCATAACTCCTACTATTAATCAAGTAGTCCCGATTAATATATTAAATATCAAATAGTTTAATATATTATTTTTTGAACTTAATATCTTAAACGTACTAATCCTTTTGAGACAATCTAATTATTGTTCAACGGGCACATTTTATGATATTAAAATAATCTCATATTTCTAATCGTTAATTCATAGGAAAAACATTTTATGTGTTAACGCATATTTATACATGTACTAATAAAGTATGGAACATGGAAATTCGATTGATTTTTGCTAGCAAATTATAAAAAAATGGAGCTTGTTTGAGGAGTTCATTTAATTTACCTATAAGATGTCCAAGGCTTTCCAATAAAGAAGCTATTGGAACATTGGCCCACTCAGATTAAGTGTTTTTGAAAACTAAGAATTGTAAATTTTGGCAAAAAAGTACAATAGATAAATTAGTTGTTCACGTTTTGGGGGTGATGTAGTGGTGGTACGGGTGATGGAGGGAGGTTGGGAAGAAGGTGGTGGAGGTGGGTATTTGAATTTGGGTTTGAGGAATTTCAAATGATTGCAGGTTTAATGGAAGGTGGGGTGGGCTGGGGGTGTGTTGAAGAAGAAATGGTGAGTGTTTAATTTTAATATTGTCTCTTATACTTTGTGATAGTGAAAATGGTATAATAGTCATTTTATCTTTTAAAACTGAAAAAAAGGTCCAGGGGGCACCTCAGAAACAATCAAAAGTATAGGGGGCGTATTCAAACTAAAACAACAGTATATGGGGAAAATAGTGAATAAGCCTAATATATTTGGGTAGTTTAATTTTGGGTCGGTTGACTGACCAAAATCACATTTGACAAAAAATAAAATCAATCTTTGAACAATGATGAGGAAACACAACCTACACAATAAATTAAATATGAGAATTACATACTAAATATGAAAAATAAAATTTAATCGAAGTCAATTCGACATGTCATATTTGACGAAATTTATTATGCTGAATAAAGATAATTATTTTAACAAAACCACTATAATAAAACTCAATATTACAAATCAAACCAGAAAATTAAAAAAAAAACACAAATCTACATAAGTTAAAGGTACATATTACATTTGACCAAATCAAAAGGAGTAATAACATTTGACTTTGCCCATAACTTTAAATTTCATCAACAGTAAAAGGAAAGTAGAAGCCGAGAGAGTGGAACATACAAGGGTTAGTATAATAAATAATACTTCCTCCGTCCCTAAATGATTGTCACATTTGACTTTTGGTGGTCAATAAAATACGATTTAAAATACAAATATCTCTTATTCTAAATGCAAAAAAATTATAATAAGTTGATATTTCAAAAATATATATTGAGACGAATCTAACGAGGTCCCACAAGACTATATTATTTCTTTTCGTTTAGTGAGAATTCGTGATCAAATTTTGTTGTAATTGACCACAAAAGTCAAAATGTGACAATCTTTTAGGGACGGAGGGAGTAATTGGTGGCAAATGACTAATATGCCATTTGGTATTAGTAGTACTAAAAAAGACTTACGACCTTAAGTCAGACTCCTAGGATTATATTTAGGTTTTTAATTTTTACACTCCAAATTTGATAACCACACTTCACTTTATCACTTTTAAAAAAGATTTTTAGAGAGTAAATTGAGGGGTAAAATTGAGAAATTGGAATATAGTGATCAATGTTTGGAATGTAAAAGTCAAACCTATATTTATTATATAGGCCTTAGCCCACATGTATAACCTAACTAGCATGTTTGTCTATAAATAGGACGCTATATTGTATGTAATATTCATGGAATAATCTTTTCAGTTTCAAAATTTAGGTATTACTTCCTCTAGTTTAAAGAAGTCAAAATTTGAAAATTTTGACCTTGAATTTTCATTAATCAATAAGAAATAATATAGTCATGTTGGATCTTGTTAGATTAGTTTAAAAAACATACCAATTTATGTATTATTTGTTTTTCTTTTATATATATTGTGGTCTTTATTTTATTTTGTAAACTCTTAATCTTCAAGTCTTCGACCTTCTAGTTTTAGTAATTACATTGGCCAAATAAACAAATTACTACATTGTTTAAAAATATTCAATTTACTCAAAGAGTCGAATAATCATTGTTCAAGATATCAATTTAGACAATTGAATATTGTCGTACTTTTGAAAATCCTCAAAGATATCAATTTGGACAATATATTGACATTATTTAGATATTCATATTTATATTATTTTTTGACTAAAATCCTTAAAAATTGTCACATTTTAAATTCTAACAAACTGTGTGATAGATTTTTGAATTTTAGAAGATTATTTAGTGTTATTTAAAGACTATTAATAAAAATGAAATGACATATCTTAACAAGTTGTAGACGTTGGATCAACGCAAAACTTGTTAAACGTAGTTGTTATTCATTATTTAATATTTTCCCATTCTTTTTTATTTGTCATCTTAGCAATTTGCACATAAATTAAAGAAAATAAAAAGTAGTAACAAAGTACATTGAAAATATAAAATAACAATCAATTGAAACTATATAACTGGTAAATTGATAAATTCATAGAAAAAAGTAATAAAAAAGTACATTGAAAATGTAAATTTACAATTAATTATGCTAGAAATACAAGTATTTAGAAACAAAAATTTGAGTGTAGGAAGACAAATAAAAAAGAACGGAGATAGTAGTATATTGTCTCATTTTGATTTTAAATATGTTTATTTTAAAAAAATATTAAAGCGAAACTATTGATTAACAACTATTTAGATATATTGGAATAATATTGAACTCAATATTAAATTATCAAAAACACTACTAAAATATAAATAAAGTTTTGATTATGAATCGTTCTTTTAAAAACCACCTTGCCACAAGTTTGAAAGTTTCAAAACGAAAAGGTAAAACAAAGTACTAAATATCCGAAACCTATATATTGCAACTCCATCATCAACTAACATATTATTGTCCCTCCTCCACCCCACCTACACCTCCACCTCTTGGAATATTTAATAATAATTTTTTTTATCAGTTCAACAAAATCCAATCTATAGTTTTTTGTTTATTATGTTAATTTACTATATTTTTTAGTCACATTATTTAAATATTTATAGTTATATTATGTTTTGGTAGTGTTAACTAAAATGTTAAAAGTTTATAACATTTTATATTATGATGAGTTGTATTTGTCAAAATTTTAACTCAAACTTTTTGATTGTTATGCGTAAATTAATTTTTTTATTTAAATAAGAGGTTTGGATGTCAATGAAGCCTAATTATGTTATGTTATGGTAACAATGGTTTAAGAAGCCTCGCTATATTTGTTTTGGTAATAATAATTTTGGCTATTTAAATTATAATATGGTAATAATGATTTTATATTATATTTTGATGATAGTTTAAGAATACTAGTTATATTAGGTTTCGATTTAGTAGTTTATTTATCCTATTATTTCTAGGTAGTTGAAGAGGACTAAACTACTTGTCTAATATAAAGGAAATTTTCTCTGAAATATATACATAAGCAAAGTAGTCTTTTGGATATGCCCGATGGGATTTTTTTCTAACAGTGTAGTACGCGTCAACAGCTTTTGGACTACGATGACTGGTGGATGTTTTTCGAAGGCGAACAATGTTGGTGCAGATAATATTGTGGGAGGCAGAACGATGGAGACGCGCTCCTCCACTAATAGCAGAAGTAATTCGAGTGGGCAGGTTAATGGTGGTTTGATTAAGGGTTGTTTTACCTCGAGTGATGGTAGGCGAACGAGTCAAAGGCGCGTTGTATCAAACGTTACACCAACGAGAAATAATAGTGTTGAAGACTGCCCTGCTACACCAGCTGGAAATCTAGTTAGTGGACACGGGAAAGATGTAAAGCAAATTGGCCTTCGTCGATCTAAAAGACTTCAGAGTTCTGTTACTACATCAGCGCCTGGACTTGCTATTAGTGAGCCTAAGAAAAACGGGGTTGAAATTCGTTCGACTAGGCCAGTCGTTAAGACCCCGTCTGAAATAAAATCTTCTGATGTTGCGCAACCCCTGAAGATTGAAGCGAAATCCTTGCCTGTGAACACTTCTATAGCAGAGAAACCCCTGAAGATTGAAGCGAAATCCTTGCCTGTGAACACTTCTGCAGCAGCGAAATCCTTGCCTGTGAACACTTCTACAGGAAGCAATCCTCTAAGAATCGGTTCAGAAAATCAACAAGGTACGCGCCACCTTTATTTCCTTAGAAAATTTAGTTAATTCAGTGCCACAGTGATTACTTTTCGTTATGTTAAGGCTTTTCCTGGTATGATTGTGTTCTTGTACAACTATTGTCTATTGTGGTCGTTTCGAACGTTCAAAAAGTATAACGTCCCTTAGAAAGTAGTAATACGGAGTACTTTGAAGTATGAATTCAATTCGAATCATGTAATCATTGGAACGAAATAGTAGATGACAGATGCTTGAAGTCAATGTGTCGTCCTTGTTCAATAATAAGATAAGTCACTACTAATCGATATGTTGACATTAAAACCAGATAAAGCTCCCAGAACTCAGGAAAGGTCGAATGGCTGGTCTGTACCGCAAAATGATGTTGAAAAGAATCCCCATAGTGCTGGAAGTAGCAGATACCAGAAACTTGAACTTCCAAACCAGATTAATGAAACAATCATTCAATCCACATCGTCCTTAAGATATGTGGAACCTCCAAAGAACGTGGGAAACACAAGAAATCAGTTAGACGATAATGTGGTCATTGATAAGGAATTGTTGCGCCGAAGGACTATTTGTGAAGGTAACTTATCAATGTCGAACTACATATTAGCTTTGGTGTTTAATGTTTGGTATCTCATACATAATACTTCGAATAATGATAGTATGTGAACTAAAAATAGTTAAATTGAAATAGTATTTTAAACTGAAATAGTTCAATATGACATGCTATATTTGCAGTGCCTTAAAACCGGATCTATTTGTTATTAAATAGACACTCCTAAAAACAATTTTGTAATTGTTAGTTTATCATATTGTGATTGCAGATTCTGAACATTTTGTGGATACACTCGGAATAAGCTGTCCTATATGTAAGGAGGATTTGATGTATTCACGAAACTTTCGGCTTCCTGATGGAACTGAACGCTTAAACCTCCCAGAAGTTGCTGTTTTACACTGTGGGCATGTCTTTCACAATGAATGCCTGGAACGTATACTGGAAGAATCATGTGGAGATCCTCCGTGTTACTTATGTTATTTGGATGTCGATTGAAAAAATAGGAACTTTTGTCATTGATGATTGATAGAGGAGGAATATAAAGCATAGATTCATTTATTTTAGCCACATAGATTTTTAGAAAAAGAAATATGTTATAGTAATCACATTGGCTTAATTATGTTAAGTAACTTGAAACTTGCGGTTCAGATTTTTGAAAAAACATATATTGATATTTTGAAAAAATCACATGACTTTTAATCGCGAGTATTATATTTATAGAATATGCCTTGAATTAGCGTCTTTAGCACTTGTAAGGTCGGGACTTGGCAAGTCCGATCTTACATCCAAAACCCGGTATGAAGCAGATCGGGACTTGATTAGGATATGATCCTGACTTGACCATGTACAAATATCTACTACGAGAGGGATTTAGACTTGATTGGGATTTGGTAAATCCCGCGATCAGATTTTGGCGTTTTCTACAGGCCCTTGTTTACCTATAAATAGAGTTTTTCTTTTGAAAATCATATGAGGAGAATAAACTATATACAATCTAGAATAGTTTTTATGTTTCTTATTCTCTGATATCATAGTTTGATCACTTGTAATCAGTTGTAATTGATTTTTCTCCATTATAGTGAATTGTTAGTGGCTTGGAGCTCGTGAGGTGTCCTAACATTGTTAGGGACCATGTTAAAATTTTGTCATTCTTATTTTTTGCATTTCATACAATAATACTTCTATAAATTAATAATGTTGCGACCGGCCAAATTTATTAAGAGCAAATGGCTTCATCGATCACTCACGTTTGTTGAAAAACATTAGTTGATCACCCTAGTATGAATTTGCATACTTTTGATCACTCATGTTGGGTATTATGTGTTCTTTTGGTCACTCACACGTTTTTTGGTACAACTCTTAATTTTCCGAAATTTTTAACATTTTTGTAAGGGTATTTTAGTCATTTTCCCATAATTTTTTAACTTACATCAACTAACTTTCATTAACTTTCATTGCACTCTACATTTCAATGACAAAATTATGAGAGGATGACTAAAATATCCTTACCAAACTTTCGAAAAATCAAGAATTGTACAAAAAAAACGTGCGAGTGACAAAAAATATACATAATACCTAACATGAGTGATCGAAAGTATACATAGTCATACTAGGGTGATCGACTATTGTTTTTTAACAAACGTGAGTGATCGATGAAGTCATTTGCTCATTTATTAATTTAGAGAGTTATTAACTTGTCGATAATTAATAATTTATTAATCTAAAGAGTTTTCGCACGAGATAAAGAGTTTTTGCATAAGTATATGTAAAGTTTAATGACAGAAAGAGTTTAATGATATTACTAGTATATATTTAACGTAATATACATAATTTATTGATATATTGAGTTCAAATAAGTATATTTGGTTAGATCCATCCTACAAAAATGTATATAACTACCTCGTTATGTACTATATTCAACGTGGATTACATAAACTAATTTTGGAATTTCTGTATATAAATGATATAATTTCTAAATTATTCAATCATACCTTCAGACATTGATCAATCAATGTGGCTATCATAATAAGATGGACATCAACAATCTAATGAACTATTCGGGTGAAAATGAAGCATGTTTAGAGGTGCAGAATATAGAAGAAATTGTGTCTACTATCATTGAGAACAATGTTGATGATGAAGATGATATTGTGTCTTTGGAACCTATTACTCGAAAGGAAGCACTTTTGGCGTATAAGAACTCTTCACAAATTTATGTTACAATTCGAAAACACAACACCGGAACTAATGAATGCAATAAAAAAAATTATAGATGAACTCCAAAGTGATTTGAGCTTTAAGAAAAAACAAACTACTATAGAGTCATATTCTAAATAAATTTTAATAATATTATTTCAATTTCCAAGGATTATTTATTTATAATTTTCGTGGGACCTTATATTATAAACGAATTTTTTTAAAAAATTATTATCTTATTATTTTATCGATTTCGTTAATTTTTTAACTAGCCCAAGTCGGGACCGAATAACTTTATTATCTTAGAGAGATTATTAATTTATAGAAGTTTGACTGTATATTCTTTGTCCATGATCGCATCCGACATTTGGTTAATAGGCTTCCGTTATAACAACATTAGTTATATATAGTATAAGAACTATTGTTATTTGCACTAAGTCTAAATAAAATTCAAAGTTACTTCAATTTGATGTAAGTATTATATAATGTAAGATTATTTAAATAACAATTTTTTGTATAATTTATAATAAGAATAAAATTAAGAAAAAGGCTAATGGCCAAAACCATCACCTGTGTTTGGCAAATGTTTCCAGTCCATCACTTGTGTTTTAAAGCTACGAATAGCCTAGTGCAAAGGCTCTTGCTAGTGGCCAGAAGGTCCTGGGTTCAAAACTCACCTCATCGTTAATTTACAAAAAAAAAAAAGCTACCTAGTCCATCACTTGTGTTTAAAATCTTTCCAGACAATCACCCAATCTGTTAGGTTATCGTTAAACGTTGCACGTATAGGTCATATGATGCAATTTCGGGAGCCGTTGCCGCTGATTATGGAGTCCCCAAGGGATTTTCGTTGATTGCCAAGCCGATTTTTGGTTTGTTACACAAGTCGCCTCAATTTCAAGTAGAATCGCCGGTTTTGAGGGTTTTTTAGATAAGAGGAGTTAGGAAATTAACACATGTTCGACTCTTATGTGCTACATCTAACAAAAGAGAAGACTCAAATGTGAAATTACATAACTACCCTTGAAAAATTAGCACATGTTCATCATGTGCAGAGCTTGAGGGAGAGGTGATGGTTGTGGCCATTAGCCCTAAAATTAATGTGATTAGATCTTTTAGAAAATATTCTAAATTTTGTAATATGTTATAATATAGTTAAAAGCTATTCATGGTTACGATGTCATCTAATATAATTTATTAGAGGAATATAATATTTTATTACTTGATAATGACTTTTGACAATTGTTTTTAATTATACATATAAAATGAATAACATGGTTAACTGTAACACCAAACTTAACACCAAGGTATAACGCAACATTTAAAGTTTTAATGAAGGGATATCATACCCTTCATATACCCTGCACCCCAATCATCTAAAATTATTTTGATATCTCCACTTTGACTATTAGAATTCGATAGAAATATTTTTGGTTGCTGGCAGCCTAACCCTCCAAACACAAGGCCGTGGTAGCACCGGCAACCATGGCGACCGGGTTAGGGTTGTCAATTCACTTCCGATATTAACAGTTCAAAAAACTCCAGAGGCCAACATACACATTTACTACCATATCAGGCAGAGACAAAAGTAAGAAGAATTCACAGTTTCATACGTTCTTAAGGAACTTCTGATACATTTGCAGAAGATCGAAACTGTCTAATAGTCCATCAGCTGTACAGATAAAGAAAAGAACTCTTAAACGTGCCCTAGGAAATTCAAATATATGTACACTTTAATTTCTTCCATCATGTCCGATAGAGCCTTTGCGAGATCAGGAAGCAGTCGGTGAATGAATTGTGGTATCGGGTAACATAGCTACTGTCACTATAAAGTATTCACATCCGATGGGGAGACCATATGGGTTAGAGGATGATCCAGGACTCAATGTTAACTGACTTGTTCCTGCATCAGAAGCCAGTAAATGCTCGGTGCGAGCTGGCATGGAAGACGGGGACTTCACAATCAGCCGTTCAATATGTACAATCTGGCCAATGATGTAGCTAGGACGGCTTGGGAGATGATCTGCAAATAAAGCAACAGATTCGGCAGATAAGTAGTAATATGGGCAATTTCGATTCACTGCCTCATAATGACCTGCGGCGTTCTGAACAAATGCTGCTATCTCGTGCACCTCCAAATTACCAAATGATATTCGCTCCTTATTTGTCTGTAAATGAGAATTAAATATTATTGATAAACACAAATTGGATGGGAGACAGCAGAATATAAAGTAGAATAGAAAAACATCAATCGAAAGCATTGGGGAGGGGGGGGGGGGGGTTAGAATAAAACAATTCAACTATCATTTACCTGTTTCTCATGTTGATGCTTTCTGTAGAGGGTGTTGACCAAATCTTTCTTTTCTTCTAACTCCTTTTCAGCTTTTGAGACTCTCTCAAGAAGTTCAGCTCGGTTCCTCGATAGGGTTCCTACTTTTTCAGCAAGTACACGAACACATTCTCTAAATTCAACAGATCCATCTTCTTCCATCTCATTTGTAGAACTAATGAAAATAACACAGAGCAAAAACTATATTAGTCCAGAATCACTTTCGGTAGAGGTTACAGATGAACAATACTCCTTCATAAAGTGGACTACAAAATAAGATGTTGGTCTAACAAAAATATACTTTCTCCAATGAAGACACACAACAACAAACGAGCAAGGCCTGATTTATAAACAACTAGAAGCACATGTAACCAGTTACAAGGTGGTTCAAGTACTTCCCTATGCAACATAAGGATATCAATATTCAGTCCATCTCACTCAGCTGAAGCCTTGATATAATATGATATGGCATTACTATATATTTCTAAATTATCCATTAATTCATGGGTTCATTACCATGTATTGGAACATGCTGTTCTACGTCAACAAAAAAGTCACAATTTCAGTTAAAGCATGCACTACTACAATGGGATAAGCAGATAATGGTGCTTACACGATTGCAAATGAAGCAATTGGTAACCTAAGTAAATATCTGGCTGATGATGGGGTGTTTTGTCACAAATATAAACCAGATCTCCATAAGAAGCAATGCTCATGATCATGATGATACAACAGAACTACACACCACATACATACAATAGATAAGAAGTGTACATAGTTTAATGAACCCATTTTGATTTATTCAATTATGTTAAACAGTCAGGGAATATAAAATATTTGATTCATAGGACATGGATAACTACAGAACTACACACCAGTATCACTTCTTATACAAAGCCAACTATTTTTATAAAATACTATGTTCAACTTACATGGATAAAGATTGAGTCAATGAACTTAGAGACTCTGATAGACCAGCCACACTGCCAGACAAGATACAGTTTCTCAGCCTCTCAAAAAGGCCACGCATTTTGACAGCAGAAGAACGCAATGCAACATATTTTGAGGCGCTTCGATCAGCAGTGCACAAATGAGTTTGAGCTTCTTCTCTGGCCTCATGCAGGCAATTTTCTAAATGAGCACAATTCATCTGCAACCATTAGAAGAAATAGTAGTGATTAGTTGAGGGCATACCTTTCTCCAATTATAAACCAGGACCAACTATAACTACAAAAAAACAGTATATCATCCTTTTCACGGGCCAAGAGAAACATTTCTGGCACTGAAAAGAATCACAAAGGATAGCAGACCTTGGTGTAAATTATAAACTCTATAAAAGAGTAGAGAATTTGCATGGTTCAAATTCCATATAAAGCCTCAACGATCTCTATCTAAAAATTATCCAATCTACTAATCCCTCTAAAAATTCAAACTCAGCCTTCCAGCAGAAATAGTAAACACAAAATTACAAATACAAGATTTATCATAATGAAATTTGAAACATAATATAAATAGGGAGATATGGAGTAATTCGCTATTTCTGACAAACAAAAAGTGAAAGGTGGTCGTTCAACGAGAATGAAGGAGTACTTATTTTGTGAACTCCGATATACCTTCTCCTTCCTTAAGAAAAAAGTATGATATTACATTCTGTTCAGAAATTTACATAGGATGCCAAAGTGAGGGGCAAGCGACCAAAATTTATGTACGTGACAGAATGGTGTACTAATTATATGAAGTGGGTCTATGTCAAAACTTAAGAGGATAGAGTGATAGACTTCTTGCATATATCATTATTCTAGAATCTTGAAGATTATATAATCGCTTACCTGAGAGTCCTCCAGGAGCTTGTGGCTGATCTCTAACTCCCTTCCTAGCCTAGCTGTTTCTTCAGTCACGGCTTTGAGTTTACTTTCTGCGTCATTTAGTTGATTCAATTTTTCTGTGAATGCACTTTGCAGTTCGCACAGTTTCAATTCCAACTCCTTTTGAGCAGTTGTCTCAGAACACGAGGCATTAGGATGAGATATGCTCACAGCCATTGAACTGTTTCCCAGTGCAACCTCCCCTTCATGTAATGTGTTTTTCTTATCTTTATCATAATGATGTAACTCATCACGATGTGGATCTCTCATTGATGAGTCCAATTGAATATTCAACATGCCAGATGAATCACTCATAGTGTCATCCAAACCATCTCCCGCCTTTCCTTGTCCAGAAATGATATCTTGTTTGACATTCGAAGAACTAGATGCACAAGAAACCTCATACACATCCTCGTGTGCTGCATGCAACATCTGGACACCAGTACCGGATATTTCTGAGGTGCTTTCATCAGGCTTTACTATTGCATGTGACAAATTAGAAACGTCCTCATCAGTTGAAGGTCTTTGCTGGTGCTGTTCAGCTAACCGCTGCTCCAATTCTTGAATCCGTCTCTCATATGATTCACACTGCATTTCCCTCGCTCTCAGCAGTGAATGCAAGTGCCTCATATATTCGTCTTTTAAACGCAATGCTTCGGAAGTCTTCTCTGCAGCCTCCTTCATAAAACTATCTATTTTGTTATCATCAACACTTTCAAAATCAAATTCGGGGCACATTGAGCAGATAATTGCTATTTTAGAAGCAAGTACGGCTTTCAATCTTGCATTCTCAACTTCTATTCTGCTAGTTCCAGCAATATCTATGAACTCTAAGTCCTCTAACAACTCAGCAGAATCAGATCTTTCATGGAAGTCTAAGCTACTTCCATCTGTCACAGCTGACTGAGTACTATCATTATGCATTGAATAAGAGCCCTTTAAAGTCTTCTGCTTCTCATTTCGGAAGGATTGCCCTAAAAGGCTTTCAGGAGCATAACGATCTACATCTGATATATCAACGTCAAGCAAATTCGTGTCAAAGGGCGCTATATTGACATCACAATGGCTAGGAGTGTCATATAATCCCATAGATGACAAAACATCTCGAGGTATATACAAACCATGCAGCTTCAGAAACTCCTCCCGCCTCCTAACTTCCTCCTCCCTCTTAGTTGCCAGCCTTTCAGCCAGCAGCCCAGCCATGCCCATGAAGAGCTTCATTGTAGCCTTTCTCCTCACCACCTCAGCAAGGCATGCTCTATAGGCCGGACCAATTCCACGAACCACTTTTAATTGCTCAAACTGGTCACTTTGACGCTTAAGTGCCTCCTGGAATACAGAAAACTTAAACCTCACATCCTTGATTGTATATTGAATGTATGCCATCTTCTGCATGTAATTGTGCACAAAAATGTTCATCTCATTCTTTTTATCCCTGCAATAACCAAGCAGCTCAGAAATAGAGCGCTCACAAGTCTTCATTTTGGGCAGATAACTCTTATCATGTCCATCATACATTGGTCCCAAAGCAGAAACAGCATCATGAGGACGAAGTGAAGATGACAGTTGGCTGGAAAGACAATCATCCACTAGTTTCTTCACTGTATTAACATCTTTGCTGCAAAACAATTACATTCAATATCAAGTTTCTGAGAATAACAAGACAATAATTGAGTATACTATTCAAGTCAATAAAGCAGATACAGCATGATTGGAACAATAAAGGAACTTAGTTTACACTATTTTCAATGCATAGTATAACAATGGTAAAATGATGCATATTCCCCTAGCAAAGTATTACGATGCTTGTGGTTGATTGGACTTCTAAACTGTGATTAAATATGCAAGTGAGTATAGTGAGCCATTTTGATTCGTTCCACTATATCCAAGAGACGGAACATTTGACTCCATGACATGCAAAAACTGTTTACATACCATAGAATAAGTTATAATGATTCGTTCTTTTAAAAGAAGAAAAAATCATCCTCATCCATCATACGACAACCCATTTTCATTCTTTTCTAAAATAATCTGTTGTCATCTACTGCCACTAAATTTACAAATCCATTACATATAGAGGGAGTTTCACCTAATTTTAATAATCTAATACTACAGGATTAGAGATTTATCCTTTAAAGGAAAGTTCTGAAAATTAGTGCATTGATGGTGAAGGTTTATTCTTAATACTGGTTGCGCTGGTGTTGCAGGTGTGTGGTGAATGTGTAGCAGGCTGGCAGTGGCTGTCTTGATGGTTATTTGCCTTGTTTTTGTTTCTTCCGTGGTGGTGGTTGTGGGCTGCTTCTTTGTTGGTTGAGGTAGAGGAACTTTTTAATCCAAGATAATTATTAAGGCTTAACGTGATCAAAATAACCCTACAGATATGAGTTTAATCTACATCTAGAGGAGTTACTTGATATTGATACTTCACAATTAAGTACTTAATTGAGATATCAAATAAAAGGGAACAGGGAGAATCTGACATCAAGGACCATGGGTGAGCTGAGTGGAAACTATCGCTATCATAATTTGGTGATAAGTGTCTTTTACCCGAAACAATCTTACAACTCCGACACAAAAAAGTGTCATCAAATAATTTGACTCGGTCAATTGTCTCACTTATTTGTTGTCGATATTTGACTGCCCAACAACACTAGTATAATCCAATAAAGATACATATCATTTAAAAATATGAAACAACAAGCATAACAAACAAGCGTCTTCTCGTCAGCAGATGAATGCATTAAAGCTTAACAGGGCTAGTAGGAGCCTTCACATTTCCCCCAGATTATTGGTTGAATTTCTACCACAGAATAGTATCTAGGGATGTATTTGAAGTCACAATCAAGAAGTCATCGAAAAGAGTAAATCTAGGCTTCACATATCCCATTTAAATTGATTGTATCTTAGAATTTTCATTAAAAACTCGACATCAACATCCCCCAATGCCTCTGAGATTCCTGCCTAAGCAGGGTAAGGGGAGGGTATGCAGCCTTACCACTGTATTAAAAGGGAGTTGTTTGCAAATTGACCCATGAGTGAAGTGCCAACAGTATTTACTACTTCACAAACAATATAAAAAGTGTAGGTAGTGCAATGAACCATGATGACGTATTCCATTATATTTAAGAGCCAAAGAATGTAAAATCTTTGACTCCACAGAACATGGAGAAAAACTCTATTTCCCTGAAATTCTTTGGTTTACTTGGAGTATATAGGAGTCTAAAAGTCTTCACTGTATAATAAAAAAGAAACTACTTGACTAGTTAACTTTAGTAATGGTTCATGTCAGATACCATAACCCCATAAACATACTTCAAAGAATCCCAAGAATCCATTATGGTTCATGTCAGATACCATAACCCCATAAACATACTTCAAAGAATCCCAAGAATCCATGAGACTCAGAATCTGGGATACTCTATGCAATTGATATAGCAGCATGATATAATGCTATCCTCATAAACTGTACTAAATGCCCTCTCTAACAACAAAGTTCTTCAAAACTATCTCTACTAATGAATAAAGAAGTAAGAGATTGCACATCATAAAATCTAATATGGCTTGAAATAAAATACAGCAATACATGAAAACACAATATAAACCGCAATAGGCTCGCCAAATCGCACTAGTTATGTGAAAGCAATATACTTATATGTCCCTCTGAGATAGATAGATATGGTTATGGGAGAGCAAGAGAGTTGAAAATGTTACCTCAAGGCTTGCATTATACTTCTCTGCTCATTGATGTGTCGTTGGTGATCTTTAATAGTTAGCTCCAGTTCCTTAATGAGAAAGGAAGCTTTACTAGAGAATAAATGTTCCACATTTTGCTCAAGCTCTCCAAACTCCTGCTTAAATTCTGTAACTTTATTTTCAAACTGCTTATGGGAACTGTTGAAGTCCTCTACCAAATTCCTTAAATGTTCCTCTTTTAGAAAATCTAGCAAGCACTTGCGATTAGGAATCTGCAAAGCAGGCAGAAGTTTACAAGATCTTAATCTCTCCATATATTTTCTAAAATTCATTAGCAAGTGGGAATAACTGCGTCGCTGCTGCAGATAGTAATTCATGAAGTCTTTGTAGTTTTGGCTAATCATCCTGTAGATGTGATCCAAGTTTCCCCTAGCGATCTCCAATGCTCTCTCTTGCACTTTTTGCTCTCCAAAGAGTTTATAGCAGATCTCAAGCATTGCCAATGAACGATTGTAAATGGCCTTCCCCTGCTGGAAGTGGTACCTGAATTGCCTCTCATAAGAAGGCAAGGCCTTCAGTGCAGGATCCGAAGCATCATCTAGTGGGTGGGGATCATGGGATGATGAAGGCAATGGAGGATCAGGAATGTCAACAATCTCAACCTGCTCAGGTTCAGGAGGTGTCGAATTATTCCGCATCCTTGCTTTATTAAATAAGAACACTTCACGATCACTGGAAGGGAGTCTATAAACAGAAAGCAATTGCTGCGGCTCCAACTTCATATCCAAACACAAAAGCAACTGCTCATTTATATGAATTCTGGTGTCAGATTGCAAATGTTTCTGAACTGTCTCCACAAGAGTATCCTCATCACAATCAAGTTCAACTGATCGACCATTTTCTGCAATGTGAACATACAACTTTCCCATTTGGACAACACCTTCAGACACATCTGAACTCATGTTCCACCTCTCAGAAAAAAAAAATCAAATCAGTAGTAACCCCAATCCCGAATAACAGAACCTTACGAAATTATCAACCCAATGTACTTCAAAGATCAGCCAACTTGACAATCCCCAAAATAAAATCTCAGAATATATCTTCCACAATTTATATCTTCGATCCTTCACAAGACTTCAGATTCCTAATGAAGCAACCAACGACGTTAGTCAATACAAAGTTCTAACTTGCGCAACTTAATTCAATCCCACATAAGGAAATTTATTGAATCGGCCTGGAACACAGCAGCAACCCCAAATGATATAACTAAAACAAACCCAACTAATTTCTCGTAACCAACAGAAATCCCGAAACCCACCTCACTCACGATATCGAATTCCTTCAAATATCCTTACAGAGCATTATCCATCAAGATTCCAAATTTATCCTTTTCTTCAAATACCAATATCAAATCAAGTCCCTTTCCTGCAATCAGAACAGCACAATGAATCAATAAAGAACACTAAACCCAAATCTCAGATCATCAATAATCTCCAACAACCAAAAGAAAATGCCAAACCCACCTCTCCCAAGAATCTCAATTCCTAAAAACTTCCCTTACTGAAATCCAATATTATCGAATACCCAACATAGAATTATCCAAAAAGATTCCAACTTTACCCTTTTTCTCCAAAACTAAATTGAAATCAAGGGTCCTTTTATGCAATCAAGAACAGGACAATAAAACCAATATTCACAAAGACTCAAACTAAAATTAATCAACTAAAATTAGTAACAAACCAAAACAATCATATAAATGAATTGCGTGCAGAAGAAGAAAAAGAAGAACTCACTTAAAATTATACAATATAATTGTATTTCATGTGTAGCGTATGATGTTTTCTTGTACTACTAATGATGTTGTTTGAGTGTTGGAGATGATGATTGAATGAATTGTATTAGAATATTAATATAAGATTAAAGATAGAATCCTAATAGAAGTTTACTACTTACTAGATAAAAGATTCAGAGCTTTTCGAGGTTTTTCTGTTCTTCCAACAATATGATAATGATATGGAAGAACAGAATATAGTAGTAGAAAATTTGAGATAAAACTCAATATTTTATAATTTTATTAGTATATTAATTTTCGTATAGTTGTTATAAAAATTATATAGGCATAATAATATGATATTGTTGATGATTGTAAATAGGCATAATTATGAATTATAAGTAAAAGGTGAAAAACCTTATAGATTCTAGGATTATTTTCGTATTTTTCCTCTATTATTGAACTTTTTTTAATTCATCTTCCAGCGATATAATATATTTTCATTTTTACCCCTGAATTTTTGTTTTATTTTCAATTTGTTTATCGGAATCAACAAATACATTTTCAAAATGATAACAATAATCATGAGAAATTAGCAATTATTAGAATATAATTCTACCCCTGATTATTGTTTTATTTTCAATTTGTCTGTGGAAACCATCCAATACATTTTCAAATTGATAACAATAATCATGAGAAATTAACAATTACTAGAATATAATTCTACTTAAAATTGGACTTTGTTTTTTGTGCAATCCTAATAAAAAAATCATTTTAATTTTAACAAACATTATCACACATATTTTGATATATGTTGTCTATATACGGTTCATTTTTAAATTAATTCATCAATATATATTGAGAATTAATTAAGAATATTTTTAACTTCTATTTGATTTTTGAATTAAACAATTCGATTTATCTATACCAAATTAAACGACAAGACGATACTATATATAAATACTCGATATAATTCTAGAAATTCCACTAATATTCTCAGGGCGGACCTATGGTATGGGTTTTTCGATACTATAATATTTAGTATATATGCTTTTTGAATTTTCTAATATATAATAAATATAAAGAGGGTAAGTAAACCAAGTAAATTCTAGTAATTGGTTATAGGTTCCTTTGAAAGGTAAAGATCACGGAGTCAATACCTATAATGAATATGGGTAACAATAATTGGTTAATATAAATTATCCACTCTCATTATTATGATTTTTATAAATAAATAAATATGACATTTTTATTTATTATTATTAGATTCATCTTAACTAAGTTTAAATTTCAAGTGTAAGAGAATATATAATTTTTGCAAAGTCATTTTCTAAAAATAAAGGTAAAATGTATTTGATAATATTGAGAGAAAGTTATTGATAATTATTGTACAAAATATTTATAAAAAATGTATAATTTTATTATTGGTGTCCTATTTTGTAGAAGAACATGGAACTTGAAAGACTTCAAAATAACTTGTAACTCCCTTCTCCAATTGTATATAACTCTCAAAAGTATTTACTCGAGTTGATATCTTAACAACATATGATATATATTCAAGCAACGGTTACGAACAAATTTCTTTAATATTATGAACTAACAATAATTGATTAATATTTATAATTCACTACTATAATATCTCAACAAAATTTATTCGGATTGATATCTTAACAAATTAACATATTAGTGTATCGGGGTAATCTAAGTCAAACTGTTTCCCATATTCCTAAAATTATATGAGCTAACAATAATTAGTTAATAATTAGAGTTAATATTAATAATTTACTACTGATATAATATCTCAACAAGAATTTACTCCAATTGACATCTTTTAACAAAATTACAGTAACATATTATCATGGTCATATATACACTGGTATTGATAAATGCCAAGTGACCTGGGCCCATGGTTGATAAGAATTATGGTTACGTCATCAAGTTTGTTAAAAGGCATACAATCATTCAAACAAAAATGATTGAAAATTATATTTTGCTCATTAACCATAATGATATGAATTTAGTAGATAAATGTTTCATCATGTTGTTACCATAGATTAAAATTTCTAAGTGTTTTCTACGAAACATTCGAAATGTTTTCTTTTTTGAAATCGTAGAAACGAAACGTTAGTGTAAATTCCGAATGATTAACATCTGTAGAAACTATGTAAGTCTCCAACTTTTATTATAAACATTCAAACTTAAAAAAAGGTTTCATTACTCATTTCCTTAAAACTATATATTTAAATAAAGAAATTACAATTGTATAAAATTATTTAATATAATTATCATATGTTGGCTAATGACTGTAATTTTTTTGGATTATTCATATATATAATATGCATTGCACATTTTCAACGTGTTAGATAATGACAAATGTATATTCATGTTTTATTATTTTAAACTCTTAGATATATTTGTACAAATAATGCTATAAGGTAAATATTTTATATAAAAGTTTAACTTTATATTTAAAGTTAATTTCAAGACTCTTATAAATGATTGATTTCATTTTTTTTTATAATAGATATACTTATACAAAAAAAATTAATATATAACATATCTAGAGGTTGAAAATTTGTAAATCGTTTTTTAAGTGTTTCCATAATATTTCCAAAATATTTTTTATTTTCATCATGTCGAAATTATGCATAAACCATATTTTAATCCGTTTTTAAGGAAGTTTAACATTTTTCCTCCATTTATGTTGCTCGTCCTTGATCAAATTCGTTGTAAATCGCATGATATGTCATAGTAAGAAACTAACAAATCTTCTAAAAAAAGACCAATGAAACACAAAATCGAAACCAAATTTTTTAACAATATATTGTTTTTACATATATTCAAACTTGTCAAGGTATATCCACTCACCTTACCGCTTATCATATATATTAGGCAAACTCTAATCCTCACACGAGGCAACACCTCATGAGTAATTTTGACATCATGCTTAGTGCAGGGCAGGAGCTGTCAGACGCTTAGATTGAACGTCTCAACCTTATGTCCATAAAAACTATTAATCCTTTCTTCTCATAATCTTATATGAGAGTACATGTTAGGGACTTAGTGTAATAATAACTTATGGACGACGTCAAATATTTGATGAATTAAATATCACAATTGCATCCCAAATTTCAATATATTTTTAGTTATTATGACACCTTTCTCATGATCTCTAATACGTTACGGATAAAGTGCAAGAAATATCATAATACATGAGTATATATTAATATAATACATAATGTATGATATAAAAATACGCGAGGTCTACCGTCTACATCTACGTCTATGTATCTGAAATGCTTATGTAAAATAAGTAAAATATCAACATCAAAAAGAAGGACAAAGACCTTATTTTGATTGAGGGTGAGGTGATAAATTTGAGGTAATTAAAATCTAATACTCCATCCGTCCTTAAAAGATTGTCACATTTTGACTTTTCATGGTCAACAAAACACGATTTAAAACGTAAATATCTTTTATTCTACATGTGAAAAGATTAATAAAAGTTGATATTTCAAAAATATATATTGAGACGAATCTAACGAGATCCCACAAGATCATATTATATCTTATCGTTTAATGGGAATTCGTGATCAAATTTTATAATATTTGCCCAATAAAAGTCAAAATGTGACAATCTTTTAGGAACGGATGGAGTAGTAAATATTTTACTTCTTTTGGTGAAATTGTTCCAGGTATATTCAAGTGGATTAAAATAAACTTTTGGAAACATAGATGGATACATACACATATTTATGTATATTTAGGCTATTATAAATTATACATTCTCTTGATCAATATAAATTAATTATTATTTGAACTGAAAAAATATATTAAAATATGTTTGATAATTCTAGACAAAAGATACTCTATTATTACCTCTATATTTTTATGTATCTCTATAAATTTTCACTTCTCTATGAATTTATAATGAGTAACTCTAATTAAAAATGAAAGAAAAAAAAATTTAACATGCATAACCAATATGGATATTAATATGGAGGGGAATATGAGATTTTGAAGTACTACTCTTAAATAAGTGAAAAATAATAAAATTTAACTAAATCGAATAAAATTTCTTTTAATTCCAATTTATTTTCTCCTACATGCCAATTTCCTTCAAAATAAAGTGTAGTTAAGCAAGCATCATAAACTACAAAAAATCATATTTAAGTCACATGCATGATAATGACTTGGATAAAAAACGGCCACACCACGAAATATCTCTCCATGTGATGAGTATGAGAGCAACTTGTTCTTTTTATTATTACAAACTTCCAAACTTGGTCTTGTTTATATTTATTGTTGCTTTCAAACAATATCAATTATTGCTAATAAGTAAGGAAGATTCCGAATCTGATTATTGGATGTTCATAACCAAATTGTATGTTGGAACTTGAGAGTCTCCTTTGACTCCTTCAAAAACCATAAATCAAAATTAATTTATATACTAATAATTTATGGTTTATAATATTAAAAATCATTCAAGGAAAGACAACAGCCATATATAATGCATTACCAAGATGTATACTTTTTGTTTTGGTTATTGTTATTTATAATTTATATTGGCATATTATTAAGGAGGATAGTCAAGAATCAAGATAGACATTCTATATTTTTATGTGATAATTTTATTATGGGGTTGTGGTTCATTTACAAGATTATTTGGCATTATATATAGTAGTTTCAATAATTTTCTTACATATCTTAATATTGAATATTTTTAGAGTTAAACTTTTCAAAGTAAAATGTATATTATTTATATGAACAACTTCAATGATATGTTATAAAAAAAATGCAATGATATCTTATCATTACTACTCACATCATACATTCAATAGTTGGAACATTATGATTTTTCCCATATAGATCAGCAAGTGAAGCAGATAATATTGTGCATGAGTCGAGTTAAATGGATTGTTTGTTCGGCTTGGCTTGGGTGAGTTGAGGTCCAAAGCTAGGCTCATAACAAAATGAGTTGGGCCGCATGCTGGGTATCCGATTTAACTCGACTATTTTCAATGTACTTTTTCACTATTTTTTATTTTTCTTAATAATTTATGTGCAAATGGCTAGAAAAACAAAGAAATAACGGAGGTAGTGTTATTTAAAATAAAAATATAAAATTAGTTATATTTATAGTGTGGTATTTTAGTCATTTTAATGATCTTTCATATTCCCAACTATTTTTTTTTTCATTATTTAAGGTGATAGACAATTGTTACTTTATTTTTCACATTTATATTATAAATTAATATTGATAATGGCTGTGATTCTCAATTATGACTATTGAAATAAGTTAAGTGTGCTAGCTCGTTGCTCGGGAATAGCTTCGTTCGACAAGCTTTCATCAAGACGCGTCCATCAAATATTAGTTTACTGATGAGCTGAGCAAAAATAATTTGAGCTCGAATTCACTTGACTCGACTCACTCATATAGAACTGTAGAGTTCTTGGAAGTTATTGCATGGCTGTAGGCAATTCTCAGAATTTTGTGGCCCACACCCTGGAAAGTGCCAAGAGGTTCATGTGGACTTCAGATTGATGAAGAACCTATAATGGATCCATATCAACCGCATTTAATTTTGAAATTTATCTAATTTTAATATTGATTATATGACTTATAAACATTCTATATTAAACAATCGATACAAATTGTATGATTTCTTTACATAATAAATCTTGACACATGATAGAAATTAAAATTTTAACTTTAGTTGAATCAGATTCACCCAATTCAAACCGATCAAATAATATAGACTAACTAAATTAATGCATAAGCGTGCCTAACTGGTCAAGGAAACAGGGGGAAGACATACTCAAGAGAACGGTGTGGGTCTGATCCACGACAACGACATATATATTATATATAGATGAATTGTTCTAAAAGGGACCTCGTGACTCAGAGGAACCGAAGCCTGGAACACTGGACCAGGATTAGGGGAGCCTGTTGGTAGACTTAAAATGCCGATTTACCTGGTTACAGAGATTTGCAGGCTAGCGTCGAGGAGGATTACGTTATAAAAAAAAAAGTACAAACCTTGGCACCCTTTTATCCCATAAAAAAAAATCTAAACAAGGAAGCATCCAACTCCAGTTCTCTAGTCCACAAAATCATAAAACTGTTATCTTTCAGCTTTTTTTTCCCTCCAACAATTTCCAAATCCAAAGGTATCACACTTTACTTCAACTCCTTATTTCACTCTGAAGTTTTTTTTCTTTTTTTATGGAAGGCCAAACTATTCTGTATTACTAGATACCATCTATTCAATGGTTATGAGCTTATTTTGGATCAAAAATGCTTTTTCTATAAAGCCATAATCTTTTGCATCACTAGATAAAATCAATTTAATGGGTGTTTAGCTTATTGTAATTCAAGAATAGCTTTTTTCTGCTAGATCATGTTATTTGGAATCACTTGATATGATCAATTAAATGGTTATTTAGCTTATTCTGAATCAAGAATAGTGTTTTTTTTTTTCCTGCAAGGCCATATTTTTCTTTGTTTAATGGCTTGTATGCAGCTTTCTGTTAATTTAGAGAATAGGAGCTTGTATGAGTCTGAGAAAAGGCTCAATCTTGTAGTAAAATCAATACCCTTTTCGTCGTTTTCGGGTTATGTACATATAAATGGAGGATTTAATGCCAACCCTTGTTGTAAATTAAAGAGCATTAGGGTTTCTAGAATTGATACTGAGGTCTCTGAACCTTATGAATTGGACCTTGTAAATGATATGACTAATGACTTGAATGGGGGAGTAGACAGTCAAAAGAACTTCATATTATATGAGGATGTTAACAAGGGGAGGGTCAATATATGGAAGAGGTTTAGGGGGGTAAAGGAAACAATGAAAGATGGGAAAAGTAGGGAACCTTACAGAAGAAAGAGTAAAAAGATTTCTAAAGAAGAACCTCGGAATTTGCTTGGGGAAGATAGTGTAGTGGATTTTGATATCAGTTGCCTTGGGCCCGAAGCTAGCATGAAGAAATGTAATAAGGTGCTGAGAGAGCTTGAGAGGGAAAATGATAGTAAAGCAATGAAGTTTTTTGAGTGGATGAAAGAAAATGGGAAGTTGAAACAAAATGTTGCGGCTTATAATTTGATTTTAAGGGTGCTAGGCAGAAAGGAAGATTGGCGTGGTGCTGAGGTCATGATTAAAGAAATGTCTGCTGATTCAGAGTGTGAACTTAGTTGTCAGGTTTTCAACACAGTTATT
The DNA here is from genome assembly GCA_003412495.2 of Echium plantagineum. NCBI lineage: Eukaryota > Viridiplantae > Streptophyta > Magnoliopsida > Boraginales > Boraginaceae > Echium > Echium plantagineum. The sequence goes on from CM016564.1 coordinate 13,958,031, forward strand.
TATGCTTGTTATAAGAGAGGACTGGTGGAGATGGGTTCCAGGTGGTTTCGTACATTGTTGGAATCAGGAATTCAGCCTAACGTTGCTACTTTTGGAATGCTTATGAGTCTATATCAGAAGGGGTGGATAGTTGAGGAGGCTGAGTTCACATTCTCTAAGATGAGGGAATTGAGGATTGCATGTCCATTAGCATATTCTGCCATGATTACAATATACACGCGTTTCGGCTTATATGATAAAGCCGAAGAGGTTATTAGCTTCTTGAAGGAAGATGATGTAATTATGAACATGGATAACTGGCTGGTTATGCTTAATGCTTATTGCCAGCAAGGTAAATTAGGTGATGCTGAGCAGGTTCTGGCTACAATGAGGGAAGCTGGATTTTCTCCAAATATAGTTGCTTACAATACGATAATCACTGGATATGGTAAGGTGTCAAATATGAGTACTGCAGAAAGCTTGTTTTGTAATCTTGAAAAGGTTTGTCTGGGCCCTGATGAAACAACCTATAGGTCCATGATCGAAGGCTGGGGCCGGGCCAACAATTATAAGAAAGCATTATTTTATTATGAACAACTTAAGAAATTGGGGTTTAAACCAAACTCTTCAAACTTATACACACTTATAAATTTACAAGTCAAGCACAAAGATGAAGTGGGTGCTATTGATACTGTTGAAGATATGGTGATGATTGGGTGTCAAATGTCATCTGTCCTCGGTTTACTTCTTCAAGCGTGTGAGAAAGCTGAAAATTTTGAAGCAGTGCCGCGTATCGTGAAAGGTTCCCTTTATAATCATATTTTAACAAATCATACATCGTGCTCAATTCTCGTAATGGCTTATGTGAAGAATTGCTTGATAGATGATGCCTTGAAGGTACTGAAGGATAAGCGATGGAATGATCAAATTTTTGAAGATAACTTGTACCATTTATTGATTTGTTCATGCAAAGAGCTGGGTCATCCTGAGAGTGCTGTAAAAATATTTAATTATATGCCGAAGTCAGACAAACCAAACATACACATCACATGCACAATGATAGATATCTATAGCATGATGACTTTGTTCCCAGAAGCAGAAAACCTTTATAAAAGCTTAAGAACTTCAGGTGTAAGCTTGGATATGATAGGTTATAGCATTGTAGTCAGAATGTATGTGAAATCCGGATCCTTGATGGAGGCTTGTTCAGTTTTGGAGGAAATGGAAAGGAACAATAATATTGAACCGGACATTTATCTTCTGCGAGATATGCTCCGTATATACCAGCGGTGTGATATGTTTGAAAAGCTGGGGGCACTCTATTACAAAATCCAGAAAACTGGAATTACTTGGGATCAGGAACTGTACAACTGTGTCATCAATTGCTGTGCTCGTGCATTGCCAGTTGACGAGCTCTCAAGGATTTTCGAGGAGATGCTTCAACGTGGGTTTGCTCCCACGACTATAACAATCAACGTTATGCTTGATGTTTATGCAAAATCCAGGCTTTTCAAAAAGGCAAGAACGGTGTTTTGGATGGCTAAAAAACGAGGACTTGTTGATGTTATCTCCTACAATACTCTTATTGCTGCATATGGGCAGAATAAGGACTTGAAGAAAATGAATTTTACTGTTAAGCAAATGCAGCTTAATGGTTTTTCAATTTCTCTTGAAGCCTTCAACTGCATGCTGGATGCGTATGGGAAGGCAACCCAAATGGAGAAGTTTAGAGAAGTATTACTGAAAATGAAGGAGTCTAAGTGCTCATCTGACAACTATACATATAATATTATGATTAATATATATGGGGAGCAGGAATGGATTGATGAAATTAGTGTTGTCCTTTCGGAATTGAAGCAAACTGGATTAGGTCCCGACTTGTGCAGCTACAATACATTAATTAAGGCCTATGGAATTGCAGGAATGGTGGAAGAAGCTGTCTCATTAGTGAAGGAAATGAGGGACAATGGGATACAGCCTGACAGGATAACCTATAGAAATCTGATAAATGCATTGCAGAAGAATGACAAGTTTCTCGAGGCTGTTAGGTGGTCTTTATGGATGAAACAAGTTGGGTTGTGATATTCCATGATGATGTTTTTCCTATATCATCAATACCCAAAATTGAGGTTGAAGTTTGAGCAATTTCACGAGGCCTTGAATGATTGTAAGTTATGCATACATGTATTGATCTTGTTAAGAAATACGTATTTCTTAACAGATCTCTCCTTATTAATCTTAAATATGTGCCTAAAAATTGCAGTATAGCAGCTCCCTTGCTAACATTTGGTTAAAATAAGGCTGTAGCAAAACATAACAGTAGCAACATGGGGAACATTCATAAGTTCATATGTTATAACATCAATGCATAAATGCACTATATTGAAGTTGATATTTGATCCAGAGTTACCTTTGTGCTATACTATAAAGCTTGAAAAGTGTAAAAATGATTCTTAAGATCTCTAGTAATTTCAAGTGAATTTAGTCAGTCATTGTGAAAATGATTTACCGAATTTAATATTTTTGCAAATTCTGAGCTACTCACCTAGCATGTTCTTACTGAGCAAGACGTTCCAAGAATAACTATAATTGTTATTTTACCATACATGTTTTAATTTATATCATACTGCTTTGAAATTTTAAGCTGACTATTGTGGTTCTTTCTTATGTCGAACAAGAATTGCTGATGTTTTAGCTCATAGTTTGTTGAGATAATACTTTTGCAGCTTTGACAATCATCAATTGTTTTTGCAGATGTCAATAATCTAGTTCTGGTCATCTGGTGGACAGGGATTGAAGTAAACAATATATTTCCCAGTCAAGTATATATCACTCAGAAAGAAAAGATATATATCTCACTCAAAATACATAACAATTTGTCAGTTACCAAAATCCTGGTTGGAACCGACAGTCTAGAAGAATAATTATCCTCCAGGTACTTGTAGACACATCATAGGTTAGTTAGGTTCTGTGGTTAAATTTACTTATTTGTTTGTACCTTATGTAAAATCGTGGTATAGATGGTACCTCCTACACATAAAACATTATGTCTCTGACAACATCAGTTATTACTTGATTCATGATCTTATGGCCCTGTTCTGGTCAATTTTGTCATTCTATGGTAGGCGTTTGTTGTTCGTTATCTCTCACATATATAGTCTTGGTTCGTTCAAGTCAAACCCAGGTAAAGTTAAATGTTGACCTTGTATTACATTTTCTGATGGATACATGGAATTGATTATAATAAGTTATGAACTGTTACATTCACTTACATGCACAAGAGAGAACAAGTGATGATATCATACTATTGAATCGTTGTTGTGAACTACAGACTTAGTACTTTAGGTTTAACAAACTGTGAACTTCATTAAGTTGTATGTTAACGCACGGGGATTGAAGTCTGTCAGCATCTCATGAGATTGCTAGCTGTGCCCATAATCTTATTCATTTTATGTACACTTAGGAAACCTGCAACACCATTGTGTCCTTCCCATGATCTGAATTGGAGAAACCGAATTCTCCATTTACCAGAGCCCGAGAATCCTGTGATCTACCTTATGGTTTTGGTGATTTGCTAAGGATGATCAGGTCTTACATATCCAAGCTACTGGTCGACAGGTTTGGTCATCGTGAACCATATAATTTGACGCTATTCATATTTTCGTCCCACTGATAGCTATGCTGTTGGCTCTGTACAGTACATGTATTTTTTTATTAACACAATTATATACACAGCATCAAGTCATCCAGAATTATGAGGTAACTGTACTGAGGGAACAATAGAGGTGATGCTAATCCATCAATACAAGCTATCTAAACTATAATACAAGCTACAATGCTATCTATCCATCATAAATCTACCAAAATTAGTGTCTCTCGGCCTTCTCATGAAATAGCAGGACCAGCATAGATGTGCTCATGAATGAGGAAATCCGAAGGATGAGTAATGTATTGCTTCAGTCTAGCAACTACATGAGCAACATCCAACATAGTTGGTCTGCAAGAAGGATTATATTGAGTGCATATTAGGCCAATCTCAATCAACTCCATTATTACATCATTCAGTATGTTGCTACTATTGTCGTTCTCTGAAGGAAGGTCATCTGGTGCATGTCTCAAAATTGTATCTTCTATAATATTTTCAAGTTTATCAGGATAATGACTTTTAACCCATCCATGCAAAGAGCATTCTTGAAAAAGAATATCAGTTGGTCTCTTTCCAGTTATGATCTCGAGCAACAAGACTCCATAACTGTATACATCTCCTTGTGTTGAAGCCTTCTTGCCCATTCCGTATTCTGTATTTCAACAAACAAAAAGAAGAAAAGAGTTCAATATATTTATTATAGAAAATAGAGTTAACGGCAGGGATCTGTTTACATAATGTCATCAGTCTATCACCTATGTTTAAAGATGACCCAGTTAATCACCTATCGACTTGTGACATAATATTGTAAACATCCCTGTCGTTAATCCTAGAAAATATGTTCAACTAGCACATATAAATTTATTCAGATATTGTGAAAATTCCAAACCTGGAGCTATGTAACCAATTGATCCACAGAGCATGCCCTCAGTGTAGCTGACAGAAGCTGAATCATTAGGGAGCTTGTTATCCTCGTCGCCACCCTTAACTAATCTTGAAATTCCAAAATCAGTGATTATAGCTGTCATGTTTTGGTCAAGTAAAATATTGCTTGGCTTGAGATCACGGTGCACGAATTTAAGGGGGGAGTGATGATGCAAATATGCCATTCCTTGAGCAACATCACTGCAAATGCTGACCAACTGAACCAAATCCAACCGATGCTTCACCTCGTCGGAAGGATGCAGATGATCGTCAAGGCTACCATTTGGCATTAAGGGGAAAACAAGGGCCTTGAAATCAGGCTTGCTGCAAACAGTGAGGATCTTTATCAAATTCCTATGCCTTGTTTTCTTCAAAACTTGGCATTCCCTTTTCAAACTCTCAGAAATCTCCTCTCCCCCTATTTCAGGGTTCAGTACTTTCACTGCTATGTTGGTGCCATCTTCAAGAAGCCCTTTATAGACATGCCCGTATTGCCCCGAGCCAACTAGACTTGACTGGCTGAATCCATTTGTGGCTTCACTGAGTTGTTGATGAGAAATCTTGGGAAATTGTTCGTCTTTATCATGATCCCCTTGTTCTTCATCCAGGTCCAGGTTCTTAGCATTGACAAGTGAAAGACGCCTTTTGAATTTCGACTTCACGACTAGAAAACAACCAAAGATGCAGAATATGGGAGTTATAAGTAGTGACAGAAGAAGAGCAATCAAGAAATGGCGAGCTTTTCTTCTGCGGCAATTTGGCATACCTCTAACAGAACCACATAGCTGAAGATTACCTCTGAATGAATCAATTGTCAGAGAAGAAAAGGCTCCCTTGTCTGAAACATTACCAGAGAAATCATTGTAGGACATATTGAGTTGCCTTAATGTTAATGATGCCTCAAGAGATGATGGAATTGGTCCAGACAATTGGTTGAAGGAAACATCAAGTGCTTTGAGCGAAGATAATCTTCCTATCGCTTCAGGGAGATTTCCAGTGAACACATTTCCTGAGAGATTCAATAATTCCAGGGCGACGCAACTTCCAAGTTGTTGAGGAATCTCCCCTGTGAGTCTATTTGATGATAAATCAATACCTAAAACCATATCCAACTTGCTTATCTCTAAAGGAATTGACCCGTGTAATAAGTTGCTGGACAAGTTTAAGTAGATCTTCAAACTACTCAATCCAGCAATTCTCCCTGGAATTTCCCCTGAAATTCTGTTGTGAGAAAGATCAAGAATTTCCAGGTTTCCAAGACTGGTTGGAATTTTCCCCGAGAGTTGGTTTTCGTGGAGGAAAAGGCTTCGAAGCTGAGTAAGATTGGCCAAGGTTTCTGGAATGGTACCAGAGAGCTTGTTTCTTGATAAATCAACCAGGCCTAAATGACGAAAACCACCAAAACAAGTAGGGATATTTCCTGAAAGGGAATTATTAGATAGGTCTAATCTCTCAAGGTTTGGAATTTTGCAAAGTGCAGTTGGTATGGAACCATTCAACATGTTATTAGCTAGATTCAGGAGGGTGAGATTGACAAAATTTGAAATTTCCGGGGGGATTGGACCCGAAATAAGGTTTCCATCAAGTTGAATCTGTAAAAGGTTAGTTGAAAGATTTCCAATAACAGAAGGCAAATCTCCACCAAGTTGGTTTGCAGACAATGTAAGTTCTTGCAAGTTAGAAGCATTAGTTAAGGAAGCAAAAAAAGGTTTCAGATTAGTATTTCCATTATGGCTAGAGAAGTTATTGTAAGATAATTGAAGAAACTGTAAATTGGGTAGTTTACTTATAATCCTGGAAGGCAATTCGCCACTCAGGTAATTCGATTCCAGGTCTAGCCATTTAAGTTTTGAGGACTTGGACAACGAAAAAGGGACCCCTCCGGTTAACTTATTCGACCAGAGAAGCAAATATTTCAGCTCCGGGAGCTCGCAATGATCCTGTAATGGGATTGTCCCGTTCAGAGAATTGTTGGAGAGGTCTACATATTTCAAATTTTCCAAGCCATTGCAGAAAAGACGGGGAGGTATCTCCCCGTTGAGGCGATTACTCCCAAGATCAATGTACGTTAGGTTTCGAAGTGAACCTAACTCAGAAGGGATGTTTCCAGTAAGGAGATTTGTTGACAAACTAACCTCTCTTAGATGAACAAGAGAGCCTAGTTCTGCTGGAATGGCACCCTCAAAGAAATTCCCGGTTAAGTCGAGGATGGATAAGGAACTAAGGTTTGAAACAACTGGAGAGATTGTTCCCTTGAGAGAATAGTTTTTGAGATTTAGCTCAATGACATTCTCCCTTTTAGCATCACATGAAATTCCTGTCCAGTTGCATACATGAAGACCATTTGCAGCATCCCAATCTTGAAGGGCGTGTTTGGGATCCGAAACAATCCTGGACTTGAAAGACAGTAGACAAGTTTGATCATTCATGAGTAATGCATTTTCTTCTTTCAAGAACATGTAAAATATTACAATAAAAAAGGGAATATCGAACTTGGAAAAATGATGGCAACTCATCGTTTTCAATATCGATGAATCTAGAAAAAAAAAGGGTCGAGGCTTGGAACGAATGTATAACAAGAATACTCGAAATTCGCCCGAGATTGTGATGAAATGAGTTGCATGAATGCAATTGAATAGTGAAGATTATTGAATCCCTTCAGACAACTATATATAAGAGGTAGATAGACATTGATTTTGAGACAGGCGCAGCCCCTGTATGGTCTTCGATTGGGGACCAGTAAAATAGTCAATGAAGTTTGACTTTAATCCTATTCATATCCACAATTTTTAATTGTTGTTTATCGAAGAAATGGGTTCTTACAGGAACATTTATTTTTAATTGCTTCAATCAAATAAGACAATTAGTCGGTACACACAATTCTCGTTTTTGGTAGGATCGATTTTGTTATTATAGTTTTTTCCTAGACCACTTTGGTATGCCACGAGTGGGAAAAGGTTCAAGAAACCTTTTTGTTTATAATTGATAAATGAGAGCATTTGTTCCTTGAATACTTAGATTGAGATGAATTCGGACAAGGGTAAAACATGAACAATAATTTAGAGAAGGTAAAGTAAATTGGGTTTGTCTTTGCAATATTTTTGGGGCTGCCTTTGTAACGTTTCAGCATCCGCCTTATGGGATTTTCAGGTTTCGACGATTTTTAGCACCCAGTGGGATTTTCTGGTGTTTCAAAATAACTTTGGGGATCGGTGTCACATCTAGGAAACGAAGTTCAAACATTACGTGGATTAGAGTCACATTCAAAAAGCGAAAGTTCATTACAGCCGGGGCTAGTCCAAAGATTTTAAGGGCATACCGGCATAATAGGCAAACTAAAAATGAGGCTTTAATTACATATAACAAATTTTAAATTCTTAATCACTCATTATTAGTGGAATTTGATGGGTAAAAGAGAACATAATTTTGTACAATTATTTAAAAATGACGACTAATGTAGCATATGAATTAACACATAATAATATATTTTTGAATATTTTGGTGCTTCTCTTAAAACGGGGGGCCTAGTGCGCGCCCCCAGCTATGCCCAAAAGGCGTCCTTGATTGGAGCAGCAGTCAAAATAGACGAAATTGTTTATTTGGATATTAAACTCTCACTTGCTTAGTTTGAGAATGCATTTTACAATCATATGAATATTTGTTACTTCTATTATTTGCGAAAAAGAGGTTGGATAAATTTCAACCTTTGATGGTAAATTTATGTGAATAAGGATGAAATATAGTGAAAATTTAACATTCAACTCCATTACTTTTGTTAAGGTAATGATTTGAGGATGAATGAGGTAAATGTAGGCGAATTTATTACTTTTAAAGTAAAACAATATCTTGAAAGAGTTAATAATACGTTCGATTACACATGGATCAAAACATTTATCATTTAATTATATGTTTCAAAGTGACCTTTTAATTAATGTTTAAAAAATTATTCTCCTAAATACTTCCGTTATATTAACCACTAAATTTGACTTTTTGATCAAATTGATAGGGGTATTAGTGTCCACACTAATTTTGATGTAAATCTTTTTAGGTAACTCCTTAGTTTACTTTTATTTATTTTCTTTTTTCATTATTTTTAACTGTATATCATTTAGATTATTTCAAAAATGAATCTTTGACAATTTTACTCCTTAATTTGCCAAAAATGTGGTCAAACCAAACGGCCAAGATAGCGTAAGTATCAAATGAGAATAAAACATGCATAATCGAAAAGTTCATTTTAACACATATGAAGGTAAGTAACAAACATTATGAAACATATATCACATAACATGTTATTTACCCTCTTTAAACTTCAAACAATATAAATGATGATGAGATTCCATTAAAAACGAAGGAGCCTACCGTATACATCAATGCATGTTTACGGAATCAACCATTGAAATCCATAGGGTGGAAATGCACCAAACTCAAAATACATTTTTTGTTTGTTTAGCTAATAGCTTCACGATGACGGCCATGAAAAAGATGTCCAAATTAAATCACTTCCTTTCAATAATATTATAGTATCTGTTATTAATCTGTGCCTAACTGCCGTCTAGAGGATGAAAAAGGTTAATGGAAGATTTTAACAAAACATTAAGAAATCGAACACAATTGAAGATTTACTAGGGAGGACGATTATTACATTTTCATAAAAATACTATTAAGAGTCTATGATGTTCCACTCTAAAATCAATTGGCAATAAAAGGACTAACCCAAGATCTTATATATTAACCCGGGAGGACATCGACTTTCGATGTGAGATGTGCATCTTAACACTCCCCCTCACGTGTAACCCAATCATCGGTGGAACTTTCATCGTCGGTATTAACTGCCGGAAACAACATCGGCGGGTTACACGTGCCTCAATAACGTAACTCTGGTCTGGCTCTGATACCATATTAAGAGTCTATAAGGTTCCACTCTAAAACCAATTGGCAATAGAGGGAGTAACCCAAGATCTTATATATTAACTCGGACGGACATCGACTTTCGATGTGGAATGTGCATCTTAACAAATACTTATAATTTTATATTATCAATATTATATATAAAGTGGGAAGTTATAATTAATCGGGTGACACCTAGGAGATCATCTAAACTATCGTATGTCATTATATTAACTAATTATTAGGCACAATCGATGCTTGTTCAACTTAATAATTGGGGAATGATGTAATAAGAGGTTCTTCTTTTGAAGCCTCATATTCTCAAATTTTCTTAGTTGTAGGAGAAAATATTAATTGAAAATAAGTTTTTGCATGTGGTACTTCTATTGTATAATATAATATTTGTTAAAATTCATTACTAATTTGAATAAATACTTTTATATATATATGAGAGATTGTTAACCTTCTTCTCTAATTATGTCCTTCGCTCGAGTGATTAAGCCTAAAGGATGACATTGCACTACTATAACTACTACTAGCGAGATACTTAAGCTTTGCTCGAGCATTTCTCCCTCTTAAATTAGCAACTGTTTGATGTTTGGTATCTTTGACCTTTTCTTACTGTACTTATGAACACCCTATTTTATTGAACTCCTTTCCTTGATGACTTATCGTCCATATATGCCCCATATACGTTTTTATTTTTGAGATTTATATATTCCACTTTTACCTTGGTTAAAAAAATTACTTGGAAAATAGTCCAAAGTAAACTATTATTTGGAGTGTAAATTCAAGTTAATTAGTTTTATCAAATAATAAAGCGACAAGTTAGAAGTGAAGTTCGGATGGTTCGAATTTTTTATCCTAACAAATGGCTACCAAACAAGTGTGATAAGAAATGAGCCGTGTGAGATTATGGTGGTTTACATGTCAGCATGCCTAACTATTCATAATTTTTAGTTCATATTTGTAATTAGTGGCGAGTTTAGTGGATGATGAGTTGGTAAGTTGAAGATAATTAAGGTTATATGAGATATTTATCAACTTCGTTCATAATGATTATGTATTGTTTAATTGTCCAATTGGTGATGAGCATTTTAGTTAGTTACAACCTTTTCATTTGATCATTGGAGGGATAATAGAGGATATCTCTGGTGGAAAAAAGGGGATGGAAGATAAATTATAATCATGACTGTGATCTAAATCAACTTAAATTTTCTTTGTTGGACAACAATTAAATTTATTTAAATTTACAGTTCGGATCTTATATACTGACCCGTGAGTACATCAACTTCGGATGTGAGATGTGCATATTAAGACTCCCCCTCACGTGTAACCCAATCGTCGGCGGAATATTCCTCGCCGGTATTAACTGCCGGAAACAACATCGGCGGGTTACACGTGCCTCAATAACTCGGGCCTGGCTCATGATACCATGTTAAGAGTCTATGGGGTTCTACTCTAAAATCAATTGGCAATAGGGGGAGTAGCCCAAGATCTTATATACTAACCCGTGAAAACATCAATTTCGGATGTGAAATGTGCATATTAACACGATATCCTTGGATATATATGTATGATGTATCACACATGTTTTTCGTATATGTACAACATTTCTTGGTCTCGTTAGTTGATGTTTTAAAATTTTGTAATAATGTATTTCGAACTCGAAATAAGATTACCATTATATTAGCTTAAATGTAATTCACAATTGTTAAAAAATGTTATGTCTATTTTGAACTACTACTTCGAACAATATATCTAGATCGGCCCCTCCGTATAGCCTAACTTTAACTATTGACATCCCTATATTTTACAAGCAAGAATAATGAGGTGATGTATGTTTCATGTTCCTAGTTTCTACATGCTCAAATTAACAGGGCGATTTCTTCCAAGAACTGGGGCGATCAAAATGTGAGGATTTATGAAAAATTTATCTACCAATTTGACAAACACTATAAATTAATTTGGAAAATTAAAAGTCGAAAATTGCATGTTACTTTTCCTAGACAATTTTCTTCTGTTCATTATGCATCAAATATTAGGTACATAGAAAATCGTCTATACTGCTTGACTTTGTCAAAGGAGCAACCAAATCACATATTCTTAGCTAGTGATCACATACATTATGACAATAGAAAAATTAGACAGAAATCTTAATTAATCTATTTAAGTTTAAAGTGTTAATTTTTAATTGTAGCCATTTCGTGATTATACTGCGACTATACAAAGGCGTGCTCCATTTATATTTTTTATGTAATGTAACGCAGAAACTATCAAAAGCCTTTCATACAATGTACATACGACACCTTTCTTCAATGTCTTCATCTATGTATACATACGACACCTCTCTTCATGTACTCCCTGATTTGTTTGGAGTGATCCATACACGAAGAGATAATCAAAATACTCTCGATAAGCATGGCATTGTTGTACTTTTTGACTCCTGTAAGTGACACCGATATATAAATGGGTCCTGTAAATTTGTAGCGGGTGCAAAAATGGTCCCTGGATTAACAGCTTTCGTAGTTGTTGGCGGAAAAAGAAAATTTAAGTCTATCTTGGAGTTCAAATTACTAATCTAAAGACTATTTAGGGGCAAAAAACATAAATTCAATCGCCATATTTTAAAGTGTAGTATTTGAAGTAATTCCAATAGACTAGATGAGAGGAAGGTGCAAAGATGACATGAGGTTCAAAATATTATTATTAGTCTCAAATATTTATCAAAACTGTAAAAATGTCCAAAAAGTAAGTTATAATCGTTAACAATCAACGAAATCGTTAATTTATGGATTATTTCCACACATGCTAACCACTTACAGGGATCATTTGCGCATCGGTGCCACTTACATGGACCAAAGTGAAACAATAACCCGATTACTAGGACCATTTCAATAATTACCTCCATATATGGACGATATCTAGTATGTGTGTAATATCATATTAAGAGTCTTTCTTATGTGATTATTAGATATTATTGGGAAAATGATATAGGTAAGTGGGTTATCGTTATTATACTTTGGTCTTTATAATTGGCAACGATAAACAATTGATCTCTATAACTATGTAGCATGTGTACTAATATATGGTCACAAATTAACACCTCCATTAAATGTTAACTATTTTAGTGGCCATTTTTGCACACTAGATATACAAAATATGCTTACCGGATCACGTATTATCATAAATAGTTGTCTCATTTATCAAAATTGTAAAATGTGCTAAAGTAAGTATAATCGTTAACATTAAACGTATTTATTAATTCAGGGACAATTTATTACCCACTTACATGATATAAGCTTACGATGATCATTTGAGCATCGTGCCACTTATGAGACCAAAGTAGAGGTGACACACATTTATCGAAACATTTAAAGGATGGTCTGTTTGTAGAGGAGAAATTAGGATGAAAATAAAGAAGGACCAATTTAAGTAAAATAAAATGAGAGAAGGGCAAAATTTGAAAAGTAACAACTAAAATGATAAAAAGTTCAAACTAACTTGAAATTTAAAGCTCAATACGAGCTTAGAAGGATTAGAATCCCTAACATCATATCAAGAATGACCTATGTGCAGGGGCGAAACAAAAATAAAAATAAAAGAGTATCAATTCAAACAAAATAAAATGGGAGGGAGAATTTGAAAAGTAACAATCAAAGTGACAACAATTTCAAATTTAAAGCTTAATATGAGCTTAAAGGGCCTAGAACTCCCAATCTCATTCCTAATAGAAATAATTTTAACCAACTCATTTATAGGGATGCAATTTTGACCCAACTTGACGGATACCCAACTCATTTATGAATTTTAGAATTTAAAACCGCACGGGTTGCGATTGGATATTTGGTATAGAATAAATCATGCCCGGACCCAACCCGTATATATACATATATAAATATTAAATATTAATATATTATAGTAAATTTATATTAAAAAATTAAGAATCTTAATATCTCATCAATAAAGAATTAAAAGGTTAAATTTTTAAAGGATTAAAGACATTACTTTTTTATTAATTTTTGTAGGGGAGACAAGCAAACACCGAGTTACTGTATTTGGTTTTATAAAATACTATTTCCATCTTCTTCCTCTTTGTATCACACATCAAATATTCCAAAATTTCAAAGTTCTTTTTATTATTATTGAAATATATTGTGATAGTATTTATTCTCAACAAAAAAAAAAATCTTTATGTTTATTATATATTGATTTCATTATGAAACAAATACAAGTCGTATATGGATATAAAACCCACGGGGACCACCCTTACCCAACGGGTTCTTCAAATAAGGGTAGGGTCGGGTAATAGGTTAGTACATCATCGAGTCGGGTCGGATTTTAAATTATACTTTTACAGTTAGGGTCGGATAGTGGGTATGGCAAAAACCTTATCCATTACCATCCCTACTCATCTATCGGTCTTTTTAATTTTTACTCACACGACCTATTATATATATCAAATACATTATGAAATTTTATATTATACATTAAATATCGAAAGACCTAGAGATCTGACGGTCCATCCTATCATCCCTAAATTAATTGACTATATATACTCTAGCTTAGATTAGCCAAAGATCAAATGAGTACCTAGTACAATTTGACACAATATGTGGAAAGGATCCTCCCGATTCATTAGAATGTAAAGGATCCAGCAAAACTTGCACTTTATTTGGTGGTCACTATTTACGTCTATGACATATATCATAAAGTCAACGGTATCTTATTATTGGCTGGTCCAAAGCTAGCTAGTTCTTGATTAAAGATATAGTACTATATAAATTCATGAAATTTTAATGTATTTGGTTGAAGCTTTTCATTGGCCGGAAGCAAACTTTGAACTATATCTAAATAAACATTATTTTAGTAGAAATAGGATCGTGTTTAAAATCTTAATTGAGATTAAGTAGGATAACTATTGGACCTTTTGTGATTAGTAGATCTGAAATTATAATGGGATATCTTAACCTTAGGGTCAAAACTCGGAAAGTAATAACCACTTGAGATAATTTATATAGTGACGAAATCATATGTAGTTTTATTTCAAATAAAGCTTGGTCAACCATGCTTGCTACTAACTTTTGTAAGTAAATCAAAGAGTCGCGTGAAATGTTGTGTTGGCTAATTGGCTTAGCTTTTATTTGTTGACAAAAAGTTCAAATTTATAATAAGTGTATAATATAGAGTGTCTTATGAAGTTATACGTATTCAAAGTTCGTGTACATCGTACTGAAGGTAGAAGACATATTCTGCTAAGATTAGCTTAGTGTCAATCGAATATAGATTACTCACTGTCTAGATATAATGCTTGGATGAGGATCCGAAGCTTGTAATGAAATATGGGTGAGAAATAAAATTGATATTTCCTACCTTTTTTATTTTATACTTCCTCCAATCTAAAATAATTATTTTTTTAGGATTGTCACTCAAAATAAAATTGCATTAATATTTTAGATTTTAAATCACATATTAATATAAATGAAATTAAAAAGGGAAAACATGTTATCTTTTGCTTTGATTTGTGTCATAAAATAATTATATTAAATATACCTAATAAAATAATTATTTTAAACTGAAGGTAGTACTAATTTGAAGAGGCATTCTTTTAAGTAACCATGATTATAAAGCATCATAAGTAGCACTTTTTTTATGAAAAAGAGAAGAAATTGTTGGAAAGAGTGTCCAAAATTCTTATCCGTCCTTTAATTTCGAACCCAACCATATTGTTTAAAAATATTCATTTTGCTTAGCAACATTTAAATTTATGATCAAATTGTACAATTAATTAATGTATTAAGTACCTAATTAAGTACATGATCCAGCTAGCAGAAGCCCAATAACACGGGAATCACAATTCACAACGCATAAAAGACAAACAAATGAAGACTTCACTAGAAGTCAACTTGAAAAAATACTCTCCTCGAACTTTTTAGTTGTCATTCTAACTATTTTGCATTAATAAAATTTTACTAATATATATTCATAATTAATTGATAAAACAATAATTTAATAAATTTACTGATATTAAAATCTGTGGATGTATTATATAAGGACTTTTTTTTTTGTAAATTAGCGATGAATGAGTTTCGAACCCAGGACCGTTTGGTCACTAGCAAGAGCCTTTTCCACTAGGCTATTCGATTAACTCTATTATATAGGGACTTAAGAGAAAAAAATAATCAAATATTGCATAGAAATTTTAACGAAGAAACTACTTCGAACAGAGCATACATTGATTATTATCCTCGTAGGCATCAAAGAATATAATTAGCTAAAGTCAATTACAATAAATTATATATAACCACTTATCCATTTCTGAATAATGCAATTCATCAATTAAGCTAAGTTGAAGTTCAAAAATGGGAAGCAAAAGTGCAAATGTGACAATTATTTTGGTACTAATTGTTATAGCAATATCGAATAATGCAAAAGAAGCAGAGGCTTTAACAGCTGCAGAATGCAGAGTTGAGAGGAGAGCTCTTGTGAATGCTTGTAAGTCTATAATTGCTGGGAGAAGACCAACATCTCTTTGTTGTAAGAGAATAAGAGCTTCACATGTTACACAATGTGTTTGTCCAATTATTACAACAAAATTGGCTGCTTTGGTCGATGTTAATTATATTTCCAAGGTTGTTAGGGGTTGTGGGAGATCATTGCCTCGTCGTTTCAAGTGTGGTAGTAAGTTTTTTATTCGCTTACCGTCCCTTACTTTTATTGTCTAGAATTCGAGATAAGTCGCAAACTTAATGATAAAGTTTGCGACTAGGTGTAATTTAGTTATTGGAGTACCCTGAATCCGCCCTTGTACATATCATGATTTCTTCGATAAAAGACGTAAGATAAATGTGAATTTATCACCTGATAAAGGTTTTATTGTCTGTGATCCTGCAGGTATTACAATCTCATAAGCTCTTTGATGAGTGCAGCTTATGGTATTTCTAGCCAAAAAGACAGTCAACCAAAAAAAATAGCAAAAAATGTATTGAGTGGCTTTAAATAAGTTTGTTTGTTCAACTATTTGCTTTGTATTGTTGGTGCTATTCTAGTTATCTTCTTAGTTTATTGCGTTTAATTCTCTTCTTCTAATGCATGATAATTAGTACTTGTATAGTTGTATTGCTCAACAAAACAAGAAAATAAACTTGCATATGATGAAGTATAATCCATCCTTTATTTGATTTTTAAATCAGTTTGCCTCTTATCGTGATTTTATTAAAGGTAAAATGAGGATTTCACAAGTATTGAAGTTTTGCACAATTTCACACAACTTTAGTATTTGTGAAAATCTTGTTTTATTCATAACGAAAAATCACAACAACTAATCTAAAATAATTAGTCAAAAACAAACTTAACTAAAATATCATCCAAAGGGTAAAGTTATCTCTTAAGAAGGTCAATCTTCATTTGTCAAAATTTTAGGGAGACTTAAGAAATTTAACCGAAAATTAACAATGAGCTGAGAATGCCAACAGCAAACAGAAACCAAAACACAGGTTTAATTGTTGTTAAATAAGAAAAAGTTAAATTTAACGTTTAGTGCAGTCGAATTGGTCAAATTTTTTCTGAGAGATTGACTGTTATACTAACTGGCTATAACAATGAGCTAAAGAGAATCAATGACTAAATGTACACAAGTGTTAAATCAATTGACGGATCCAATCCACAAGGAATCGAAAAATGGAAGCTTCAAAGACAAAGACAATTTGATTACCAAAAGTGGATTAGGAAAGTATTGATTGATTGAGAGACAAGATTCGTCCTTGGAGAGAAATCAAATTAGGTAACTCAGGTTACTTAAGAAGCAATCAATCGATCAAGGAAGGAAACAAGATTGGGCCCACATTACCAAAACTGGAGTGCGCATATTCGATGTATGAAGATATTACCATATTCTTCATACTCACACTAGAAGCCCACGACCTAGCATCATATAAGGAGGGCTCGACTATATAGAAGAGCATCGACTTTATTCAAGAATCAAAAAGAGCAAATAAAGAGTTTAGTATTTTATTGAGCTAGGTTGTCGAGTGTGTTAGGAGCTTTGTGCTATACTCCTAACTGAATGTACAGTTGTTATATTACCCTGATATAGCAATAGTGAGGTTTATTCTCTACCATCTACGAACACTTTGTATAGATCGTACTGAAAGCCATGGCAACAGTGGAACAGGCTGGCCCCGCCAAGTGTGGCGATCGCCTACGTTTCAAGAAACGAAAAGATTCCGTACTCAAAAAGTCCAGGGAATTAGCGATTCTATGCGACATTAAAATTTGTACTTTAATTATCGATCAAGAAGGGAAAGTCGAAACATGGCCCGAGAATCAATGGGAAGTTGAAGAAATAGTAAATTTGGTAAACCATCATGTTAGTAAAAGTAAAAACAAAGAAAGGATCGTTAAACATAAAACTAGTGTTCTTCAGGAGAAACCCAACGAAAAATTACTGAAGTTGGTTGAAGAAAAACTGGAATCTGTGAATCGAAGAATCGATTTGTTGAAGACATCGAATTGCAATTCTTCGAAAATTGTTGAAGCTAGAATCTTGAACGAATATGAAACATGCATGCAGCAGTTTGAAGAAACCATTCAAAAGAACAGTCAAGAAATCGTTATTGCAAAATGTGATGATGTTTGGAATTATCTGAATCAACCTTTGAGAGGAATCCAAGAATGCAGTGATGATTTCTGGAAATATTTGGAGGAGCAAGATATTCAATGGGGACTTGATTTTGATGGAAATTATTACTATTAACTAATTCTCCAATTGATTTTGTATTTAGTTTCTTCGTCAAACGTATACATATATACATATTCAACCATAATATATTTACAAATAATTTCGTAATATTTACCTCCGTTCGACCCTTGTTGTAAAATCAAAACCCTTTTCGCTATAAATGGAGGATTTATTGGGAACCCTTGTTGTATATTAAAGAGCATTAGGGTTTCTAGAATTGATATTGAGGTATAAGACAGGAGTGGTGGAAAATGGAGATGGATTCCAGGTGGTTTCGTACCTTTTCTATTTCTCGAATTTTATTGATGAGCCTGCGGATAACTCTCATACACAACTATCACCTTCAGACACCCAATTCTCATTCATCATAACGTGAAAACGGGTGACTCGGTTTTACTTTCTATGCATTGATAACTTAGCTATATGGGCGAAAATCAACAACACTACCAGTCTCTAACATAAGTGTTGTTAAGACTCATACCGCTCCTGTCAGGAAGTAATCGTTTCATGTAGTACTTCGATTTTCGGGAAAGATTTATCTTCTTCCTTTTGTCTTCCGGTAAAACTTCAATTGAACACTCAGAGAAGCCACGTCTAACAAACCTGCCACGAACAAAAATTTTCATATCCAGATGTTCATTTTATAAGTGATGTATGCTTGTAAGTTACGAGTAAAAAGAAACGAACCAGTCTGCTGTGCGTGTTGTGAGTAAAAAGAGCCTTTCCAACCCAAGGGAAGATGCCTTCCTCTCGATATAATCTGGCACATATCCATGAAAGTGAGCCATGATTAGAGTAAAATAAATCAAAATGGCGATTACGGTTACATAGTAAACTAATATTAACGGATTGCTGAGAATTAATGAAAAACACTATGAGATATGATAATCACCGAGCATTTTGTCTCCCTGGCCTTGACCACGGCAATCTGGGGAAACAGCTATTGCAGCAAGTTCTCCACATTTTTCTTTGAAATATGGAAAGAGGGCACCACAAGCTATTATTTGACCCTCTCTTTCCACAACAACAAAGAAATTCAATGCTTCTCGTAGCTACGCACACATAAGTAATCCAAGTCAAGTAAGTGCCTTAAGATTCCATTAATTGAATGCATCAAATAAAAACAGTTCAAGAGGGAAACGATTATAGCACCACAGCATAATATAATGACACTCCTATCACATCACAGTGCAAGAGTCTACTCATCAAATAATGAAGCGTGTCAAAAGCAGACAATAACCTCTTCTGTAGTCCTCTTGACTAATGTACCAGACAGTTCCAGTGGTCGAAGCAGTTGTTTAATTCCTGCTATATCTTCCGTTCGTGCCATCCGTGTTCCTTCATATAGATCACTAGAAAGAGATCCAAAGAACGTTATGGCAACAAGGGTCCATATACATAGCAAGTAGCAAGGCAATCGTAGACAAACAAATAATATTGTAACAAAAAGATTCATGGAAATTCAATCAGATTACATGAGTCCAAATATTGAGAAACAGAAAGCCTGCTACTACAAAGTACTCCCCACGTTTCAAATAAATGATAGAAAAAAATTGTTTTTTCCATAATAATTGATTGTTTAGGGAATTCAATGTACTTTTAACTCATTTTATTATTTTTGACATTAATGATTGCTTTTTCTTTAGAGATTGTTTTTGCTCTTGATAATAACTATATATATCTTATGTAGGGTATAATAATAATCCTTCGCATTTCTTAATAAAGCACTTTTTGACTAGATGATCAACTATTATGAAACCGAGAGGGAGTAAATGCCAGGCCAATTTGTCTCCTAACTAGTGTACCAACAATTACAACACACTTTATGTCTGACATTGATGCAATTTAGAAATGCATTTTGAGATTACCATTGAAACGCAATAGACGACGAAGACTATATAGAGACGGATTAGAGGATCCAGTGAAGTATATATGATACAGGAAGTCAGTAATATATGGCGAAAAATTGGAGAAGTATATAATCAAAAAGGGTTTGAAAATATGCTTTCCCACAGAAAAGGTTGATGAGGAGAAAGAAGTCTTAAGAGGAAGAAAATAAAAATATAGGACAACGAAAATAAATGTCTGGTATGTTATTGAATACCTTGCAACCATAGTCCCCACTCCATCTCTTTGAAACAACTCTTTGAGTAGAACCCCACCAATAGTGCCATCTAATAGATGAACTCTCTGAACTCCACCCTGAAAGAAGAAGAAAATACAGACATCCGTGATTTATACTTTTTATAATTAATGAGAAATATGAGAATGAGTGCTTCAAATGTTAAGTCAATTTGACATTCGAAGCCTAATACAAGTTTTTCTTTCTTAAATCATCAATCATTACAACTAATCTCAAATCTGAAAAGTTTATATAATGTAATTAAATGCTGATAGCCTTGACTACAAAATTTTCACATACACAATCATCTGAAATGAACTAAAGGAAAACAAAAATTATGAGAACTTAGTTGAGAATCCATATAACTCACTCTGCAAACAAATGCTGCAGCAGCTAGTTCAGAAAGGTAACCGTTTAATCTACTCTGTCTTTCTTGGCCCCCAATAGCAAAACCTTGTTCACTAGACCATAACCCATTGCCATTGTCAAAACCGACGCCATTCTGAAAAGTAGGAGCATAGTCAAAGCCAAAACTGGACCCATTTTGAGGATGTACTTCTCTATGTGATCCATTGTAACCTATGCAAGACATATCTTCTTCATCTACAGTTTTTACGTAGGTTGCAGCTGTCTCACTTTGTTTAGCCGTTTCACGAATCAATGCATCTGCATCAGGAAGAGTAAGGAACCGGATAAGGCGACCACCCTCATCCAGGAGTGGCCCATCTATAATGCAGATAAGTTTCTCTGCTCCAAGAGCCAATGCACATGCTGTAGCAACTTCATATGTACTGTATCAAGATAAGCATATAGGAAAGAGACACCAGTCAGCAGCATTAAACTATAAATTGGAGTAAAAATGAAGCAGAACATTAACCATACATGTGGACAAGAAATACATTACATGTAAGTTTGTAAAAGACTGAAGTCAGATAAGATATAACAAATTATTTTTGTACAACCAAAAAATAAAGCTATAGCTTTATTTAATAACCAAGTGATGTACAAATAAATAAAGAAGTCGGCTATATAATGAACGTAATGGTACCATAATTCGTAACAGTATATTTAATTCAATATATATAATAGATTATTACACATTACTCGGATACAATATAAATTATACAGTAACATTTTGGACTCCGGTAATATTATTGTACAATATGCAGAAAAAATGTAAGAGCATATAACCTAAGTAACTGACAGTCAAAAGGCTTACAGGTTATCATGGCATAAGCAGACTGAAAAATTATACAAAACATTAACGTCCAATTAAGAAAAGTCAGTATGTTCTACTAAAGATTTGCCACTAGTTAGAATGAAGACATTGATACAATTTTGTGATGAACATAAAGGACATACAAATCTCAATTAAACAAATACAAAATATTTATAAGGGATAATATAGCATACTTGCAATTTAGAACTTCACCAGAGCTGGAATAACCAAGATTGCTGAGAAGTACAATCGACTCTTGATCAAGTCTTTCTCGCATGCGACAGACATCAATTTTCTTGACTTCACCAGTTGATACAAAATCAATGCCTTCAACAACTCCTCTTCTCTGAAATATATAAGATATAGTGGGTCATTTCCATGGTGAAAGATACATAAATGTAAAACTGTTTAAAGTTTTAACTATGAAGGACCCGTACATTATCTTAACTAACTCACCTTTGCTGCAGTAAAATTACCGCTAGCAACACTGACTCCATCATACAAACGACTTTTATCTCCATGTCGACGGGTACCACTTAAGGATGGTCCTGGAGACAACTTTGCTTCTAGTACAATACGAATCCTTCCAGCTGCATCCATCGCAGCCTGAAGTGAATCAGGGTCAGTGATTCTGTAGCGTCCAACATACTTAGGTTCGCTTCCTGTAAGTATGATAATTCCTCATGAGAAGATCGATTTAAAACAAGAAATTGTCATGTGCATCCTGTATTATAATTAAACAACCATTTAGTCAAACTAAATAACTAAACAAAAGGGTAGCACAACTGATAAAAAATATCTGTCACTTCTAAATAAATTCACACCTCTTTCAGCCAATAGCTGATCAATCTGCACATGAGTCCCTGGAACAAGAACAAATTTGATTCCTAACCCATGCAAAAGAGAAATATCCTGCAATGCCATTAGCCAGCGAATAACATTAATTCTTTCCCAGAACATATAAATAAATAAAAACAATTAACTAGAAAATGACAAAAAAAGTTAGCAAATAGTGTCTATCAAGAACAAAATAATCAAGACTATAATGAAACTTTATATCAATAACCATATAATCAAAACATCCAAAACTTCGTTCTTCATTACAACTTTCATCCAGGAAAGATAGTTTCTATGACTTTTAATAGTAAAAGTAACAAACCTTGCTCTCCTAACTTGTATTTGATTGAAAAATGTCGCAAAGACCATCTTTCGATACAATTATACCTAATATTATACACAGTACTAACACATAAAAAATATTCGATTTCAAAATCAAAACTCGACAATATTCTGAAAACATGCAAGACCAAGATCAACATGTCCCAATGCCTCTAAAGAGTTTCTTTCCTACAAGGGTAGGATAGTATATAGTACTAAAGTACACTGGATTAAAAAAGAAAGTGAACTTGCCATGAGAAAGACTCTTTTAAAATGCTTTACTCTGGTGGATACTAATAATGATTAGGTGTTCTCCTTTACTCTCCAGACATACTGATACATACAACTCGCAGACACTTGTCCATGGCAATCTCCATTTCATCAAACACTTGTAAAGCATGTATAAACAACAATAACTCAGCATACATGAGGCTTCGCTAATCGATTATGCAGCTCACTCCCACTCCCTTCTTCCTATTCCCTAATATAAGCTATATAAAGTATTCTTTTTTTAATAATATTAGTGGTGGTTCAAATGAACCACCTTGAACAATGTGGAGTCCGCCACTCAAAGCTCAATTATTTTCACATATATTGTATAACATTTGGTGAATAGACATCAGAAGTTTGTGTTTTTAATGTAATTAATAATTAACTACTCCCAAACTTACTAAAATCAACTACAGCTATGAACTTTGTTAGTTTGATTCCAATCAAACTTATTCGTATCAATAAAACTATAGCCTCAATCATTTTGATTCAGACTAAACATATACGTATCAATTAAGACAACAAAAAAAATTCCAACCACTAAACAAACTCGACAATCTTTTTGGGATGAAGGGACTACCTATTTCAAAATTATGATTACGAAGTTGTTCATTTCAACCACTGAAAATCAAATTTAGCTATCTTTTTGGGATAAAGAAACTATCTATTTTCTTGATGTATTGCATACCAACTAACTTATTGCAACAAACATTTTACAAGAATCAGAAAAATATCCAATTTTCAAAGAAATCAAAATTCAAAATCTTTTTAGGATGAATGATCCATTTCCTATTGTAGTCCATACCAACAAAATTATTAATTTTTACACTCCAAACATCGATAAGACGATAACTACATAACAACAAAACACTGGATTAAAAAAGAAAGTGAACTTGCCATGAGAATATGATCCAAATGAGGGCTACCAACAATTTCAGCAGATATTAGAACCACAAATGTACTTCCTCTATGGGCCAAGAAATAAGGCCAAGCCTCTCTGAAAAACCCCACAAACAGCTCATCCTTGACAGCATTACTACAATCTGCAGCAGCCACACTTCCTAGCTCATCAAACGAATTACACATTGGTTTGATATTCTTGAACCGAGTTTTGGTGTCCCAAAAAGATGTAACCTTTCTCATAAACCCATCTGCTGGAAGAAGTTTTGAGGTGCAATTTCTAATTAAGAAAGGTTTTGGGAGGGTTTGGAAATACAAAGTTTGTGAAGAAAGTTTGAGGCTTGGTGATGATAAAACTGCCATTGGGAAGTTTCTCTAGAAACTGAAAAAGGAAATAAATATATAAAAAGAATGAAAATGAAAAGTGAATATATGAAGGAGAATTGGAGTGGTGGTAGGTGGTGGAGGTGGTTAGGGGCTGCGTCAATGGAGGGGCCTATAAAATCATGTTAAGCTCCAATTCGGAACCACTAAAGCATACCTTTAATAGAAAATACAAATCAAAGCTCACGGGCAAATTTGATAAAGTTATTCTATTATTAACATGATAACGTTACGATTGATTGATTGAACAATATAACTTCCCTATAAAATTAATAGAATGACATTGAAATTGGGTTTATTTTTATTTTGCAATATCTACTATCGATAAAATTTTAAAGTGTACCTTAACACTTTCCTACGCCTCAATTTGCATCTTAAATTTCATTTTTTTTATCAGTTTTTCCCTCTAAAATGCCAATTTGGACACTAAACTAGTGTAAAAAACAAGGGCAAACATGGAACAATAGGCTTATAGATTGTTGAGTACTTTTTGATAATATCAAAATTAAAAATTAACCTTATTCCCTTCTTCTTCCTCACATCTACCCCTACCTTCCTTTGCCCACACTCACCACCACCACTAGGCTTGTTAGCGAACCAGTTCGCTCCTAAATCGGTTCGTTAAAACCGGCTCGTTTTCTCGCTCGATTTAATTTCGAACCGGTTACGATGCGTTTTGTACAAGTCATAAATCGTTTGCACTCGCTCGTTAAAACCATTTATAAAATTAATTTTATTAAAAAATAGTTTTAATTCGAACCAGTTACGACTCGTTCGTAATTCGTTGCAAATCGTTCGTTAATCGTTCGCCCGCTCGTTAAAACTGTTTATAATATTCGTTTTTATTTAAAAAAGTATACCAAACATATCCTAAAAAACCGATTTGCGAGTGGAAAACGGATCACGTTCGAAATGATTGGCGTTCCGAGCGAGCGATTCTTATTTCGAACCGATTAACCAGAAGATTTTTTGCGGTTTTAAACGATTCGATTAACGAACCGGTTTATACGATTTTATTTTCGAACCGATTACGAATTGAACTTTCAAACTGGTTTATTAACGAACCGATTTGCGAGTGAACCGGTTTGATTAACGGTCGCTCGGACCGGCTCGTTAACCGCCCTAATCACCACTAAAACCTCAAAGCCCACCACCACAACCACCCCCTCTGCAAAATCGCGACCAACCCCCCTCATTTCCTACAAACTTGCGACTAGCCCCCTCCCCCTTCCCTGTAAATGGTCGCGACCTCCCCTTCTCGCTGCAAAATCGTGACCAGACCCCCGACCCCTACAAATCGGAGCTACCTTGAAGCTCGTCGGAATCTTTATTGCTGGTTTGTATAAAAAATTAGATCTTTATTGTTGGTTTGATGAATTTATGAAAAAAGTTTATGCAATTGAAAATTGGTTTGATAATGTAGGCTAAAACTTATATCTTTTGTTGGTTATGACGAGTGTTAGAACCCTAAGCTTTTGAATAGTTGATGAGTTGATGCATTTTATGGTGAGGATTTTTGTTTAGGTTGGCATGTTTGATGAAGAAGGGTCATGTTTGATGAAGAAGATGAAGGGTAGGTTGATGAAGAAGATGAAGATGGAGAAGATGAAGAGTTTATGAGTTGATGCATTCATCCAACATGCCAACCTAAACAAAAATCTTCACCATATAATGCATCAACTCTTCAAAAGCTTAGGGTTGTAACACTCATCAAACCAACAAAAGATACAATTTTTAGCCTAAATTATCAAACCAATTTTCAATTGCATAGACTTTTTTCATAAATTCATCAAACCAACAATAAAGATCCAATTCTTTTATACAAACCAACAATAAAGATTCTGACGAGCTTCAAGGCATCTCCGATTTGCAGGGGGGTTGGGGGTATGGTCGCGATTTTGCAAGGAGGAGAGGAGGTCGGGACTTTTGCAGGGAGGGGGGAGAGGCTTGTGGCGAGTTTGCGGGAGGTGGGGGGGCTGGCCGCAAGTTTGCAGGGAGCGAGGAGTAGGGGGGCTGGTCGGAAGTTTGTATGGAGGGTGGATTGGCCGCGATTTTGCAAGGGGGTGGTTGTGGTGGTGGCCATTGAGGTTTTAGTGGTGGTGGTGGTGAGTGTTTGTAAGGAATGTGGGGCAGATGTGAGGAAGAACGAGGGAATGTGGTTAATTTTTAATTTTGGTATTATCAAAAAATGTCCAACAAACTAATAAGTCTATTATGCCAAGTTTGCCCTTGTTTTTGCATTATTTAGAGTCTAAATTGGCATTTTAAGGGACAAAATGAAAAAAAGTTAAGTATAAAGTGAATATTGATACTTAGGAAAGTATTAGTGTACACATTAAAATTTCGTCAATAGTAGAAAATACAAAATAAAAATAAGCCTGCCTTTAGAAATTCAATCTCCATTTAGAAAAATAACAACTCATGCCACCATTTTTTAAGTAAACAAGTGCATTTAGTTGATCTATCCTAGCCCAGTATAGAAAGCCCATCCAATAGCCTATAAAAGCCTTCTCACTTCTCAATTCTCAGACAATTAATTACATAAAACACTCTTTTAAGGAAGGAGCCTCTCTTGTTTACTTGTTCAGGGGCGGCCCTTACCCATGACGGGGTGCCCCCGTTTTAGAGGGGCCCAAAATTTCTACAGAATTTCGTACGAAACATACGAAAATTTTCACTTTTGAAATTATGAAAACGAAATGTTTGTATTTCGCAATTAACTTTTTTTCGTAGAATAAGTTCAAGTTTTCAATTTTATTAGACATATATGAACTAAAAGTATTTGTTTAAAAAGAGTTTATTAATGATTAACATAATTATTCATAACCTTTTGCCAATATACATATATAACATATAACTCACACGTTTAACATGTTAGATAATTACAATTGTCTATTTGTTTTTAGATCTAACTTTTAGATATTCTTACAAATAATATTAAATGATGTAAATATTTTCCATAAAAATTTAATCATTTGTTAACATATATAGCATTGATTTCAAAATATTTTATTTTATTTTTAGAGTAATTCAAACTTATATATACTACAGTAATGTTTATGTTTATTCAATTTTTTTTAACATATACGTATAATTTATTTTGACTCTATACATGTTTACATTGTTTCTTAAATGTTTCCATAATGTAATAACATGGGTTAATTCTCTGATTTAAAATATAATAATAAATTATATAACTTTAATAACTCATTTCGTTTTATTTAAAACTCGTTTGTAGTTTGCTCGTTCGGTCAATTCGAGTCCTAATCGAATCAAGCCCGTATAAGGGCCTTGCGATCACTATTTAAAATTATTACTCCTATGTTTTACGTAAGTTTATCGAGTCATCCATCGAGTGGTGACTCTGTTACCGCGTTGATATCGAGCCTAATCTCAGGAGGCCTGAGTGGGTCGTTGCACATAATGTTTCCGAAACGTTTCTTAATTTTATAATTTCGAAACTATATTCGTAAAAGAAACTTTGAACCATGGACAAAACTACTGCTTACTAAAAGTATTCTTATAACTAGTGATCAGTTAAATCAAAATTTGAGGGAAAAAATGTAGTTTCAAGTGATCAAAATATAGTGCCAAGAGAACTTGATAATAAAAACATATTATGCCAAATGAACTCGATAATGAAAATTTAGCTTACAATAATGAATCTTTTCAACATTTTGATTTTCACAACCCTAGAACTTGGGAAAATCTTGACCATGAAACGGGAGATATTTTAGTTGATAATGGATTTGAAGATACCGTTTGTGTAACAATTTTACATCAAATAATGTTAAGATATTTTTTGTGTGATTTTTAATATTCATTTCAATGGATAAAAATGAATCCTCGAAAAAAAAAATTTGCCGAGGGCCCCAGTTTCAATTTTCGCACTAGGCCCCGAAAATCTATAGACCCGCCCTGACTTGTTTTAGAATCCTTCCAGCAAACTGATGTAGCGAGAACTATAGATCTGAATAATAATAAAAGATATGTAGTTTTCGCTACAGATATGAATAATAAGGTCGTTGATTCCAACGAATAACGACAATATTATCCCTTCAAAGCGTTCGTTATTCACCCGTGAATATCGAAGGCTAAGGCTTCAAAAATACTATACTTATTCAACAAGAACAATTGATAGATATTTCTGGGAAGAAAGAAAACAAACGTTTTCAAAATTTTATTCAATAATCAATTGTCCCAATACATTGACTATATCAATTATTTATAGTATATTATCAAAATCCTATTATAAGTGGGCTCTCCAAACAACCCTAATGCGTGAGCTCTTCAAATAACTCTAATAATTGAAATAGTAATACTAATAACATGAATGAAATATATAATTATTATCTAATAATTTAACTAGACTCTTAATCTTCATCATTCTCTCCGGGTTGAAGAGAGTTCGTCCTCGAACTCGGAGTGGTTGCGTCGCCCATCCACCTGGATCCCAATAAAAATCAGCATTTTTAATATCATCATTTTTAATGTCTTTGAACAAGGCATAAGGAGTGCCGACAGTGTCCCTCTCTAAATCAATTGATTCAAGCATATTGCTCACATTCTGGGATCCACCAGCGTTTTTAAGGAATAGTTGGACTATCTCGGCAAAGCCTCCAGCGCAAGCATCATGCAATGGAAGTGCTTCATCTTCATTCTTGACATCCAGACTCACTCCCCTTTGGACAAGTAGTTTTCCAATCATTGGTCCTGCCGGAATTACTATATTGTACCCTACCAATGTTTTTAGTCCAATCAAATTGAACTCTTTTGCCACTTCCCTCACATCCTCTATAAGAAAAACATCTTCCACCTCCATTAGGTCATCCAAGAGAGTCTTCTTAATTTTGTTGGTGATTAGATAATAATCATCATCGTAATCATCATAAACTGGATCTCGATCATACAACAATGTGTTATCATCATCAAAATCCACATCAGAGTCCAACAACGGTTGCATCGCGGAGGATCTTGTGACTGCTGATACCAACTGATGTAGCGAGAACTACAAATCTGAATAACAATAAAGGATATGTAGCTTTCGCTACGATATGGATAATAAGGCCGTTGATTCCACGAATACCGGTAATATTATCCCTTTAAAGCGATCGTTGATTCGGAAGGAAGGCAGTAGGGGGAAACAAGAAAAGGCAGTGAGATCAGTGATTCAAGCCCCAGAGCTTGAACAATTTTGTAAAGGGGAAAAGTTCTTGGGAGGTGATTCAATTGGCTACTTGGCTTTGGTACGCATATGGTTAGCTTACATGATGCCTATTTTGGAGGAATTACGTTCTTCCAAGATTCTTGATACTGTAAAGTTCACAGGAGTTAATCAACGGATAAGCAACTTTATGAGCCACCATGGGATTGAGGAAGATATTAACAATGTAAATTTTTATTGGGATCCAGGCGGATATTTACATCATCCGAGTTCGAGGACGAACTCTCTTCAACCCGGAGAGAATGATGCAGAATAGGAGTTAATTATATATTTTATTAATACTATTAGTATTACTATTTAAATTATTTGGTAATAATTATTAGATTAGCCCATTCGTACTAGGGTTGTTTTCAGAGCCCACTTATATTAGGGTTTTAATATATTATAAATAGTGGTCTAGTCAATGTATTGAGGGTAGTTGATTATTGAATGAAATTTTGAAAACAGTTGTTTTCTCTCTTCCCAAAAATATTTATCAATTGTTCTTGTTGAACAAATATAATATTTTTGAAGCCTTCACGCGTGAATCAACGATCGCTTTGAAGGGATAATATTGTCGGTATTCGTGGAATCAACGGCCTTATTATCCATATCGTAGCGGAAGCTATATATCCTTTATTGTTATTCATATCTGTAGTTTCTCGCTACATCACAAACATAAACCAAAACACAGCTTTAATTCTTTCATTTTTCGATCAAATAAGAAAAAGTTCAATTCAAAGTTTCCAAATTTGAAAAATTGATCGTTTATTAACTAATTTTAACTGTTTTAACGACTACTTTGGATTACAAATGTGGCACGTGTTCTTTAAAGATTGGAGAGAATAGTTTGTTAGTTTCTCTCTCCTCTTCCAAGAATTAGTTAGGATCTTAACTGTTTTGGCATAATTGTCTATATAAGGAGCATCATATTGTAATCATAATCACCTTCTTTGAATAAGAATAAAGTCCATTTTCATACTGCAATTTTATAGCTCTTTTCTTTTTCAATTCAATTGCAAATCTTCAAGCAAGATTTGTGATTTTGTGTTCAAGTTTTCTCGAAAATTACACTGGTAGCCATGGCAACCAACAAGTGTGCCAAGCGCCTACGTTTCAAGAACCGAAAAGATTCCGTTCTCAAAAAGTCCAGAGAGTTATCGATTCTATGCGACATTAAAGTTTGTACTTTAATCATCGATCAAGAAGGGAAACTCGAAACATGGCCGGAGAATCAATCGGAATTTCAAGAAATACTAAACGATCATGTTCGAAAAAGTAAAAACAAAGAAAGGGTCGTTAAACAGAAAGCTAGTGTTCTTGAGGAGAAACCCAAACCCAATGAAAAATTATTGAAGTTGATTGAAGAAAAACTGGAATCTGTGAATCGAAGAATCGATTTGTTGAAGACGTCGAATTGCAATTCGTGGAAAATCTTGGACGAATTTGAAACATGGATGCAGCAGTTTCAAGAAGCAGAGTACACCAATGGCTGCATGGGCTCAGTTGAATTCAATGTTGATATTGATATTCAAGAAACCAGTAAAAAAAACAACCAAGAAATCGTTATTGCAGAAAGTGATGATGTCTGGAATTATCTTGAACAACCTTTGAGCTCAGGCGAATTCAATCTTGATGTTGATATGCAAGAAACCAGTCAAAAAACCAACCAAGAACTGATTATTACAGAAAGTTATGACTATGATGATGTTTGGAATAATTGTCTTCAACAACCTCTTGGAGGAATTCAAGAAACCAGCCAAAAAACCACTAAAGAAATCGTTATGGCAGAAAGTGATGATGTTTGGAATTATCTTAATCAACCTTTGAGAGGAATTCAAGAAAGCAGTGATGATTTCTGGAAATATTTGGAGCAGGAAGAGTACACCAGTGGGTGCATGGGCTCAGAAAAATTCAATCTTGATGTTGATATTCAAGAAACCAGTCAAAAAACCAACCAAGAACTGATTATTACAGAAAGTGATGATTATGATGATGTTTGGAATACTTGTCTTCAACAACCTCTGAGAGGAATTCAAGACACCAGTCCAAAAAAGACCCAAGAAATCGTTATTGCAAAATGTGATGATGTTTGGAATTATCTTAAACAACCTTTGAGAGGAGTTCAAGAAAGCAGTGATGATTTCTGGAAATATTTGGAGGAGCAAGATATTCAATGGGCTAATTATTATTAACTGATTCTCCAATTGAAGTATTTAGTTTCTTGTAGAAGTTTTGATTATTGTTAACTATTTCTGATTCATTAACAATATATAAAATTTAATTTTCTTTTTATAATATTGTTGCTCTTATATTTTTTATATATAGTTCCAAATTGAGACACGTATAAATATATATTTAGTCAACTAATCAACCATAATACTAATTCTTCCTCTTAAACAACATTATAATGTACGTCTTCCGATTATCACCAATTCGGACCACCTAACTTCGCTAGGGTATGTATACGTTTGGATGCCTTTAAGTTTTCTTATAATTACAATCTTGTAAATAAAGAATAAACTATCCCGCTTGATTGTGTTTCGAATATTTATGTGTTTATGTCGATGTTGATCTCTAAAGATATGTCTCAATTGACGTGGATGGAACGGAATGGAAGGTAAATTATACAATAATTATCTTAATAAAATATCATTTTTAATTGTTTCGAAGATGAAATATATTTTACGTAATAATTTGAAGGTGAGTATCTTTGAAGAAGTTCTCGCCTAAACACGATAAAGGGATTTACCCTTGTGAAAATTGATTCAATTGGATTGTTTATATTTTATTGTTTGTATTTATGTGTGTATATTAATATATCAATCTGAGGAGGAAATGCATGAACATATGCACATGTTCTCAATAGTAAGATACAAGAACAAAAGCTGACATTTTTCAGACATATGAGCATCTAATGTTGGAGGAAAATCCTAATTTCTTTTCGGCGATCATTTTAGTACTATTTCTTGTAATAATATATGTACCCTTTGATGAATGCAAATCAACTGTCCAAGTTTCAAACCAGAACTAGTTTAGTTTAGTATTGTTGGGGTGGGGTGTGGGGGTGGGGGGGGGGGGAGGGGGGTGATTGGGGACAATGATCCTCAGTCCCACATGGTGTGCCCATGTCTAGTGCTACAACTTTCATGATTCATTTTATATGAAAGAAAGAAAAAACCATAATCATTTGTAATAATGTTTTCTGATTGATGAAGCATTTGACAAAGAACAACCAACAAGAGTGAAGGGAAAGAATGGAAATTTTGTCATTACTCTTTGATCAAAATTGAAGATAACCCATTTGATTTATTGATCAAAGGGAAGTTTATATTGTTGAAAAATAGGGACCCCATTTTGTTGAATGCTTCACTTTCATGAAAAGGAGTTTAGGGGGAGAAGAAGGAACAGTCCAGTGAAGCACTTGTGTTGATGAAAGTGAGTGTAGGCAATATAGTATTCTTGTGTGTGATTGAATGTTTGTTTTTTAGGTTCCCTGTTAACAATGGCATTTTTCATGAGAGGGACAAAAGGGTGGGTAGTAGGGGCCAATAAGTAAAACAAGAAATAAAAGTGAAGCAAAAAGAGTGCTTATATAATAGATATAATTATGCATACTATTCAACATTTTATCCTAGACCTTTTCATCACCATCTCCATTGTTTAATGGAAGCTTTCTTGTGTTGGCCATTTCTTTTTTTTCATTATATATATAATGAAAAAAGATAAATTTGGTGTTTTTTATTTATTCGGGAGTGTTGATGTCGAATGGCATTCATCGGGTTTGATCTACTTGGATTTGAGTAGATTCTTGTGATTAAAGGAAGCAATTTGTTGTTGAATTATGTGAAGTTTGCATGTTCTTGAGATCTGGTTGTGAAATGTCTGTAAAGATGTATGCTTCTTTTGATCATCTCTTACTTTTGCTTGTATTTGTTAATATTTATGTTCTTGCTTTCTTTATTTTACTACTATTGTTATCAGAGGTATCTTACTTTTAGCTGTGAATTTTGTGGCAGATTTGTTTACATATATATCAGAAGAAAAAGATCATCTTTTAGAGAAACTGGTTTGAATCTATTAGTTTAAATGTGGGTGTGCCTCTGGTTGATTAATTACTGCTTCCATATCGAGGATTGTGTTGTTAATGTGGTGTAATTTAGAAAGTTCAAATGGATGGTGTTGAATCAGAGAGACCTACATTAGGTAAGATTAAGCATCTAACAGTGGAGACATCAAGACGCCCATTGACTCCATCCGAGAAGGACGATGGAGACACTGGTCGGTCAAGTGTTAGAGAAGTTAGTTCTAGGTATAGGTCGCCTAGTCCTGTACCCTCCAGTGCTAGGCGGTGCCCTTCGCCAAATGCCACGAGAACGCCTGCATTATCAACTGCTTCTTTGCCAAAGAGAGCTATATCGGCTGAAAGGAACCGTCCAACTATGCCTTCGCGGCCCTCTAGACCATCCTCGCCTTCAACTCGATCGCCATCTACACCAGTGTCGGGTTCGGTGGTGGAGGCACCCTCGGCAACCAAGAAATCAGCAGGAAACAAGTTGCCAGAGGGTTTATGGCCATCTACAATGAGGAGTCTTAGTGCATCTCTTCAGTCGGTTACATTATCTGTTCCTTTTGGTAAAAGGGAGAAACCCCCTCCTCAAGCTATTACTGATCGAACTTTAAGGTCATCAGCAAATTTAACGCATCAACAGGGTGTGATGTCACCTTCTTCACAGAAGCCTACACCAGAGAGGACGAGAAGCCCGCTGAAGGGAAAAAGTTTGGTTCACCAGTCTGAGAATTTAAGCCCTGTTGATAGTTCGAATTCTCAATCAGTAGATCGACATAGGCGGCCAACCAGTGCTGGAGGTAAATTATCATCCTCTGCGTCTAAGAGAAACGTTGATCTATCTGATAAGACTAGTCGACCTTCATCTACATCATTTGGAACAAGGAAACCTTCAATTCGGATGTTTTCTTTAGATGGTGCTGCGAAGGCTTTGAAAAAATCTTCTAGTGACTTGTTAAAGGTGATGTCTTCTACCAACAGTTTGAGAGGAGGATCCAGGGGTCGTTCCTGCGATGATAATTCTACTGATAAAACATCTTCCGTGACAGATAAACCCTTAGAGCTTTCGGTATCTCGCCCACAATCCCCAAGTAAGGCATCTATGTTGTCATCCTCATTATCTAGAGGAGTCAGCCCATCTCGAACAAAACCTATAAGTCCTGCTCCTTCGAGGGGGACTTCCAGTCCTCGGGTACGGCCGTCCAGTCCTCGGGTAATGCCGTCCAGTCCTCAGGTAAGGTCGTCCAGTCCTAGGGTACGGCCATCCAGTCCTAGGGTACCATCCAGTCCATCAAGGCAAACCAGCACCACAGCCTCTGTTTTCAGTTTTATTATAGATATAAAGAAGGGAAACAAGGCTGAAAATCAAATAGAAGATGCTCATAGGTTGGGGTTATTACACAACACACATTTGCAATGGCGGTATGTGAATGCTCGAGCACATTCTCTACTACAGTTGCAGAAAGAAAAATCAGAGGTTAACATTCTCTCTCATAATATATATTTTTTTTGTTGTTGTTGTTTCTGTTGGTTTTATAACATGAGCTTTATTTTATTGTTGTTTAGTGTGAGATTTTCCTTGTTTATAGGTTGGCAAGAGTTATAGCGAATTTAGTTATAACTGATTAAAGGGTGAAGTAGTGTAAAACTACATTTTGATCAATCTAGGCCTATGTTATGTATGCAAGCAGTTGCCACAAGGTGGGAAGGGAATTGTTACTTTGCTATGTTTCATTTCACCAGCTATGGGAAACTTTCATGTGGATCTTTTTTCGTTTAATGTAACTGATAATGCTACTGCTGAATACTTCTTAGTGGTGGTAATAATTATTTCTTTCATATTAATTTCGCGATGCAGAAAATACTGTGTAATGTGTGGATAACTCTCTCTGATATGTCGGAATCCTTGATTGCAAAACGAATTGAAGTACAGCAG
This sequence comes from Echium plantagineum, assembly GCA_003412495.2. Classification (NCBI taxonomy): domain Eukaryota; kingdom Viridiplantae; phylum Streptophyta; class Magnoliopsida; order Boraginales; family Boraginaceae; genus Echium; species Echium plantagineum. The sequence continues at coordinate 13,993,471 of CM016564.1, forward strand.
CTTAGACTGAAGCTGAAGCTGTATTCAGTCTTGTCTGAACAGGTACAGTGTTTCCATCGATATAACTACCAATATAATAATTGCATCTTGTCATATTGAAACTCTTTGAAAAAGTTTCAAAAGTTAGAACCTTATAAAAAAATTTGCACCCTCCGTCCAATAGGACTCCTGATTCTTCTCCCAAGAAGGAGCCGAGCTGCTCTTATCTGTTGATGGATGATATTGAGATGTTCGGATCTTACGAAAGACTGTATCTGCATCTCTTTAAGTTATGCAGCATAGCGTTGAAAAATGGGTTGTTACCAATGGATAAATTAATCAATGATACGAGTAGGATCTTTATTTTTATTGTTTTTGGGTTTGTTGAAGTCGCATAAGCATCCAGACTTGCAAATTGAGATCTTGTTGAAGTCATTTGGATTTCCATTTTATGCAGTCACTTACACATCTTACCTGATGACCTAAAGTACTTGCTAAATTATTTGAACTTGTTGAAGAGTTTTTAGGTTATGAATTGGTAGCATTGACTAGGGTACATTTTACTTTGCACTATCGCTACTTATAACAGGTGCATTAGCCTGTTCGTATCTACTAGTCCAGTTTTTCCATGTAATATATCTTTTCCAATAAACGTTGTGGTTCCTTACTAATGCTTTGTGCTGACTGGAACTTGCAGCTGGAATACCTTGATCAATGGAACATAATTGAAAGTGAGCATATGGATTCACTATCCCTAATAATTCAAGATTTGAAAGACTGCAGTATACGTCTTCCCGTTGTGGGTGGTGCAAGGGTATGCCAGTGTAGGAATAATTAGTCAAGCCTCTTAGTTTGAAAGATAAAGTTGTTGATTTCGTGATTTGGAATTTTCCAGGGAGATATAGAAAGTGTAAAGGCTGCTGTTTGCTCAGCTGTCGACATCATGCAGGCGATGGCCTCCTCAATATGTGCTCTAGTTTCCCCTGTAAGGTTCTTTTTGTTTCATATGAAAAACATTCCAGAAAAGTCGTCATTTAATGTATCTTCACGTAGCATGAGAGGAATGTTTCATAGTTGTTCCATTGAATGTTTATTACGTGGTATATGCATGCAATTTGAATAGGAAAACTGTAGTTGCAATATTCTTGTACATCCTTCCTAAAATCGTGATTGGCGAAGCAGGTCCCTTAAAGGTCACTGTTTAAACTGTTTTCCGGTCCCTGGAACAAAGTCTTATTTGCCTCTATGATTCTACTTTTGCAAAATGTAGTTGAGTTAAACGTCTCCCCCTGCTTTCATCGATTTGCAGGTAGAGGGAATGAATTCACTGATTGCTGAACTTGCTGATGTAGCAGCCCAACAGAGAGCCCTACTTGATGAGTGTGAAGCTTTGATGGCATCGATGACAGCATTACAGGTGAAAAACTCCTCAGATTTTTGTTCCTAGTGTCATTCTGGCGCCTTAAATATGACGAGTCCTTGAACATGTTAGACCTTAATTACTTCATATCAATAATGAACCAGGATGCCTTTTCTGTAATTTGTTTTGTGATTAATGTCTAATGTGCTTCAGTAACCTTACAATCTCGGCTTCAGAAACCTCGTATACCTATCCTGCGATGCCTCAAATTTTACAGCTGAATACTCTATTCTTTATTCATTACAAAAATTTATACATGGTGGGGAACGATGCCTCAAACCATGCTTCGTAGACCTGAAAGTCATGTGATCTGCTATTTCAGGTAGAAGAATTTAGCCTTAGGACCAACCTTGTACAGTTCAGACAAAGTTTGCAGCGGAGCTAAATTCAAATAGTGTATGGACACTTGATAATTATGGCTTCCTCGAAAGCAATGCTAGCATCCCTCACTATTGCAGCTCGGCCAAGACATTGGCCTCACGAACCCTGCCCTCAAGAGTGGCGTGTAAATGTGTTCGTTCATTTGTTCCCTTCTCTTTGCTATCCCCTCGTATCTTCATTATGATTCGTATTAGCAAATAGATATAGTCGGTTCATCAAAATGCGTATCCATGCTAGAGCGACTGCTCTTTGTTTTGCAGGATGTAAATTGATTCTAATCATCATTGACAAATGAAGAGGTAGTTGACAAAGGAGTATATATGTTATCTAGTACTAGTAGTTATTACTAATTAGTAGTGTACAAAATCAGATGAAGTTATGAGTCTGAGTTTTGAACTATCAGTTTGATGTTATTATCAAATTCCTTAATGTATGGTGGACATTGAAGACTAATGATACTAATAGAAAATGATCTCATACTCCATGGAAAAATTGAATAGTAGCATTTAACATTTTTACATTTTGATGTCTCATTTACTATATCAATTTGTTGTCAATAAGAGAGTGATAAATGTGATATTTTTAGGGAAATTTGAATCCATCATCCTAATATATTATCAATTTTACACAAATATTCGTGTCATAATTTAAGACATAAGTTGAGACATATGAACATATATACATGAGTCATTATCCAAAAAATTAAGACATGTGATCTAGGAATATTAGTAATCCAAGTTTGGACAATGACTTCTAAATAAACCAGGAAATCTCAAATGATAAAAAAATATTTTCATGGTGCAAATATATATAATTTATATTGGTTCATGAAATTATATTTTAAGTGTTACTCATAGCGGGACCCAGGACTGAAATTTCGATGGTGCAAAGTAAAAACAAAAAATTATCGAACAAGTAATATAATATTGAACAAAAAATTACATTAGCGAATATCGAGAATGTATTCTTTTACAAAGAAGATTTTATCGAATTTTTTAAAATGTGCTAAAATTACATCATTACTAATAGTACTAAGCACATCTCGTTCTGGATAAGTGACTAGACGGTCATTTAACCATTGGGCTTTATTATTGTTTATTATTTCTTTCTTTCTCTTTTTACTAAGTTGCCTCTTTTATTATTTTTGAACTTTTTTTCCACCAATCATAAAATACATAATTATATATAAAATTTTTCTTTTTAGAAAAAAAAATTGGTGGTGCATTTGCACCACTTTGTTACCTTTGGGTCCGGCTATGGTGTTACTTATAATCTAAAATACCGAACACATCGAACATGCATTAATACGTGCAAATAAGGGTCGTGGAAATATTTATGCCCACCTCAAATGCACTATCAACTCAAATTTCCCGCCTCTCCAACAACCATTTGTTCATATCAACTGTATCGCCCCTTTCATTCTTCCAGATGATTTTCAGAGCCATAAACAAAAACTCCATTTTAACCTTCATCAACAACTCCAAAACCCTTCCACAACTCAACCAAATACACGCCCAGATCATCCTCAACGACTTCTCCAGCCACCTCATTACCGCCACCAAGCTCACTCACAAGCTCTTCGATTTTCGAGCTACAAATCAAGCCAAAACCCTCTTCAAATACTTAACAAAAAATAACCCTCCTGACTTGTTTCTTTACAATGTTCTCATCAGAGGCTTGTCCCAAAATGGTTGTCCACTTGATTCAATTTTGGCGTACTTGGACTTACGTGAAAGGACTGCATTGGGACCTGATAATTTTACATATTTATTCGTTGTTTCGGCAATATCGTCGTTGGGGTGTGAAAAAGTTGGGGTTTTGGTCCATGGGCATGCGTTGATTGGTGGGTGTGCGAAGGATTTTTATGTGGGGTCGGCGTTGGTTGATATGTATTTGAATCGTGGAAAAACTGAGGATGCATATAAAGTGTTTGATGGTATTTCTGAACCAGATACTATTGCCTGGAATACGATGATTTCTGGGTTGGTCAAGATATGTTATTTTAGTGAATGTTGTATTGTCTTTCGAGACATGTTAAGGAAAGGAGGGCGCTTTGATTCGACTACTGTGGCTGTAGTGCTTTCGGCTGTAGCCGGGTTGCAGGATCTGAGGAGCGGGATGATGATTCAATGTGTTGGAATTAAAGCTGGGTGCCATTTACATGATTATGTACTCACTGGTTTGGTGACGGTGTACTCAAAATGCGGAGATATTTTGAACGCTGAATTGTTATTTGGTTTGATTAAGAAGCCTGATTTGGTTTCATGTAATGCTATGATTGCTGGATTTTCTTCGAGTGGTGATATGAAATCGGCTATTAGATTGTTTAAAAAAGTAGTTTGCTCGAGGGAAAGAGTGAATACAAGCACAGTTGTTGGCCTCATACCTGTTTCTTGTCCATTAGGCCACTTGGATCTATCTCGTTCTATTCATTGTTTTTGCTTAAAGTCGGGTATGGTGCACAACCCTTCCATTTCAACAGCGTTGCTTACAGTATATTGTCGACTTAATGAAAATGAACTTGGGAAGAGGCTTTTTGATGAATCTCCTGAAAAAGGTGTAGCGGCTTGGAATGCAATGATTTCAGGATATGCCCAGAATGGGTTAACAGAACCAGCAATATCTTTGTTTAAGGAGATGCAGCAGCTGGATATTCATCCCAATTCTGTCACAGTAACTAGTATCCTTTCAGCATGCGCTCAACTTGGAGCTTTGAGTTTAGGGAAATGGGTTCATGATTTAGTTAAGAAAGGGGATTTTGGTTGCAATATTTATGTGTCAACTGCATTAATTGACATGTATGCAAAATGTGGAAACATTAAAGAGGCTCGGGAATTGTTTAATTTATTGGACGAGAAGAATATAGTGACATGGAATGCTATGATTTCTGCTTATGGGCTCCATGGGCTTGGACATGATGCACTAACACTGTTTGACGAAATGTTGAATTCCAAAGTGACTCCAAACGGGGTTACCCTCCTTTCCGTTTTGTATGCTTGCAGTCATTCTGGCCTGGTGGAGGAAGGTCAGAAAATATATAACTTTATGGTCCATGATCATGGGTTTACTCCCTCAGCAGAACATTATGCATGCATGGTGGATTTGCTTGGCCGAGCTGGACAGCTTAAGAAAGCTGTAGAATTTTTGAATAGTATGCCTGTTGCACCGGGTACGGCAGAATGGGGTGCTTTATTAGGAGCCTGCATGATTCATAAGAACACTGACGTAGCCCGTCTGGCATCTGATAAGTTGTTTGAGTTGGATCCTGGAAGTGTTGGGCACTATGTTCTGCTCTCAAATATATATTCAGTTGATCGAAATTACTCTCAGGCTGCTTCAGTGCGTCAAGCAGTAAAGAAGCAAAATCTAACAAAGACACCTGGTTGTACTCTAATTGAGGTCAATGGGCACCCCCATGTATTTACATCCAGTGATCAATCTCATCCACATGCAGCAGCAATTTATGATAAGCTTGAAGAGATAATGGGGAAAATGAAAGATGTAGGATTCCAGATTGAGACTACTACATCATTGCATGATGTGGAGGATGAAGAGAAGGAGTTGGCGGTGACGGTTCACAGTGAGAAATTAGCCATTTCATATGGCCTTATCACTTCTGAACCGGGAACTGCTATCAGGATTATCAAGAACCTTAGAGTTTGTTTAGATTGCCATAATTTTACGAAGTTTGTATCAAAGATCACGGAAAGAGATATAATTGTGAGGGATGCTAACAGGTTTCATCACTTCGCAGATGGTGTGTGTTCTTGTAGAGACTATTGGTGACACAAACTTGATGATCAAATTAAAACCTCGAAGGATCCTAGTTTCAGTGTAGGTGCTTAGCATTTAAGAACAATCCAGGCAGATTCTTGTGAAAAAGGTAGCGGCTCTTCATACTAGCCTGTTAAACTTGGGAAGTTGTTGCTACTTGCTGCTATGATGTTCAACAAAATTTAATTCTTTGCCAACCAAAGAATAAAACTCATGAGTTTCCATCTTCAGGGGCAACCATGAGTTTAGCTACAGAGTACTTCCGTTTCGTCCTCAATTTTGAAAATACATAATTGATTTTTTTCAGCACTTGTATTTTTTGAAGAATGGGAAAATTATAGAGAGCTCAGTTTCTGATTATATTTGACATTTTTTGTTTCTATGTATTATCATATAACATTTTTATCTATGAATACAAGAAACAACATTTTTTTTTGTGAATCTACAGTTCTACACTAAGCATATGCTTTTACTACAGTAATACATTAACTCGATACTGTCGATCTTATAATAAACTACTAAAACATCTTATTGATAAGAAACAACATTCCCGTTTCTTTTACCTTCAATCTATTCTTACTCATGTTTTAGTTTTCGAGCCAAAGCATAAACCTTTTTTCCATTTACTTTTTACTAACAAATAAATTGACATTATTACCAACTGTACTATGTGGGTTTAGGGTTATTCCAGATAAAGCTCTTTATTTTTTGTACTATTCAAATTCCAACACAACATTTCCTTTAATTAACGTAGTAAGAATTTGCAATTATTATATACTACCCGGTTTTTGAGTCTTGAATGGTAATACCTCCAGCTCCACCTTAAAAAAAGGCTTTTGATTTTTTCACTCCACTCATTGATAATTACACTCCAACTTTTCATTTCACATTGCAATTATACATGGACAATAGTAAGGGTATAAATGTAATATAATATCAAAAGTGGAGTGTAGTTGTTAATGAATGGAGTGAAAAAATCAAAGCCCTAAAAAAATTCCAATTTGATTCTGGTCAAAATTAAAAATTGTTTAATTTTGATTTTAGTCAAAATTGAGAAAGTAGTATGGAAGACCCATATTCAGTGAACAGTCCAAGAAGGATTCTTAGTTTCTCAAAGAATAGGAAGGCAACTGTATCATTTCCAGATCCAGATGGAAAAGCTTCAAGCTTTGGTGATCATGGTCCTAAGCCTTCTGAAGTTTATGGCTTTGTTGGTTCCATTACTACTGTTGTTGCTACAGGTATTACAATCTTGTATATAATAATGTCCCAAATATATTGTCATGTTTCGAATTTTGATGCTTGACTTTATGATCAGTTTGGATTGTGATGAATCTAGATGATGGTGAACATTAAAATTTAGGTGATGGTAGTCGAGTTGAAACGAAATGAATGTTTTAAAATGTTGTTTTGATAATATTGTATTTGTGGAGTTGAATTAAGGTAATTTTAATATAAATATAATTTAGATTTCTTACACCTGTGTGAGGATGACTGGAAATAGTTGAATGGAGGTGAATCGTTTAACTCGATTAATCTAGGTAAATAAAATAATAGCACCCCAGGTAGGATGAATAATATTTGGTGAAAATATAAAAAGATTGTACTTTTAACATATTTTACTAACGATTTGGTTCAAATCAAAGTTATGTATAAATGAAACGACGAAATTTGTTAATTTGGACAAGTGTAAAACCAAGCTGGCAAGCTTTCGGGTCGGAGGGAGTGTTAGTTAGACATTGTTTAGAAATTTACAGCATGACGATGTTGAAATAGATATTTGAAGGTTGACATATATTGCTAAATCGTATTATGGTAAATTTTTTACTCCTCTGGGAATGATATATATAGCTTTTAGAGTTAAGCGTGAAGGCAATTTGACTATGTTTTCTTAGTTATATCAGTGCATTAGTATATGTTAAGCCCTTGATGTGTCCATTACTGTAACATCAGTTTAAGTGATCAGTAGCAATTTCTAACGTCTTCAAAGTTCATTTCAGTCGTTTCCTTAGTTTTACTAGTTAGCGCTCATTTGGTCTCACACAAGATCGGTGTTCATCCTTGTAATACAGCAAAGCCATCATCATAAATATATTTGAAGGGTATAACGGTTTATTAGTTGATTTGGTCGCTCTTGTGCGTTGGTCGAATCAGTAGTAGGGAAGTCAACTAAACATTGTTGATTCCCCCTTTTCAGTAATTTTCATGGTATGGGCGTATGTTCCAGAGCATTGGCTGCATTCTGTAGGAATATTCTATTACCCGAGCAGGTTAGTGGCATGATTAATCCCCCATCTTCTCTTTCCAGTCAAGTATGTTCACAAGCTCAGCCACCTTCCTTATCACAAGGTGATGTTGATATTACGTTATGTAACCCTTCTAGTTTATGTAGATTAAAGTGATGCATAGAATCGGAAAACTAGTGTATGGAGTTTATTTATGCCTTAAATAGTGAAACATAATATGGAGAAAGCTCATAACAAAAATTTCGGAATTAAGGTGTGCTGCTGATGAATGCATAATCTTCATCAATTCATTTCAGGTACTGGGCACTGGCTGTGCCAGCATACGTTATGGTGACAATTGTACTAGCACTTGGATTCTATATCGGTCTCAACTTCATGTCAACTCCTCCTCCCACTTCTTTTAATACATTATATGGTAAATATGTATTTCATTTAGGAACGAATCTCTTTATATTTCAAGTGAACAAATTCTAGTCAATTATTCTAGTGTGTTAGTCTGGTGAGATGAAATAGAGTATAAGTTATACTAATCTAACTGACTTTGTTGGTCTACAATTGCACAGATGAGTTCACTAGAGAATCTATGAGAAATGATCCATCTACAGGAAGCGATGAGCAGCCGATTGAGCCTATATCTGATATAGGAATCGACAAAATAAATAGCATTATGTTTGACGGATACGAGTAGCATAACTATTTCCTCTAGACCTCAACTAAGTTTATCTCTGATATAGAAGTTCGTACAGTACGGAACCTCAGAAGTAGTAGACCATTACTTGGACGCCTGATTTTGCAACAAAAAAACAGATCTCTTTGTGAACACTCACATTAGCTTGTGAAGAGGATAGGAGTAATTATTTTTATGTTTCCATTCTGGCATTGTGGTTGTGTGCATGATTGCCAAGATAAACGTAAGCCGTTGATGTTGTGAAGGGAGAGGGACTCGACTTCTTGGTCGTGATTCTAGTAATTTATGTGGAGACCATAGCAAGCCTCTTTGAGCTGACCGGCACTGCACGGCCCATCGGTACAAGCGTTAATCAGAGCACCGATATTTTGTTTGGTTAGATACACAGAGGATTTGACAAAGACACTGATAGTATACAACCATAGATAGAGTAATGCAGATATTAGAACTAAATTCATCAGCATAAGTAATATAGAACCCTTTACTTCATACTCAAACACATAAGTAGAAAACAAAGTCAATTCAACTGATATATTGATCACGAGATATTAATCACAATAACGAAGCGCATGTTCGAATCATTACGAAAACCAAGATACATAATCGACTTCTGAATTCAAGAACCAATCTTTATTTCCAATACTTGAGTCCAAATCAGTTAGATGCATCAAGAACCCTCCCAATCTCATAGCTCAAGAAAGCATCAACACAAGCATACTTGACCTGCTCAGGATACAACCACTCCTGATCCCATCTACTACAAGCCACACTCTTGGGCTTGGCAACCTCCAACCCCAACACCACCTTAGCCAACTCCTTCAACCCTGCCTTCTTCAACCCCCCCTCCCCCCTCTTTTCACTAGCCAACTTACCCAATTCCACAACCCTCCCTCCGAACTCGAACCCATAATCCTCAATCAGCTTCTCCACATCGTTCTCCACCCCAACCCCAACAAAAGTCACCTCTTTCTTGGCCAAGAAATCAACAAACTGTTGTGGAAACTCGTTGATATAAAGGAGTTGGAGAATGAGGCAGTTTCCGGAGGCGCAGAGCTGGAGTGTGGCTGCTGGGTTGTCTTGGTTTTTGGCTCTGTTGGGTCTCCACTCGATGTCCATGCCTATGAGGAGGGGGGTAGGGGTAGGGGTGGAGGTGGAGGGTGACTGGATTTTGGTTAGCCACTCGTTGAGTTTGAGGGGGCAGAAAGTGAGGAGGGTGTGGATGGTGTGGGGGCCAACGTGGACATCGTACTCGTTGTGTGTGTCGAAAGGGAGCTGGTGGTCGTCAATGGTGATTGGTGTTGACATCGAGTTTGTCTGGTTTCGAATTGGACAATTGTTTTGGGACATGAGGAGTTTTGACTGTGTGAGAAGTAAAACGAGGCAGGAGAGTGGTATTTATTAGGTCAACTTGGGTGAACCTGACCGAAGACCGTAAAACCTAAAATTAACCTACTAGTAATTGTTTAGGATTGTGCGGAGGACCATCTCTGGAGAGCTAGTTCAATCGAGGTAATATTCTCTCCGTCCCAAAATAGTTGACGTTTTGATACTATTCTTTTGTCCCAAAATTGTTGACGTTTTCAATTCTCAATGCAATATTCAAATAGATTTTCCTCTTTAACTCTATTAAATTCTTATAATAAAATGTAATCATCTAGTAATATGCATCTTTCATTAATTATAGTTTGTCATTTATTTCCTATTTATTCATTAATTAGGGGTATCCTTATAAAATTACACTATTTTTTAATAATTGTGCAAATGACTAGAACATCAACTATTTTGAAACGAAAAAAATATAAATTTGAAATCTATTCACCTACGCTATACCCGATATACTCCAGTTAGGCATTTAATGTAGAAATTAGTGGAACTGGAAGGAATCTCAGTGAATTGAGGTTAATTTTTCAAAAAAGTAACTCATACAATTTAACGTATGTGGATTGAATAAATAGCTTTGTGCGATGTGAAAGACTATACACACCAAAACAATAACTCCAATCTGTAATTTTCAATAGTATAATTTTTTACTGCTTTTACTTTTTGCTAATCTATATACAAATAACTAAGAAAACGAAAAGAATATGTTATAGCTATCATTAGCTCATAATATTGTAGTAAAAGTAATCTCCACTAGTCAATAACGACATTCTACTTAAAGTATAAAAGTGATTCCACATTAACATACAAATTGACTATTAATTAAAGATTTAAGGTGAAAAAGTCATGAGCCTATAATAAATATTCCCATCATCCTCTTTGTTAGGCTTTTTCTCACTTCATTAAATCCCAAAATGAATCTTGCCTTTTTGTTAGGCTTTTTTCCCTTCAATGGATCCTATGTTGGTTCCTACTTCCAACTAAGTGCAGAATGAAAACCACGTTCTGCTCGGAGACGCAAACCTACTGAGATCTTATTATGAGATCGAAAGATACGAAAAATATCCACGTCTATATTTTCGACTATTGATTATGTTGAGAACAACGCGAGCATTTATAATTTAGTCATCTAATGTACATATTTCAAAATAAGGAGACATAAAGGCATCAAAACGAGGTAGAGAATCTTCCACGACCAAAATGCATCTAGCCCCGAATGACCGTTGATCAGGTAAAACGTCAAATGGTGGAACTATAGTGTGTATCCACACATGATCACCTCAAATTGATGAAGCAATAGCTCAACAGTTAACCAGACAAAATGTTACTGTCAAAAGATCAAGTTTTAATTAACTTGACAAAAACGGAAGTATAATCTCAAGTTCCCTTTATTAATGTCAAAAAAGGATACAACAATATCATAAAGGACTCATAAGTTCGGCAAAAAACTTCAAACGGCCAACTTAATATAATTAATCACCGATGCAACTAATGAACCATAAAACTCGACTCTAAAGGGAACCGACACCAAAAATCCTTATGTCCGAATCCTTAATAAACATATTGTTATTACCTCAGTTAATATACAGCTAACTAGGTATCATCTGTTTGGCAGGTTCACCTCCTTAGAATGGTTGCTCAGCTTTCATTTCAGGGGAATAAGCTCTTACAGGCTGCAATATCAGGTTCTTGTGAAGCCAACAATCTTATCCCAGCTGGGTCGGATGACACCATCGTTGTGACTGCAGAGAATATGCCTTTCTGGAAATAGTCATCACTCACCTTCTCAAGAATTGCTTTCACAGACTTAAAGTCCATTGCTCCTGCTAATACTAGCTTCCCAACGATCTCACCAAAGTACGAGGGTGCTTTGGGGAAGTCAATGGCAAGGTCATCGAGTAAGGATGCATAAAGAAGGCATCCAGCAGCAACATTGCTGGAGGTGAGGACTTCCTTGTCAAAAAGGTATACAAGAAGTTTGCTTATTTGATCAACTGTGCGAGGTGGATTCTTTTCCATTGCAATGGATATGGCTTCTTTCACAAATTCAGTATGGTAACCAGGAGACTTCAATTCAACCAAACATTGTAGAGCTTCATCGAAAAGTAGGACATTGAAATATTCATCTAGCATTGAAATTGTTTTTCTCTTCAGTTCATCAGGATTGAGGCTTCCTGCAGGAAGAGTTGATCGATCGGTAGAAACAGGTACGTATGCGGTTGATGGTGGTTCAACTGGAGGAGCTTGTGTAGGCTCCACTCGAACTGAAGATCCTGCACTGTCTTGCACGGGAGCAGCCCCACTACCCAAGATACCACCACTTAATTGAGGCAAAACCCTAGTATTAAAGGAAGGTGGTGGACCCCGTCCAGCAGGTTGAACCCCGCCACCTCTAGGCATCGATCGGGACCTCGCTATCTCCCAATTATCACTATCAAGACCAGGCATGCCTGGCATCTTCCTCATGCCAGGCGTCCCTGGCATCAATCCACCAGTACCTGGACGATTGAGGCCAAAGCCACCAGGGCCAAAGCTACCTTGAGCACCTGCCCCAGCACCGCGGCCATTTCTCATGCTTGCAGTCACACCAGGGCGAAGACCTAAATTCTTCTCTGCTTCTGAGTGAATCTCGGTGATGGTTTTGGCTTTCACCTACATAATGAATGAAATTTAATAATTAAACCTCAAATTGTGAATAAGATCAACAAAAGTTCACATTGAGTAAGAAAAATTGCCTCTTCTCTCCTAGGAACCCAAGAGTCAGCACGCAAATCGATTACATCCCGGACCATAAACCTCAGCCGTGGTGCAAGCTGATCATTTTTTGACAGGTCATTAAACCTGCGGAAGTACATATCATTGATGCGTTTAGACCTTTGGTTCTCGTCAAGTTGCTTGCCAATGGTGTTGAAGAAATGGCAGATAGCCTCCACATTTTCCTCCTCCGGACAACTGTTAGAGTCATTCCCCAGCAGTACCTGTAGTCGCAAGAAGCAAAAACCATTTTTAATTTGATATCATATGACAACCCTTAAGATGAACATATCAATTTTAAAGCAAATGACCTAAATATATGCTTGTGAAACAATAGCATTTCTAAAACTGAAAATCCATTTTTTTGGGTATAGAGATGACAAACTAGAACCTGAACAATGTGATGAACAATCTTCTCTGGAACCATTTTCTGCTTCAGGAGCTCTCCAATTAAACGAATATTCCCGAGAGTCCGAAGTTTGACCATCCTTTCTTTATCTCTGCGTTCTGCTTCCTGTTCAGGAGCAGTCATTTGTCTTACCTCTTCCCTCAACTTGTCAGCACCTTCAAATGCCTCCTGACAAGTGTTCAAAAGGACGCGCTTGAATGTTATTTCTTTGCCACCAGGTTCATCAGATGGGAATGAAGGCAGCTTCTCATTAAGGTCGGAGCATAGTTGCGCATACATGGTGCAAAATGTTGGCTCCAGTACTGCTTTATCAAAAATCAAGGATATAACCCCCTACAATGGTCATTAAAACGGTAATTGTTCAATTCTAATTGGTCATCACATGTATAAAAGAAGCCAAAAACAAAGTGAAAAGGTAAAGGTCATGGCCTTGTTAGCCATTATTAGATAATTAGACAATAACCTCCAATATATCAGCCGTTGTTATCCCAGAGTTGATGAGTTGTCCCTTGAGAAGATCAAACTTCTCTGGAGTCAGTTTGTTCAGTATCCTGCAGGGTGAACACAACAGGTCAAACGTGTACATAATAGCAAGAATGAGCAATGCTTAACTAGTTATGGAAACCTTGAAGCACAAAAGACAAGTGTCTCTGCATCCAAATAGTTGGAAAGACAACATAAAATGCTCAACCTCATCTCATAAGTCTGAGAATGAGACATGGGGTTGAGATTTTGACTACGACTAGCCAAAATCAACATTGCAGCAATTAGTTGTTGAAAAGAACTAACATAATGAACAATTGTGTGCGCCTATGTTTAAGTAGCTGGTCTTCAAGGGTTAATAAAAGCGTATGGTTGGTCACAAAATTTGTACCAGAAAATAACACAGGACCGAGGATTACATTAGAAAAATGTTAAAACATGGAGAAACCACAATTAACATAGATGATAATATAAACGTAAGTCTAATACATGTGCATTTATATCCATACATACATTTAGATGTATTTACATAAGCACTGTTGGACACTAAACGATGATGATGACAAAAGAGATAATTTGTTACCCTTTAATTGTTTTCAGCACACGATCTTTATCAGAGAGAGTACCCCTACGGACTGACCATGGCATATCAGCCTTGGTCAAAGCAGCAGTAGTTCCACCCTGAATTGAAGCCAAGGTAAGTAAAGAAAAATGGAGAAAGACATAAAGGGAGTGCTAAGAAAAAAATAGAATAAATTTATGACGATACTTTAAACTCATGCAGCATTTTTGCAACTACTATTGATAACAATAGATCGTTAAAACTAAAAGCATAATTAAGGAAATTCTTATAAATGAGCGCCACATGCAGCATTACTGGAAAATGAACTTACAACGGGTTGAGGCTTCGTAATATATTGCGAACCATATTGGTTAGCTTCTCTGGCCTCACGTAGAGTGTCCCAGGATCTTGCATCTGCAGGAACAGCCGACTGAACGGATCTATTGTGCCAATCACGAGTATCAGGTTCAGAGTAACGAGTAGGTGCCTGGTTCTGCTGCTCAGGATAGAAAGAAAACACTCATAATAAAATATGGGCAGTTTTCACCACATGCTCATCAAAAGGTACAGCCAAAATAATTGTCTTAATTAGTGCTTTCTAGTGTTCTAGGGGAAAGAAAAATCTTACAGTATCAAGTTTTACATGGCTTTCTCTACGACTCCAACTGGGGTCTTGGCCAAATTCAGCATCAACTTCTTGTTTCACTTTTAGAATATCTTCCAGAATATTCTCCACCTATGGGAATCTCAAAATCAGCGTGGAATCAAGGTGTAGGATGTAGGACATTCCCATATAAAGATTGATGAAGAAATATAAACATTCTTGTTTCTTCTTCTGTAGCATAAATGTAAGATTCGAGAACCCAGACAAAAGTTTCCAGCTCAATCAAACAAGAAGAAACACGGTGATAATGATAACTTTAGCACCTAGATAACTTGACAATGGGAACTTAGGAATGATTTCTCATTGAAGTGAGAATGAAAGCAAACAAACTAACCCAGAGGGTGCTGATCTGAGCTTTTAAGCAAGATTACCAATAAAAGCTTAGCAGACACCCTCCTGAATATCAAAGTTTGTTAATTAAGCTTCTTTTTTCTTCTCTGTACACTTGCATGGGGAATTAGAAATTATAAAAGGAAATAACAAGTTTCTTTTGAGTTGATATGGAGAACGTCCTACTTGAAACTCCTCACATACTTAAATAAGTGCAGGTATAGAGTAAATAGTTATCGAGACAGTCTTTGAGAGTCAAAAATGGTAATAATGAGAAGATTCTCAGTACAGAATAAAAAATATCACATGCACACTGTAGAAGCAATACCTTCCTCAGCTGTATGAGCTGCTCTTTCGTGTACTTAATCCTCTCAAGGCCATCAAAGCGGGAGTCCCCAGTCTAGTAACAAGACAAAACGCAAGAGTCAGAAGATCAATTGAGCTTTTTTGCAAAAAAATACATGTAATGCATATTATGTAACAAGGAAGATACTATAGACACCTTATACTTGAGCGCAAATAATTCTAGTATGAGAAAACATACCATAAAAACAAAGAGGGAAGCAATATAAAAATCAACAATATGATCTCACATGTAATGGCAAGTAAATGCAACTTATAAAACATCTAAGATAGATAATTAGTGAACCTTCCACCTACTAGCACACTATAGGTGCACTATGCCATATCAAAGCATGAGGATATACAACATTAAGTATACAAGGATTAGTTTCATATGCTACCACTAACTCATTAAAATAAAGGTCTCATAAAGACATCATGTAAGTAGGCTCCTTTATGGGCATCCAAGCTCTCTTTTCATGCCCACCTAAAAGCCTACACATTAATTTGCGTCCATGTTTACAACAGATACGCAACTTAAGCGTGCTGCCAAGAATAAGGACGTGGATATCAAACTGTTCTGTAGAATCACCAGATCTTATTACATACTTATATAATACTAATAGGGAACACATTAAGATAATCAGGACTAATGTCACATGGAGGATCCAGAATATGATTAAAAGCTCTGCGGAAGATAGAACAAACCACGAGTCAGTAAAAAGAAAATGAAGACAAAAGTTCCAATTTGAACTGATAGAGAACAAAAACAATCCATTTCATTTTCTCATATGATGCATGAGATGACAAATTAAGACATATACATAGCAATTTTTCTGAAAACATTTTCACCAATTATTGTAGCCAAACAAACATGAAGTTTAACCTTCTAAATTGACACAAATCAAGCTTTACCCAAACCTACAAAACTAAGTAATGCAGTATTCATAGGAAAACAATTTAATCCACTTCTCACTGGACAAACAATAAAGAGTACATCAACAAGTTAATTTATCTTCATAAATATCAAACTAATCGGACAGATCGAATTTCCACCACATTCAATGAAGCCCAATTTCGTTATCCATTCATCAGGAAAACGGTATAAAGCACACTTTGAATCACAATTTTCCAAATCTGTTAAGCATCGTCAAGATTATGTATGTGCACATATATACAAACACACACACACACCATAGATACACAAAATCTTATTTTTTTACCATATCAAGCTTTAACCTTTATGCAAACTCAACTTCATGCAAATAAACAAAAAGGTACTCATATACAACATCTTCACACATCCAACAAAATCCCAATTCAGAATTTGTATTCACTAGATTCTTTTTATGATAGATATATTCATTAGATTCTAAATTCAAGTAACTTATTTAATAAATAAAAACCAGAACTATTAAGAAAGTGAGAGGGTTCATACTAAACCAATTTGTTATACATAGATAAGCAACACCACCATATAGATAACCTCGTATGGTACTTGTTGAATACAAACCAACCAAAAACAAAACAAAGCCAATAAAACAAACAACAGAATTAAGGATAAGGTGAAACCCTAGACTACCTTGAATGAACCAAATGAAAAGGGAGCACCAAACACTGAATTATTGGGCACACCACTAATACTGGAGTTATCAGGACGACCACCGCCAAACACTCTTCCACCACCGCCACGGCCACCACCACCCGGTCTTAAGCTCAACAAAGTCTGATCAGCCTGCATAACTCAATTCAAAACTCCTTCTAAAGCTGTTTTCCAATTAATTGGTATCCCAAAAAATCCAATTTTTAACACAAAATCCAAGAAAAAAGACCAAGAATCGAATTTTCAAAACTTGATTAGGGAAAATTAAAGCAAGAATGTAGATTTTTGTGTATGTGTGTCTCAGAAAACAGGTTGTGAATTTGTGGTGTGTAAAAGAGAGAGGAGATTGAGTTTTTTGGTTTCCTCTCCCCTTGTGAAAATATGGAAGTGAAGAAGGGGTGTGGGGAGGGGGGTTGGGGTCTTTATATACAAAAACCCTTTTGGGAAATTTTAGGTTTTTTTCGGACATAGTATGAGGTAAAGCCTCACTTTTGATTTCAGACAACTACACAAATTGTTGAATTGTGATTACCCAACAACGCAAACAGTAAATTGTAGGCTAAAATCCTTTTTGACCCGTGAACTTTGACGATTTGGTCAGTTTACTCCTTAAACTTTTAAAATTGTTCTACTTGTCCTCGAACTATCCGAACTGAACACCTTTTGAATCTTCACTTGAAAATGAATGGGAAAATAAAAATTTTAACATATAATAAGCATTAACGGTCAATTTAGAATATAAAAAAAAAAAGTGGGGCCTCTTTTAAAAAATAAAGTATTAAAGAAAAATAAAATAATAACAATAATATCCATAATCCCCAACCCCACTTGTCTCGTTACCCCTCCCCCCCAAATGACCAGTTCGGGAAGCAAGTAGATCGATTTTAAAAGTTCGGGGTAATTTTTAGCCTAAATTATAAACCATAAGTTTAGTTAGTCACACCTGAGTCATCCAATCCAATTTTAATTGTCTTACTCACATATCGAGATATAAGTCCAATTCAGATGGAAGGACATAATAATACTTTCACTAGAAAAAACCACTATTTATTTGGACCTGTGTATAATAACCTAGATGATGGTGTGAATATTTTATTTAACGGTTATATACATATATGTTTTTTTGTTATTTAAAGAATAACTATCATTTATATTTATAGTATAAATATTATCGAGATGCATATTTCGAATTAATTAAACTATTAATGTTGCCCTATTCATAATTTGATATCTATTTAAAATATTTATTAATATTGAAGATTTCTTTCCATTTTTGATAAAGTGATAATTACAAAATAGTGTTATAATTAATGAGTCATTTAATGAAGAAACAAAAAAGTATTTATGTTGTTAGGTGGCATTGTATTGTATTTATGTTTTCCATCAAAATTTAACGTCTTACTCAAAAGATTAAAAGAAAGATTAAAGTACACTTTTTAACCAATATCAGAAACATCTATATACCGAATATTTACAGGAACTAAAATACAACTTACACATATTATATGATACTATTTGAACAATTATATGTAACATAAAATGCATTAGCTAAGATGGATGATGAATACTAGAAATCTAACAATTGATTAATTTGAATGACGTCCTCATTATGAGCTAGAAAGTTACTTAGATGTCCCAAATTTACCATACATTTGGATCTTTGATTATATGGGCATCTTCAGGGAGTTGTATTTAAAAAACGACAAATGGTCGGAACCATCACTCAGGTTTATTGAATGTTTTCAGTCAATCACATGTGTTTTAAGAAGTTCCATTCCATCATCTATGTTTCAAAATCAATTCCATTCGGGCACTCCTTTAACTTTTCCGTCGAAGCCCCGTTAAGTTGATCACGTGTGTCACACATGCCATTTAGGAAAGGGTGTTTTAGTAATTTCACATCATATTATGTTTAGAATGCATCACCCATGTTTACACTATATTTCCAGTCGATCACATATGTTTCAAAGTGTTCCACCATAACCTATGTTTTAAAGTGTTTCATTTCATCACCTATATTATATGTAATTATATATGATATATATTATGTATACCTATAACTAATATATTAACTATAATTATACACTATTAAATATAATGACATATATATATATATTAATATTAGGTATAATTATATATCATAAATATTAAATATATATATTAAAGATATATATATTTAGAATTATGTATATATGTGATATAAATTATGTATATACATCTAATTAAATATTTTAATTATAATTATATATATCAAATATAATTTATATAAATTAAATATATATATATATAAATTATACTTTAATATATATAAATATGTGTATATATGATATATATAATTATGTGTAAAAAATAAAATAATAGTAAATATTGAAATGAAACAAAATTAAATAGAATTAGAATAAAGAAAATATAAATGAGATCATACAATAAAATGAACTTTGACATTTTTCCGACAAATACCTCATAGCTCAATTGATAAAGTACCCATTATCTTAACTGTGGTCGTCGGTTTGAATCCATGCACCTCCATTTATAATTTTGACATGTCACAACACATTTTAGTCTGAAATTTCTAAATTGTGCCTTAATATTGTTGTGAAATACAAAAAATGTCCCTGAAAAAAGTCACATGCAAGTCATGTGACACATTTAACAGAAGGCTAATGAAGTAGGTGATGGACTGGATACTTTTTGAAACATAGGTGATGGACTGGATACTACACATATGTGATTGACTGGTAACATTTTACAAACATGAGTGATGGTTCAGACCATTTACCGTTTAAAAATTTTCCTAAGAAAATAAGTTAAAAACCACCAAAACTATTGTGTACATAATTATTATCATTTTTACGGTTATGAGCTTAAAACACTAGAGTATGGTAGTGTTAAATGTTAATGTAAGTGATTGTTCAATTATTAAACCTCGTACATGCAAAATGAAATTAGTAGTTGTATTAAATTATTATCATTTTGCCCTCTATAGACCATAATCAAGCAATTTAATTTCATACCAAATATATATTTAACAATAACATAAACAAAACATTCCAAAATAACTTGTTAGAGTTTATTTAACATATTATATATAAATTTAATATAAAAACATAAGGGAGACTAAGTATTAATTTTAGTGCAAGATCCTAGATCTTAGCAAATTAAGTTTGATTCCTTCAAACTAAAGCTCAATATTAAGAAACTTGAACAAAACTATATTTCAATTCTCACTCATAAGTATACTCGTCCATCATTTTTGTTCTATTGAGTTAGAAGCACATTAAAATGGCAACAAGATGTGAAATTTTCTTGGAGGTGCTCATGGCAATTCTACTTCCACCACTTGGGGTTGGTTTTAGACATGGTTGTTGCAGTGTATGCATTTCTCAAACTCGATCTCCTACTATAACTATATATATCTCCTTTACTTATTTTTAGATAATCCTTTGATTTCGCTCCCGGTTACAAATTAGTCCCTGGAAATGAAAACTATAATTTTGAATAAAATTATTCCCTCGTTTCATTTTTAGTTGACGTCCTAGCGATTTGTATATATACCTATTAAGAAATATTAAAATTTCACAAGGATGCCCTTCATTAATGAAATAGTGTAAGAAATAGATGACATCGTACATTTAATTGTATAAGTAATAAAGAAAGAGTACACTCACCTCCTAATTTTTAACCTTTGATCTAGCTTTGCTTTCGCAATATGACTAAATTTGTTTTGCCTCCAAATTAAATAAGAAATAATTTTTAGATTGGAGCCAAAATTTAAAAGATCTTTAGAGTTCTCCATGATCTAAAAACTTCACCCAAATTTATTTATTTTTCATCTTTTTTAGGCTCCTTGCTTAGGGTTCTCCCTTGATTTTGTAATAATCAATATTAATCTTATGATCCATACTATATTATTTTATGTTAATAGTATGATTATTTAAGTTATTAAGTGATTAGCGTGAATGACATTTGACATACAATTTATTGCTTATGCATATTACATTAACACAAAATAATACTCCCTCCGTTTTTTCTTACGTGTCGTTTTAGACTTTGGCACAAGAATTAAGGATTTTATGTTATTTACTTGTATACCCTTATTTATTGTAGGAATAAACAATAACATCTCAAGTTCCAAGACAAAAATATAATACATGTTCATTAAATGATAAGGTCAAAATAGGAAAAGTAAATCAAAAAATGTCTTGGAAATATAAAACGACAAGTAAATAAAAACAAATTTTTTTGCTATAACGACAAGTAAAAAAACCCGGAGAGAGTATAATATATATATATGGCACTTCATATCCCTTTTATGTAATTAATGTAAATGGAGGATGTTAGCAACATAAACGTAATGAAATGATAGTATTATGATATGACTACATTTTACTATGAGAATTTAATAGGGGCTAAAGAGTAAAGTTCATCCAAATATTACATTGAAAATTGAAAACGACAACTATTTGTGAAAAAAAATGTGTCAGGACGTCAACTAAAAATGGACGGAAGCTAAGGAGTATAATTTTGGTCACACAAATTGAGAAAGATTTGTCAAAATGGCTCTAGATAATATGTACAAATTATACTTTATTCCATTTAAATGTATATATGGTATGAGCAAAATTTAACATCTCCATCAAAGAAAGACTAGAGTGCACCTTTTTCGGTCAATATCAGTGATCATTTGTAAAGCATGTATATTTACAAAGACTAGAGTACAACTTGCACATATTATCTATTATGACTACTTCAGTGATTATCAGCACTATTTGAGACCAAATTTAACATGAGGTCCTTACTTTTTTAATTTATGAGATTTATCAAAATTGTTTGACTTAAATAATACTCCTTTCAATCCTAAACAATTATTTTTTTCACATATCTAGGTAAAATGTTTGACATTCAATTATCTTTCATTATATTATCAAAAAAATAACATAAAAATAATATGAAAGTACTTTTGAAAGATAAATCGAGCTACACAAATTTGTATGTTTTAGACTAAGTAACAATTAGTAATTAATTGTCAAAGTACAACTTCGAAAAAGTCAAACGTCAATTTCGGATCGAGGGAGTATAGTTTAGAGTTGTAGATTGTCTTTGTAATGACCCATTTAGTTGAACTATATATAAATGGTAAATGATTAAGGAGAAAATCATATTGTTTGTTGAATTTTGCAGTGTGAATTCCTGATATGCTTGTTGTTGACACTGTTGGGGTATATTCCTGGAATGGTGTATGCAGTTTATGCTATTGTGATTCGAGGTTCTCATCATCATCATCATGATGAATGGCGCCAACCTCTTACTGCATAGCTTCATATCAATCTCTTTTTCTTCTGGCTCCTAGTCATGGAGTTCCAAATAATTGCATGTTTCTTATATTTTCTACTCGATGTATCATTTCTTGACACATCAATGAGAATTTAGCTATTGTGATCTTTCTTCGAAAAAACTGAATCATATTTTTTCAATGTTAGAGCATTTACAGCGACTTACCTATATAAATTCCCTAAAATCAATTAATAATGATATTTTATCAATTTCGATATAATATTTTAAGTTTTACACAAATTTAAAACTATTTTGAGACACGTGATGCGAATGTTGTTAGACTTATGTTCTTATGCCCTTATATTTGTTCCATAATCCGATCTAATTTTGTCATTTTCATTTCTTAGCCAAACTGACAGAAATCAAAAGCTTACAAATATTATTAGAGTAGCTCCAGCAGCTGAGTTTTGGAAAGCAAATATGGTGATATTTCTCTCCAGCAAAAACTATTTAGTTTTTAAGTTCATGTTATATTTTAGAAATAGAATATAAAGTAGAGGATTATATTAATTGAACAATTTAATTAAAATGTTGTAATATTAAGTATTAGAGCATAAATATTTATTAGTTATAATGTAACGGTTGAACAATTACAAAATAAGAATTGTTGATAAAATTTAAAAGAAGACAGAATGAATATCTATGGTGATATTGTGGAGAAAAGAGAAAAGTGAATATTGTCGAAATATTACATGATGTGAAATGTAAGGTAATTGAAATTATTTGATAATGCGATAAAAGATTAATTTGATGTTATGTAAAGTATTTATTGCCGATTGTTGTGAATAGTCTTATTAAATTAATGGGTGTTGATCTAACAACTTTTTGTATAGGGCTCCACCACACAACCCAACTGCAAGCTCCACGAAAACAAGTCTTCATCATTGAGGCCCACTTTGCGATAATAATATTTTTCGTTCTCAGTTTTGTAACGTTTTTTTTTCCAATATTTTCTTTAGGGGCCTAGCCTCACTTTATCATGATATTAATTATTAGAAAATAAATACTTATTAAGTACAATTTTTTCAATCCAAAATAATAGACGTTTGACTTTTTTTGAAATTTTTTACCATCAATTACTAATTACTAATTATTCTATAAAATATAAAATTTATATAGTTGAATTCATCTTTCAAAATACTTTTATAACTTTAATTTTTAAATTTTTCAAAAATAATTGAACGTCAAATATTTACCTCGATATGAACTAAATACAATTATTTTGGATTAGAGGGAGTATATGACAAACAAATTATTATGATATAATAAATTATTAATAAAATTAAAATAAGAAGAATGAATTTATATGTTGGGGCATATGTTGGTATTGTGAAGGAAAGAGAAAAGTGATATATTATCCGAAATATTTCTTGTTGTGAAATGTAAAAATAATTGAGAATATTTGATGATGTGGTAGAAAGATAATCTATTATGTTAGACAATAGTATTTGATTTTTGAAATATTAGTCGTTATGAATAATCTTACCAAGATTGAGTAAAATTAGAAACATTTATGACATAAATTTCAGAGGAAATTGATGAAATTTAGCTTACTACTTACTACACTTGAGGTTATAGCTTATTCTGAATCATATTCTAACAGTAGAATTCTAAAACTCATCCTTTGGGACAAGATATACCCTAGCCTTAACCACAGATCCATGACCATGCTTGAATCCTGGACTCACCGGGAACCCCACCACCTGTCGTACGCCCAAACGCCCTCCTCCACCCACGCCTGATATCCTGACTACGCTTTCCATGTATTGAGGATGAAACTCGGCTCCCCTACTTGCTTCGAAGTGACTTGGAGGAGGGTCTGACGAAAATGCAAGCAGATGCAGCAGCCAGATGGCTTTAGCCAGCCTCAAGAACTCACCATAGAATTGGCTCCTGGGATGATGACCAGCCAGGACCTGGCTTCGCTGTTCCAAGTCACCAAATAACGACTCCTCCATCTTCGGGTGCACAATGGCAAGGTATTTCTTGAAGCAGAAGTTCCCAAAGCTACATGTGGGGAGAATGCCCAGAAGTTCTATTGGATCCATAGCCTTCATGTCTTTGTACTGAGTGTAGCATTCACGACGATACTGGTCAGGGTTAATTAAAGAGGAGAGGCTTCCGTCCATATAAAAGGTCTCGTGATCAAACCCTTGAAATATCTTGTGGTTTACATAAGATTCTAGAGCATACTTCACGTGGCTAGTTCCAACAATGCTGTCTGCAGAAACTAGAGCAGCGCTTGGGTTGGCCGCAGAGGCAGCCTCAATAGATCTCACCGCAGCAGCAATGTCCCAATGAGCAGACCGCATTAGTGAGAGCAACAGAGCTGTAAATGATTTTGATGCTTCTATTACAGTCCCCATTGTTGTTTCAAACAATTCAGGACCTGGAGCTACAAATACTGTTACAGGCAAAACAACATCTTCAAAATCTGAACAACTAAATCATCAATACAAATGAATCAAACTGCACACTTCAACATAACACTTTATTCACTTGAAGCATCTAGTTTACCAATTTAAGTCCTCGCGAGTCGATGATACATGTATGCACACCCCCCCCCCCCCCCTCAAGGATTCACTCTGGCCCAAACATCAACAAATGCTTTTACAAACTATACTATAGGAGTATACCCTTTCTTAATTAACAAATATTACAAAATGTAAAACAATGTTTCAAATATTGATAAGCTAAACCTTGTATAAAAAGGGCATTATTACTTTCCCAAAAGAAAAATGTAAAGCAATGTATCAATATTAATCAGATAAACTATGTATAAAAAGGGGGTTATTATTTTCCCAAAAGAAATCAAACAACCAAATCTTTTTCCAAAAAGCTCCAATTATAAAATTTCAACAAAAAAGGTGACCTTGAGTAGAGCAACTGACTCTCCTTCTTGATCCCTTACTCCCCCTTTTACCACCACCACCACTACTACTCCCCCCTCCAGACGCGGCGGTTTTTGCCGTCTCCTTCAATTCATCAATCTCCCTATTCTTAGCCTTGACCTCCCTCTTCAAATCCTCCACCGCAGCCTCATAGGGCGCCACCACTTCTCTAAGTGTGGCCCCCCCAACTCTCCACCCCCCTCTCCCTCCTCCACCACCACCACTCCTCCTATACCTCTCCCTCAACACCCCCAACCTCCTCAACTCCGCCACCACCCTCACATCCGCAGCCCTCATTTTCTCCCCATCCCAGGGACAATGCGCCTCCTGTAACCCCACATACGCATCCTTCATCTTCGAAACCGCCTCGAAAACCTCACTTAACAACGTCTCCAACTCCCCAACTTTCTCATTTCTTGGTTCCTCAATTCTACTACTAATCCTAAAACTCTCTTGTGGTTCTTGGAAAATGTCATCATCTGAGGAAGGCTCAGAGGAGTTGGGTTGGTTGGGTGGGTGGTGGTGGTCGTCGTCTTCATCGTCGTCGGGGAAGGTGAGGTGGCGGGAGGAGGAGAGGGGGGTGAGCAAGCAGGAGGAGGTGACACGGTGGATCAGATCGGAAATGTTGGTGGCTTTGTGAGCCATATGATTGGTGAGGAGTGGAAAAAATGATTATGGAGATATAAATGAAGATCTAGCTACTAACTACTACTCCTATGTAATGAATAATGACAAATTTTACCAAATGTGCTCTACTATCAACTGTCCTAAAAGTAATACTCACAGGACCTCGGTATGCAAGTAGATATTTCTTACTCCTCCATTCCAAATTGTTTGGGTATCTGACTTTTCACGATCACGAAAACATGATTGAAAAAGTAAATACTGAGTATTTTCAATTCTACAAGCGTAAAATTATGAAAAGTTGATATTTCAAAAACATACGTTGAAACGAGTAATCGAATAGCCTAGTGGAAAATGCTCTCGCTAGTTACTAAAAGGTCCTAGGTTCGAATCTCTCCTCATCGCTAATTTACAAAAAAAAAACATACATTGAAATGAATCTAATAACATCTCATATGATTATACCATTTCTTATCGGCTAGTGCAAATTCATGATAAAAAAATTTCAAAATTTATCTCCTAAAATCGAAAGTGGTCAAACAATCTGAGATGGAGGAAGTAGTACTAATTGGAAAGGTAATTGAGTTACAGATCAAATTCTAATTCTTGAAAAATTAATGAATATGTTGTTGAAATACTCCATTGGTTGATTGTAGTTTGGTATCATTGGTGGTCTCTTTCATTCAGGGAAGATGAAACTTTAATATGAAATTTTTTTATCTCGAGAAATATTATAAAAATTGGTGATTTCAACTAACACATACACCTATTAATTGAGGGCCTGAATCAGTTAAGTATCACATTTCTACTATCTGTAATTAATTTAAAAATGTAAATTCATTGATTATTAATCCATATACTAGCGTACATATGAAATAGATAATCCACATGAAGAGGATAGCTACAGCCCCATCAGTTAATTCTTCGATGCAGATAGTTCGTCAAGGGAGCATTTTGAAACATTAGTGATGAACTTTCCGTTGGAGTCAATTTCTTGTTTCCATAACAAAATCATTTCGTTTAGAATCCATATATAAAACTGATACCATGTAATGAAATATGAAATACGACATTATAGAACACAAAATTGTCATCGTAGAGAAAGTTTGCAAGGTCTAACAAATGATCTGGCATACAGAAAATTGACATAACATAAAACTAATTAAGCTCCAGAACTTCAAGCCTTCCTAGCAGCCAACTGGGACTCGGCCTACAAAACAGTCGACAAACATTTAGTTTAGTTATACAATGAACTCAAAAGAGTTACGATGGATATATTTACAGCAGCCTAGTTTACCTCTTTCTTGACTGGCTCTTCTTTCTCGGAGAGGGTCAATTCGATATGGCACGGGTGAGACATGTATGCTGCATGACAAACACATGTTATTAAGTTCTAACACAAAAGGTTGTTACGGAAAAAGGAGCAAGCAGAAGTTTAACATACGGTTGATTCTTCCATGAGCACGGTAAGTCCTACGCCTTTGCTTGACTGCTTGGTTAACCTGAATGTGAGATATGAAGAGGGCATCCACATCTAAACCTTTAACCTGAAAGGAGTTTATTGACCTGTTAGTGAGAAAGCTGAATATATCAAAGGAGGAACTAAGGAATTCAAATTCATGCACGACAAGTTACCTCAGCGTTACTTTCAGCATTCTTCAGGAGATCAAGAATGAACTTAGCAGATTTTGCTGGCCAGCGCCCCTGCCCATTTGAGTGCCTGCTCTTAGCCTGGGCAGTTCGACCAACACCACCACAGTAGCGAGTAAAGGGGATGGCCTGCTTATGAGCCAGGACATCCTCCAAGTACCTCTTGGCCTTCATCAAGGGCATCTTCCTGAGTGCATGTGCGGTCTCTCTAGTATTCTGAAAAAAACAATTATTGTAATTTGACGTCAGAAAATTAAGTGATTAAGAAACAACAGTATGCACTGGAGATGATATTGGTCATTATTCAAACTTCAAGAAAAAATAACGAGAACGAGTTATAAATAAAGCAGAACTTGGTAAGCACACTTTTTGTTGTCTGAACTCCAGTCATATATATAACTAATTAACGTAACATTTTCAGGAAAATGTATCATCGTTTACCAAAACACCAATCATAAACATCTACAGAGGTTCACTCGATATCAATGCAAAAGTTGATTTCCCTGACATATACATAGATTGTGCCCCTAAATCATTAACGACTGAATGCCTTCGGAGAGGCTACCATCCTAGCAGTGTATGGGATGAGGGTTCAAATAGTACACAACCTTACCCACGTGATAACAGAGGCTATTGCCTAGTTGACCCAAGAGTGAAGTCGGACACTATACTACTTCACGATAGGTACAACTAGGTAGAGTAATGAACCATTTTGATTTATTTCATTTTATATAAACTGTTTGACTCCCTAAATTCTGCTCCTACAAGCACAACTAAGAAATCATATACAAGCTACTACCATGAAAATCCTACTCAAACCACCATATAAGTTACAAATCACTCAAACCATCCATAACATTTTACATATTCTCAACGAACTACACAATAACCTAGATCCTCATAAATCATGAACATCACAGAACAAGAAAAATAGCTTAAATCTTACTAAAAAAGACAAGCATAAATGTAAAAAAGATCGGTGCTTTTTCATCATTAGCATAAATTAAACAAAACATACATATTCTCATCGAACTACCCAATAACCCAACTATGAACAGATGTAAATGAACGTGAATATTTCAAAATGTTGACATTATTTTTTTCTCGGGGTAAAATATAACTAAACATACAATACAACTACATTACAGAACAAAGTCCAAACCTTAAAATGAACCCTGAGATCTGCACCCCTTGCCTTGCAAGCTACAAAAACAGAAAAAACCAAATTACCAACAAACAAACCAAAAAGGAAACAAACTTTACAACGAAAAAAGGTTTTCCTCTTACATTTAGTAGGATTGTCCGGCTCCTTGGAATACTTCACCTGCAATAAAAAATCAAGAAACAAAAAGAAAAAAACCCATTTTAGCTATACAATAGTAGCATTATATATATATATTAAATATATAATATGAATGGTGAAATAAAAGGTGGGTAAATGAAGGAAGCTATTACCATTGTGTGATATTGAAAGTGGTGAGTGAAACGGCGAGGAGAGGATGAACAAGGTTTTGTGTTGGGGAATTTATTATAGTGAATGAATGAAAACCTAGCTTATTGGGCCTTATAGAGCTCAATTGAGAAATTGTGTAAATTAGGCCCGTACAGCTGTACTCTTACACTCGAGAAACACTATACACAGCCAAATAGTGATTTAAGAACGAAATTACTATTTTATCCCTCCTTCACACTTCCTCAACTCTTACACTCACAAATAGAGGGGGCATACTTGTAAGCCCAACAAATCACTATTTGGGTGCTTGTATGACATGGGCTGTTATTTGCACATCCAAATACACTTGTGGTTTGAGTACAAACTCAACGTCAAAGTATTAAAATAGGCTAATGATACAATCAATCACATAAAGTTTAATGAGAATATCGAATGACCTAGTGGTTAGAAGGTCTTCCAGTGGCTTAGACGCGTATTTCTACACTTTATTTTTTACACTATGTCTACACTTTGTTTTTTTATGCATGCAGATGTCTATGATGGGTATTTTGTTGTGAAAGTCTTTGTTGAGGGAAAATTTAAGCTTCCCCCGACAATGATATATGAAGAATTGAAGATGTAGTATAATGGATATTGATTACTTAAAAGAAAAAGATTTCGACTTTAAGGATTTAGATGAATTCGCTTTAAGAAATGGATATGTTGCGGGTAGTCGAGTGTTGTATAGTTATGAAGAGCCTAATGGGGTTTAACCTCTTGTTTTAAACCATTGTTATGTTCTAATGAGTTGATATTTGGAATATTGAATGAGTTGGTACTTGGAATATGAATGAGTTGCTATTTATAATAAATTGAGTGGTTGAAATTGATGGTAATTCTAGCAAGAAACTAAATCGAGTAAATTAAACGATGAGTTTGATTTAAGTTGAGTGGTTCAAATTGACGGACTTCAATCAAAGAATTAAATCCAGTAAATTAAAGAATAAGAATCTTGTTCTAGTTGAGTGGTCGAGATTGACGGACCCCAATCGTAGAATTCAATAGACTAGATTAAATAGATTAGTATTTGTGACAACAATAATTCTATTCACAGCAGCAAAACGTACCTCATCTTAGCACACAAACATAAAGCTTAGTAAGCTGACATAACAAAAAACGCAGTATAACTAGACAATAATAATGAATTATTGTCAAAATAGTTTAAGGCCTAAAATTTCAAGAAGCTATTTGCTCCGATCATCAGGAAGCTCTTTCCCACTTAGCTTCATCCACATTTTTATCTTTTTAATTTTGTTTGCGTCCTCTTGTTATGTAGTTATTTTGTACAATCGTTCCAACTCTTTCTTCTTGAATTGTTTAACTTTTATCTACTCTCCGTTAACCACCTTTAAGGCTGCTCCATTACCTTTCTTTTTACCCTTGATAATTATTGAAATTTTGATAGTTAAAAGGGTAACTGTTCGAATTTTGAGTGTTACAATGGTTTTTGTTATGATCCATTTCAAAAAAAGATGTTTAACAACTGAACAACAAGAGTTTATGAACGAGCACCTGAAAATCGCTATCCTTTGAAAAAGCTTCTTATGGAGATGGCCATTACCATTTACAACAAAGTATAACTGATGGGCATATTCCAGACTAGTAAACAATAGCTGTGCTAAAGTTTGTTTAGAGCTTGATCCAATAATCATCAAGTTTGTGATTATGAGTTTCATAATCAAGGAATTGAAGTCTCCTGGCACTCCCCAGGCTTCAATAAGAGTTTACATGGTATGGGATTCTTCTATAAAGAGAAAAATATAGTCCGTAAATAAAGTGTGCATTACTGTGGACATCCAGTTAAATCTTGATTTGCACATTGTACATCTTTTAACAAATTGATTCCAAGGCGAGACAACTCCTTCCGAAGAAGTTCTGCATTCTTGAAATGGATACCGGAGAAGCCAGCTTCGATTGCTGCCTCAACATTTTTCAACCTGGCACAATCGATCATCGCATATATCAGTCTTAAACAGGAACAATTCACATTTTAAAGGAGAAACTTTATTTGCTCTCATGTTACTTGTGCAACGAAATCAACTCAACGAGAAGACAACAACTTAGAGGAGTTCTTTGGACAAGAGTCAACGAACTCTGTCCCTGAAACTTGGCCAAGTAATACAGTTTCTAAACACTACACTATGAACAGACCTGTCATCAATGAAAACGCAGTTTGCTGGTTCTATGCCGAGGCGCTTCTGTACTTCTGAGTAAAAGTCAGCTTCTGGCTTCCTTTTTCCTGTGACCAGTTATCCGCCATATATATTACGAAAATAGGAACTTGAAACTGGTTTATATGGAATCTTCAAGTTACAAATCGTTATTAACAAATCCCTACATTCAACATGCCACAATGCCTCTGAAGCGGCTCCTGCCTAAGCAAGGCAAGGGAGAGGGGGCGGGGGAAGGGGTCCAGATAGTATGCAGCCTTACTCCTATTTGTTAATCGATGTAGTTAACAAATTCCTAAAAGGCCTGATACTTTTATCTAAGAATTCATGTATAAAGAAAGATGTTCATCTTCCTGGCAAGAAAGTGTAAAGACATAGCAGCTGCCTTTTTCTTGCAAGAAAAATGAGGTGAACTCTAGTTTGAACCTTCAACAGTGGTTATGAGTTATGACTCAATATGAGTTGTGGATATAATGCTAGCCCGCCCTTCAGCGTTAATCACAAGGAGATAGATGGAGGGAAGAACTTTCTGCTCTATACGGGTAAAGAAAACTCGCAAATTACATACCACTCAGAGGTGAATAATGCTCTCTCAAATTTTGGCTTATTTAAATTTGAAGGGGCAAGGGACAAAATAATCTTTATTTTCTACATAAGCTTCTACTAGTCTCAAAAAAGGAATCCAAAATTGAAACACCTCTACGGATTTTCTTACCACCTAGATATAATTTCGCAAAACCAGAGTTGCAATACACACATATATACTTGTTTCCATGTCCTACGGGGTCAAAGATGTTGTATTTCTCGTTCTTGGATATAACGGAATAAATCAATAAGGCTCATTACACTACCTATGCTTATTATCTATTGTGAAGTATTAGATAGTGATTGCAGTTCATTCTTGGGTAAAGTTGGAAACAGCCTCCCTACTACCACAACTGTAAGGCTGGGTACTATCTGACCCCCTTGCCCCAGTTATGTGGGAGCCTCTTCAGAGACATTGGGCCATGTTGTTTTTGTAACCATTAGGCCACTCTATTTTAGGAAATATCCCACTGCTACTTTCAGGTTTCAATTTTTATGGAGATACTCATATATAGAACAGAGAGTAAGAAGGTACCAATTACGCATGAACAAAATGTCCAAGATAAGTAATTTGAGAGCTTTAACTTATCTTCAATCATTTGGTACCTAGGGGATTTGAAAATAGTTTAGAGCCAAGTAATTTAGCAACTCCTGAAGCCTGATGGTACATGTTTGTAATTTGAGCTTACCAGATGGGATAATTTGTGAAAGCATGTAATTCGTAGCCATTTCTCTTCAAATCGTGTAACAATTCTTGAACACCTTCTATGTAGAAGTATCCTTCCCTCATACAATTTTTCAGCCCTAAGGGAAAGTCGAGAAAAGAAAACGAAGTGGCTAGTTGTTACTAATAAAGCTGAAAGCAAGTATGTATTTCAATAAAATAAATGAATGTATACATATAATAAAACAAGAGAAAAGGTCAAAGAGGACATGGACTTGAGGTATTTTTAGCACCATCTCTATATCTCACAACATCTCTATATTCTGCTTTTAGAAGCTATCATCATTCACCTCTCAAATCATCATTCACTATAGAGCTTATGATGGTGTTAAAGGGAAAATGAAAATAACTCGAAAAGATGTAAGTGGAAATAATGAAGGAACATCCAGTTGTTGTTCATTGACTATGCCATTCAGCCTGATATGACGAGGCCCACTGGTCACTGCTACTAATAAAGATAGTAACTCACAACTTAATCTATTGATCATGAAATGCGACTCAATACTTAAATCTAGCCTTATTAGTTTTAAATATGTGTTACCTCTTAGATCAATATTGATAAATACACACAAGACAGTTTATCACTCATAAGAAAGAAATTTGATGTCTGTAAAAGCAACTTACTGCATACCTTCAATATCACAAGGTCTTCCATCTTTAAAAAAATTTCTTGTCAGTTCCGCCTGGGCAAAACAATTAGACGGAACGATTATCAACTACGTTATCAAATTTCCACTCCTGGCCCTGAGAATAGGGAACAACAAGTACTGCAGTGGACCATATCATTGTAAGACATGTAAACTAGTCTTTCTACAGCATCCCCAACATTTGAAAGTTGTTACTCGTTGTAATCCCCTCTTTTAGATCCTATTTGAGGAGATATTTGGACTAGGGTTCCATCATATGTGCAAAAGAACAGAATTGAATAATATGCTATTTCTATTAATAAAACAGAAACTAGGGAGGATCCGTTAAAGAAAGCCTCGAGGCTTTTTTGTGCATTGTATTAATCGAGAGGTAGAGGGAAAGGCTGGCAAAATAATCTTAAAAATGATCAAACATTGAAATGTAATAAAAGGAAACAATGTTCAAAGACTTGAGTTACTCTCTGTAGAATAAATGACACATCTAATGTCCATACCTCATCAATAAGACCCTTTTCAAACTCTATCCACACAGTTGGATGCTTGCTATCTAATAGTTCCTTCATTGACATCCTGAACGTAAGAATCTTAATATGATCATGGAAATGCTGGATGTCATACACCAGATAAATCTTACGATCAGAATGATCACATAAATAGTAAACTGGTCGCCACATTTCAAGGGTGTTAGGCAGTCCCAGTATATAACATAGAAAAAATTGAGAATGTTCCATATACGCACCAACATTGCTACCAAAAACATTTAACATATAATTTCGCCACATCCTCGGTCAAATATGTTGAGCCTATTCCCTTATTATACAATGCTTAAAGAGAGAAACAATATGTCTAATGAAACTACTAGGTGAATCTACAAGATGACAAGCGAGTGCTGCCCAGGGGCCATCAATTAGCATCTCAACAGGCTAGTCATGCTAATGAGTTACAATTTCTCCCATAATTCACTCGCCACTCGGACCACTAACAATGGTCTTACTACTTACTGATTTTTACATAATACCACATAATTGACAGTTGTAGTATCCATCAAAGCCTTTGGAGTCGGTACATCATCATAAAAAACACGAGAAATAGAATAGTAATCCAAATCAACAGTGCCAAATCTTGGAACAACTATTTCACTAGCTCAAGAACAATCACAAATAGGAAATAATTAAGTGATTCACAACTCATTTTTCATATCCTGTGGAGTTCTAAGACTTCATATTCTCCGGCTCTTGCATTTGATACAATATATCAAAATGACTTGCCTACTCGTAGGCCCCTTACTTGACTTAGACGGGAGCCTCTTCAAAGGCTTACTTGACTTAGACGGGAGCCTCTTCAAAGGCATAGGGACATGTTAATGTTAATCTAAGCAAAATCAATACTCACAATAAGTTTAACCAAATTTTACCCCTGTATAAATTTTGCTTAGAAATTTAAACACCAAATTTATAGGGCCAGCGCTCTAAACAACTCAAAAGTAAACTACAAAAGCAGCAACTAAGCATCAGTTCATGCTGATTAGTAAAAAGATCGTCTTTTTAGTAGTAAAGAGATCAACCCACCAAAATATTTCAAATTCTACAAAACCCAACAAAATAAATTATTGGGGCAAGGATTGCAAAACTTGAATAAGGCAAAAAGATCATCTTGTAGTACTACGTAGTAAAGAGATCAACCCAACAAAATATTTAAAAAAATATTAGGGCAGGAATGAAAAACCTGAAGAATGCAGGGACATCATGGTAAAAAGGGTCGCGGACAATGGTGTCCATTACATCAAAAAAGAGAACTGGAAGCTTTCGATTGGTTGACTTTGCTGAAATAGTTTTGTTAGTGGTCAAAGCTGACATTTTTACCGAAAATGGAGTTTTTGTGGATTTAATTGCATAAAGTAGAGACCAATTAGATAATGAAAGTGCCATTTGTATATGTGATCTTGATTGTTATGGAGCTCCGGTAATATATGTGTTGAAACAGCATGGTATTGACTAGTAGTTCATCTGCAACAACATGATTCAGACCAGACAGGTGCTGCATAGGTGGTGTTGAATTTTATAATTGTTTCAGTTTTGTAGTTATCCAAAATAAGTATGGGATTCGGTTCTTGGACGACTTTGGATCATCCGTAATCTTTTTGTGCAACACTTTCGATTATATTTTCATTGTTTGACTGTTTTTTCAATCTTTTAAGCATAATTAACAAATAATTTTTATAATGTCATTTACTATCACCTCCAGTTTTAAAAATTGGTTGTCTTTTATTTTTATGACAAAATTTTGTAATTTTTAACTTGGACGGAAGTATATTATTCTCTATTATTGTTTAGGGGTATGGAGTAAAATCGGAACAAACCGAACTAGGCCAAAAAAACATAATAGAATGAAACAGAATCGAAATCGTTTTAAAAAAACGAACCTGAATTGGTTTGGTTCGGACCAAACTGAATCAAAATTTTTTTTTTTGTTAAAAAGAAATATATAGTATTCTCTAATTGCTATTTCAGTTAGTAATTTTTATATTAATTATTTGTAATACTCTTCATTTTACTATTCGTTAATTGTATTTTGGCTCATCTAAATTTACTAAAAAGGGTTAAGTTTTGGACATGTATCACTTTATTTTTTTTTCTCTTCGTAAGAGTATTTAGTAGTTGTTAGATATGTATTTGTAAGGATATAGGTTGAAGGTTCGAACAACAAAATTCGTCCATTGAGAAAAAAAAATTACAAAAATTTATTGTGAAGTAGATATTGTGAAGTAGTTGAGAGATGTTGCACTTAATTTACTTGAATTGTAAAACACCTTTGATCAAGAGTCTCATTGAAGTATATTACTATATGTTATGGTCAATATCGATATTATGTTGAGTGTGGAGTTTGTGCGATTAAGTGAGGTCGACTGTATATAAATCGTTTGCAATTTCCACAAAAAAGTTAGTATTACCACTAAAAGTTTCTCATTCTGAGAAAAACTAAGCAACTACATCAGTCACGAAAAATGGGTTTCTGTTTTAGCATTATGCAGGCAAAGGGAGCTGGTAAGCCCGATTGTCCCTATGTCTTTGCTGAACTGCAGAACGACGTCGATGAGCTTGATGAGGATTCCCATTGATTGTACGCTGCCTCGACGAATGGATTTTAGCTGACTCACTAGGTTTCTCATTGTTGGCTGATATGTTCTGTTCAATAGTCTCCATCACTTCTTGCATGGATGGCCTTGTTCCAGGTTCAATTTGAATGCATCGCAGAGCAAGCTGAGCTATTTGAAATGCAGAATTCGAAGGATATTTACCTTCCAGGCGCCAATCCATAACCCGTTTTAGCTTCTGTTTCTCGGACAAATGAGGCTTGATCCAATCGACTAGATGATATTGCCCAGTGGGGCGATTTGTATCCAATGCTCGCAGACCTGTAAGCATTTCTACCATCACAACGCCAAATGCATACACGTCGCTTTTTACATACAAGTGACCTGTTAAGTAATCAAGAAGAATTAACAACTTCAGTCAATGATGTATGGATTCCAATGTTCTTTGGCAACAATGGGATGGATATATACCTGTTGCTACATACTCTGGAGCAGCATAACCGTTAGTTCCCATGACCCGCGTTGACACATGTGATCGACTAGCTGAAGGGCCTTGTTTCGCCAAACCAAAATCTGATATCTTTGCGTTGTAAGACTAGAACACAAGTAGAAACTAGATACATTCAGCACACATGTCGAATTTATAGTCAAAGTGACACAAATTAACAAGCCAAGGAATGGAAAATTACCCCATCTAGCAATATATTTGAGGCCTTGAAGTCTCTATATATGACTTGCCTCTCAGATGAGTGCAAAAACACCAGACCTTTGGCTGCCCCGAGTAAGATCCGAAGCCTTATTTCCCAAGGAAGAGGTTTGACAGAAGAGCCTCCTAAACAAGAAAAGGCACTACAGAATATGAGTTTTTAAGATAGCGAATCATATGACAATGCGATATTGCAGAAGCTAATTTGTAAGTGGAAATAAAATCCTTACTTCCAAATAGGTGGTTTTCTAAGCTGCCCTTTTGCATGAATTCATAGACAAGGAGAAGCTCTTGATCCTCTGAACAGTATCCAATTAGTTTCACAAGGTTGGGATGAGAAAGTCTTCCGAGAAAGTGGACCTCAGACTGAATTACAAACATTGTCAAATTCTCAATAACAGATAGCTCGGAAAAATAAACAATACATTTAAAACCGTTCACAACTTATTTCCATGAGTCGAGTGAACCCATTCGTTCAGCAATAATTAGTAAAGGATACAAGAAAAAGGATGACGTAGTACCTTCCATTCTTCAAATCCTTGTACACTTTCAGTATTTAATTTCTTAACAGCAACTAGTGTTGCACTTGCATTCTTTGTTGAGCCCTTCTCTTCAATCCATCCCTTGAAAACTTTTCCAAAACCGCCTTCTCCCAGAACAGTATCGCTTCTGAAATTCTTGGTCGCGGCCCTGAGCTCCAAAAAGGAAAAGATCTTCAAATTTGGATGAGATAGGATATGCCCATTATTCGGAGAATTGCCTCCACTAGTGGTGGTAGTTGTGGTCATGGATGTGGACGTGGTAGCATTAGACCCATCGCTTGAAGCAAAGAATTTGCTTTTTGAGCTATCACTGGAAGCTGTAATTGGATCACTTGTTGTTTGGGATACCCCTGCTGCATTATATACATACAAAACACAAAATCATTCAGTACAAGACACCCAATCAATCAAGATCAAGCGTAATCATTTATGACATACGAAGTACATATTCATGAAAAGATGTAAAGTTATATAACTAAACTCATGATTGCTATAATTGCAAGAGGATAAGAAGAAAGAGGAAGTGGTCAGTGATCACGCTTCAATACAAAGAAAATTTCGATCTTATACAGATATCATTCGAAAACATCAAATAGCTCTAGTGATAAACGCCACTTGCCACAACGAATTATCATGATATTCGATTCTTATCAGGACAGGACAACAGTAACAAACTACAGAAATCAGAGTAACACAGAGTAAAATATATCAAGATTACCTACCGGAGCTAAAGTTATTGGCTGTAGTCGATGGACTCTGGTCAACAGATCCCGATGAACTCCAGCAACACCCCATAGCAATAAGAATAACAACAAGAATAATTTCAAGCTATTCTTGGATAATCACCCTACTTTTAGAACTTCAATGTTATTTTGTTGGAAGCTTTCATGAATAAGCCAAGTAATGTTGTCTTGCAAAAAATTCCATGATGCTGAAGGTCAATTCATTATGTTATATATATATAATATGACAAATCATTTGATTCCACATAATCTTGATATTAAGAAAGTCAGAATTGATGTATTACTTAATAGTAATGGAACAAGTCAACTTTCGAAACATCAGACGACGAAACATCCTAAGCAACAAAGGAAGACTCGGTCATCTTAAATGGAGACGTCAGAAAATACTTCTTCTAGAGTTATATAATTATGTATTACCAAACTCATAAGTCTTCAGCAATGGGCAATGAAGTCTATGAAAGCAACATAGTATAGTTGACCAGTGACCAATTTAATATATACATATATACAGTACAAAAACTCAGTCGAGCAAGGGTTCTCAAAAGATATCTATAACTATTTCTTATAAGAAAGAAAGTCTGTCTTACAATATGTCCAGATTTACATATCAGCAGCAAGCAAGTACTTTTTTCGTCGCGCTCTATTTGTTCCTCTTAGCTTGTGCATTTCTCTTCAGTGATCATAAGCTCCATAATTGAGTGCAGGTAATATGAAGGAGGAGTTACGTAATCCGTACTCAAGAAGGAGAGTTGGTGTCTCATCACTGATCATCTCAACCCATATACAGATGATAGCTGCTAGTCTGGATAGGATGATGCAGCAATATTGGGAGGGTCATCATCCTTCGTGTTAGCAATTAATATCCATGAAAGAACTATAGTGCAGAAATCGAAGAGATACAAGATTTGTACAAGTTCACTCTCGACGTGAGAGGCTAGGTCTGTTGCTGCGACTGCTAAGCTCCAGAAGATTGTTAAAGCCTTACTAATTTATCTGTTAAGTACTAATAACTTTGTAGCTTTACTTTCTTTCTTGATACTACGACGGCTTCTCAGTGGTAGGTTTCGTCTTCTGATGATGAGATTATTCATCCATCCATCACAATTGTTCTTAGAATTTGATTGATCATCATGCCATTTTCATAAGGGAGTTTGTGCCCTCCATTTTCGACTTCATGATAATCAATTTAGATTCCAAATTCAATTGATCAGCAAGTTCTTCTATATCTAAAGCAGAAGATAGTATCATTCATTTCGGATCAGCATCACTGCCTAATGCCTATTAGCTTTTATACACAGAATGGCATCCATAAACAACATATCAGAAAAATGAAAACTAGTGACTCTCATGGCATCAAAATCGTAAACTACAGTTCGACTTCGAGACTTCCGTAAATGAGGACTGTTCGAAGGAGCAGAATCAAAACTATCTCAAAGGGTGAAGGTATTCAGGCCCTCAAACTTATAACGACGACCATATTAGATGCCTTGTCAGGAGTAGGAACACCGACAAGCAGACTCGAGTTTTGAACTGTATAAACAGGAAAAGAAAAACTCCATAAGTAGTGCAATAACATCTCAACATAAGAAACTCTGCAGGTAATACAAATAAGGACAAAATCATACTTCACTTGTAACAATCAGACTCACAAATAAGAACATTGAGATGTGAATCCAGAAATATATTACGAAACATGATCATATCCATAAGCTACTATAATTAACTATGCAGACATTCTCTTAATATATCAATTCATGATCCTAATCAATAAACACGATTAAGTACCTCAAATTACAACATTGCTGTGTACGCAATTGAAAAAAAATTCACGAGAGGATAATTTATTACAGGGTTAATGATCAGAACCATCATCTATATTTCGGAATTGTTTCTAATCCATCACTTGTGTTTTATGGTGCGTTTGGATTGGGGTGAATCTAGGTGAGGGGAAACATTTAAAATTAACCTAGGTTAGGGGAATGTAGGTGAATCTAGGTGAAACTATTATAGTTTCTGTTTGGATACCACTACCCTTCAATAGGTGAAACAATATAATTAATAACTTGAAAAATAATATACTGACATTTATATCCTTCTCTTTAATATAATGTAAAACATCATGTTTTTGTTTGCACATTTTATTAGAATAGAAACATTAGCAAAACATAAATATTTTTAACAATAAAAACAAAAGTAACAATTTTTCGTGTAATAGAAATTCCATATAAGAATTAGTATAACTCAAGTGGTTAGGTTCGCATGACATTTATACTACCTCAACTCAACAATGCGATGAAAAGAGTCCACCTTTGGGAAATGGAAAACATAATAAGGATAAGGGCAAATGGCTTCTAACATCACTCACATTTGAAAAAAAATCCAGTTAGATCACTTATGTTTCAGGCCGAGCAACGAGGGAGGGTGAATGATTGATAGAGGGAAATATTAATGGAAAACATTTTTTTTTTTGGAGGAAATTGTGTGATCAACGAGGGAGGGTATATTTTTTTGGAGGCAAATAATATTGATGGAGGGAAATATTATTGGTGGGTATTTTAGTCTGATATAATAATTGAAAAAAAAATTAATTCATTAACCTAGCATTACCCACCGATTTGGGGGTGAATGATTTGAGGGTGAATGAGCATAAATATGTTAACCTACATTAACCTAGATTCACCTACATTAACCTTAAAAATTTATTAATTTTGGTTCCAAACAGGGTGAATGATAAATTTCACCTAGATTCACCTAGGTTCACCCCAATCCAAACGGACCATTAAAGTAACCTAGTCCATCGCTTGTGTTTAAAATTTCGTTCCTATGGTCATGCCCATAAAGTTGGTGTTAATTCTCCGTCAGGTTGAGCACGTGGCGAACATGTGCTAAATAGTCAAGGATATTTATGTAATTTCACACTCCAATTGAGGGTTAATTTTGGTAATTTCGTACATGAATCTTCTCTTTTGTTAGATGTAGACAGACGAGTCGAACATCTATCTCATCTCTCAACTCCTACTCTCTCAAAAATCCTCCAAACCATTCATCTTTCATAATATGAATCTTCTCTTTTCTAATTTTACACTCCAAGGATTCTTATGGTGAGTCGAAATTTGGGGATTAGAGGATTAAAACCTATATGATCGAATGAACGTTCTGAAACATATAGAATTAAACATATCATTCACCCTTTAATATATCAATTCACACTAGACATCAATATTAATGCAACATAGACTTTATATTCAAGTGTTTGCTTTCTATATCATATAGTGAAAGCCTAACCTCCAACCATTTATTTTCTCTCATGTCGATTCTTGAAATGAAAAGAACATTAATAAGTTTTCGTCGTCAATGGCTCCTATTAGCACATGTAATGCAAGCATTGATTTATTCATAAGATCATGTATGTCTTTATCACTTTAAAATGGTCTTCAATAGGCTCAAAATATTACCAATACTTACAAAATTCATATTCATGCAATAACTACCCGCAAAGAGTAGTAATATTGGTGGATATATAGGTGAGTACGTGATCGTAATATCATTGAATTGATTCCTCTTACTAATAATTTGTTAACCGAGCTTATTATACTACGTCTACCTAATATGCACTGGACGAGTATCTGATGTGGATTCTTTTGAGGCAAAAACTCTTAACTTCGAAAATTATTGTTAAACCGCAGAGATGTATACGTGTATCAATGAAAACGAGTTGGTGTCTCATGGGGTCCAAACATTCCATCTTTAAAGAAATCTAAATGAAATAAAAGTTATAAATCTTTGAGAAAATTGGTAGCAAGTTGTATGTTGTAGTAGTTGAACTTGATTTTCCAATCAACCATTCCAACACCACTACTACTTCTTCTCAGTTTATTAATACTCCTATTCTTTTCAAGAACCTGCATTATTATCCATGTCTAAAGCTGTAATAAAACAAGATTTCAGCTTCCCGACCACCATTAAAATGCCGTCCGAATCATCGCCTATCGAGAGATTTTACGCAAGCAAGAAGAGACTCAACTTTGGTTCAAGAAGAAGTTTATCTGCAGGTAATTTGTTGGATTATTACACAAGAAACTCAATGCAAGATGATATGGGAAGAGAAAGTGAAGCAGAGGAGAAGATGGATCTTTTGTGGGAAAATTTCAATGAAGAATTAGGAAAATCAACAGCTCATGATTTTACAGAAACAGAGAGTAAGTTGAGTTCAAATGGTTCCATCAGGTTGTCCAAATCCAATGTTTTCATGATTTCCAGCAGAAGAAAAACTGTAGTGGTGGTCATGAAGGTGTTGAAGAAAATTTTCTTGATTCATAATTATCAACAATATGTTAAGAAACTGTAAATAGCCATGAATATTTCTGTAATTAATAGATGCTGATTTGTAACATCCTGCATATCAATATCCACATTACAACAACAGTTGAAAGAAGTTTTTTTGTTGGGAGTTAGAAATTATAAATGATAAAAATAGAAAATTATAATCAAATAGTGAGGTTGTTGGAAATAGTAACATGTATCATCTTTACATTAAAAATAATTACTCCGTCCGTCCCTAAAAAATTGTCACATTTTGACTTTTGTTAGTCAAACATTACAAAATTTGATCACGAATTCCCATCAAACGATAAGAAATAATATAGTCTTGTGGGACCTTGTTAAATTCGTCTCAATATATATTTTTGAAATATTAACTTTTTATAATTTTTTCGCATGTAGAATAATAGATATTTATGTTTTAAATTGTGTTTTGTTGACCACCAAAAGTCAAAATGTGACAATCTTTTAGGGACGGAGGGAGTACATATCTTGATAAATGAAAATTAATGAATGACATCATAAATGAACCGTAACCGTTCTCAAATAAAGTATGTGAAATTTCTATACTGTCCCAAGACGATTCTGATGAGACACCATTAGGCTATTAAAACATTAGTAAATTATTAGACTAATTGGTTTTCAATTGCTACTATACTTTTTAGTAATGTTGATTGTCCCAATGGTTCCAAGTAAGTATAGGATTGATACAGTTTGGTCTTTTTGCGTGGCATCGTTGTGAGAATGGTTATTGATAGTGTGCATAAGTGCGTTTTGGTCCTTAAATTAACTTTTATATTTAAGACTTAACATTGGCTGAAGAAAGAAGCTTACTTTTAGAATAAAACTGACATTGAGAAATTTTAGTCCCAACTTATTCAAAATTGTGACCCCAAATTTTCTCAAAATTCACTTACAAGACCAAATTACATTATTAACGACCTCACCAGAATCATTTCGACAATTAACTCTAATTATAACTAAAAAATGGAATCACTCTAGGATACTAGGGAAACTTGTTGGGGATTTTCCAAGCAATGATAGATAAAAGGCTCCTTAAGCATTGATTATAATTAGATGATACGAAAAGCAAGTTATTATGAGTGTGTAGAAAGCGAAGCTTCATGTTCATATGGCTTATTTGGTAGACTTGTTTTGCATATAAAAACCTAATTCTTGTTCTTTGTTTCTTCACCACTTTTGGTTCCTACTTCATAATCACTTGCAAACGTTATTATGGCTTTTTCTATGTTATACTCGATGAAATATTTCATACTTCTTGTATTTTCTTCAACGATAGTATTAGCTTCTGCCAACATTGTAGAGCACACATTTCATGTAAGCTCCCTACCATGTAGACAATCCTTTACTTATTTACCCCATTCGTTTTTTTAATTGTCGTTTTAAACTTTGACACAATAATTAAAGATTTTATTTTCTTTACTTGTATATCCTCATTTATTATATGAATAAACATTACTATTTCAAATTCCAAGACAAAAATATAATTCATACTCGTTTAATAACAAGGTCATAGTGGAAAAACTAAACCAAAAAGTGTCTTAAAAATGTAAAACGACAAGTAAATAGAAATAATTTTTTTTATTAAACGACAAGTGAAAAATCAGAGGGAGTATTATTTTTAGTAAATTGGATACTTAAACACATCCAATCATTAGTGGCATTTACATATTTTAGTGACACTCTTTTAATTTGTTCAAAAGAAAAGGTCGAAATGATCCCAAAAAGTGTGTTAAGGCGGGTTTTTTTTTAATTATCAAAATTTCAAAAGTTGCAAAATCAGGCACAAAATTAGACAAAAGTTTGGACTTAGTCCGAAAATTAATGGACGCGCTAAAACTTGTCGGAACTTTTGTCTAGCAAGTTTAAGCCAGTCCTGTAATTAGTGTTGAGTTTTAACTAATATGTCAATTTTTGACTAATTAACTATTTTTGTCCAATTTCAAAGACTAATTTCTAATTTTCAACATTTCGAAAACCAAATAACGGTAACCCAATTTCTGGACGTAATGAGTTAGAACAATACTCTTTTAAACAAAACACTAAACTTTTTATATATACATGATACATCATAACTTTGATGAACGATCACTAATAATTAATATCTATATCATTACAATTTACAAATATTTCATTTTCCTTTGTTTTCCTTGTCTATATGTCTATATGTAGGAATAAACTGTTCCTCTATTATATTATTCACAATGATACAATATTTATAGAGTACAATATGGAGGCTAAATAACCTAATAAGCCTAGAGCATGCTAAATAACCTAATGGGCTTAGGGCATCATGCCCATATAAATATAATAACTAATATATTGTTACTAGTGTAATTAATACATAAATAT
Source organism: Echium plantagineum (assembly GCA_003412495.2). Classification (NCBI taxonomy): domain Eukaryota; kingdom Viridiplantae; phylum Streptophyta; class Magnoliopsida; order Boraginales; family Boraginaceae; genus Echium; species Echium plantagineum. Next base: position 14,038,382 of record CM016564.1, read on the forward strand.
ACTAATATATACAATATTATCTAACATCCCCCCTCAAGTTGGAGCATGCAGATCACAAATGCCCAACTTGCGCAAAAGAAATTCAAAACGTTGTTTCCCAAGAGCCTTGGTAAAGAAATCAGCCAACTGAAAGGTAGTTGAGACGTGAGAAGCAGTAATAATCTTGTCAGTAATAGCATCGCGAACAAAATGACAATCAACCTCAATATGCTTAGTCCTCTCATGAAAAACAGGATTATGTGCCAAATGCAAAGCTGATTGGCTATCACAATGCACATGTATAGGATCATCAGAAGAAACACCAAGTACTTGTAGCAACCCTTTCGCCCATATGATCTCACAAGTAACTGCCGTCAAGGATCTATATTCAGCCTCTGCAGAAGAAAGAGAAACTGTTTTCTGCTTTTTAGTTTTCCAGGAGATTGGGGAACCACCAAGAAACACCAACCACCCTGTAAGAGATCGACGAGTCAAAGGACAACTCGCCCAATCGGAATCACACCAGCCAGATAATGTCAAGTCAGAATCAGAACGCAGCAAAATTCCCTGACCTGGGGAATTCTTCAAATATCTTACCACTCGTAAAGCAGCATCCCAGTGAGCCTGCCGTGGACACTGCAAAAACTGAGACAGTATGTGGACACTATAAGCAAGATCAGGTCTCGTATAAGCTAAATAAAGTAGACGCCCCACCAGCCGTCTGTACGGCTCACCATCCGGAAGAAGAGGCGTCGTGGACTCACCCAATTTATGATTAGTTTCCATGGGAAAACCCGCCGGCTTACCTCCCAACAAACCACATTCAGCAATAATATCTAAGGCATATTTGCGCTGACACAAGTAAATCCCTTTAGAGCAGCGAGCCACCTCAATACCCAAAAAGTACTTGAGTACTCCAAGATCCTTCATGTGGAAACAAGAACTCAAATAATGTTTAAAAGCGCATAAAGCAGCGGAATTGTTACTAGAAATAATCAAATCATCTACGTAGACCAGCACATGCAGCCGAACACCACTCCTCACAAAGGAGAAAAGAGAGTAATCTGAGCAAGAGCTCGTGAAACCGTAAGCTCGCAATGATGAGGCAAGCTTAGCAAACCAGCAACGAGGGGCCTGCTTCAAACCATATAATGACTTCCGTAATCGGCAAACCTTTCCTTCCTTACCATGTTCAAACCCAGGAGGAGGCTTCATGTAGACTTCTTCGGGCAAATCACCATGAAGAAATGCATTGTGTACATCCATCTGGTGTAACTCCCAGCCACGAACAGCCGCCACTGCTAAGAATGTACGAACAGTGGACATCTTAGCCACCGGGGCGAAAGTATCTGAATAGTCAATTCCTTCTGTCTGATGGTTGCCAAGAACGACAAGTCTAGCCTTCAGACGCTCTATGCTACCGTCTGATTTGTACTTGATCTTATAGACCCATCTGCTGCCTAACGCCTTCTTTCCTGCAGGAAGATCAACTAAACTCCATGTCCCATTATTCTCCAAGGCCTGAATCTCTGCAGACATAGCCTCACACCAACCAGGATCACGTAATGCCTGGCGATACGATCGAGGTTCATTACCTGCGGTAACAGAGGCCAGAAAACCACGGTGTGCAGCAGAAAACAAATCATAACTCACAAAATTCGTTAAAGGATAAGTAACATCTGAGACGGGAGAGGAGCCGGGTGAACTGAGAGTAGGGGGTGGACTCGTGTGTGGAAGCAGACGAAGCACATAATCACGGAGATGAGATGGACGAGCCCTGTTACGCTGCCCCCTGCGTAGACCAACCTCGACTTCCGCAACAGGTGTGTCACCAACATCAACCTCAACTGCCGCAACAGGTGTGTCGCCAACATCAACCGCAACAGGTGTGTCACCAACATCAACCTCAACTGCCACAACAGGTGTGTCGCCAACATCAATCGCAACTGCTGCAACAGGTGTGTCACCAACATCAACCTCCTCCATTGAGCGAACAGGGGACCCCTCCTCGACAGATTCCCCATGTACGGCTTCAATTACCCCAGGCTGAGGTAAAACCACCAGATCCGAAGCGTCATCATCGTCCAAGCCAAAAAACAGGCGTGGTTCGGTAGTAGCGGAAACTGAGCCACTCTCAACAGACACACCAACACCCGGAAACTCTGCTTCATAAAAAGTCACGTCTCGAGAAACAAAGTAATCATGTGTCTCCAAGTCAAATAATTTCCATCCTTTCTTATCAAAGGGATAGCCAACAAAAATACATCGTCGACTACGACTAGCAAACTTATCCTTTCGAGAATGCAAATCAAAAGCATAGCAGAGACACCCAAAAATGCGCAAATGATCATATGAGGGAGGTGCGCCATAAAGTAGTTCATAAGGTGTTCGAAAGTTAAGTATACGAGAAGGGGTGCGATTTATCAAATAACATGCACCAAGAACACACTCACCCCAGAATTCAACAGAAAGCCGCCCCTGAAACATCAATGCTCGGGCAACATTCAAGATATGCCTATGCTTTCGCTCCACTCGACCATTTTGTTGGGGAGTACCAACACAAGATGTCTGAAATAATATACCCTGATTCGCAAAATAAGATTTAAGACTTAGAAATTCAGTTCCATTATCACTGCGAATCCGACAAACATCCAAACCAAACTGGCGACGGACCATAGCAAGAAATTTAATAAAAATACTACGGACTTCAGTTTTATCAGTAAGTAATACAACCCAAACAGCGCGAGAGTAGTCGTCCACCAAAGTTAAAAAATATTTCGCCCCCGAGGAGGAAGGAGTACTATAGGGACCCCAAAGGTCACAATGTATAAGCTCAAAACACCGAGTTGCTTTTTTAAAATTATCGGGAAAAACCGCACGACTCTGTTTGGCACGATGACAAGTGTCACAAGATTTATTCAAAACAGAGTCATTATTACTAATAAAGGGTAAAGCTTTCAACACTGTCACCGATGGATGGCCTAGTCGACTGTGCCAAAGCTCCAATTTATGAGTCTGAACTGCTAACAGGGACACCGAAGGCTCCACCACAGAATGACAGTAGTAATAGAGTCCATCCCTCCGTTCACCTGCTCCAATCACCGTCCTCGTATTTCGGTCTTGAACAAAACAATGAGTATGAGTAAAAACAATATCGCAACAGTAGGCAACAAGTAACTGAGATACTGATATCAAATTACAGTGCAAGGTCGGCACATAGAAAACATCCCGTAAAATTAATACGTCTGAGAGAATCACATTACCACGACGCGTGGAATGAATAACACTACCATCTGGCAAAGTAATAGGACAAGAAACATCATCATATTGGTCAACCAAACATCCCAAAGTTCCTGTGGCATGAACGGTAGCTCCCGTATCAAAAATCCATGAAGTACAAGTAGACTTACCCATTAATCGATCAGAAGAAGTGTTGGGATTACTAACTAATGAGATAAAAGGCTGCAATTGGTCCGGGATAATACCAGGAACAGATCTGTGAATAGTAGCACCCACATGAGCCCCACCACCAGAGCCGCCGGAGCCCCCAGACGTCTCTTTTCCCGTTGTACCTTTAAATTCAAAAAAAAAAAATATTTGGTTATCCTTGATACTTAGAAATTTCAATATTCAATTTTTGATAATAGGAACATCCAAAGCTAGAGCATTCAAAAATTGGTCGAAATCTGCATAAAGTTAGAAACAATATTTTCACTACAGTAATTAAATGGACATACTATCTACATTTACAATATTATTTTCTACTATAATATTATGAAATTTCAATATGTAGGTCCAAAACATAACGGTAGAGCGATTGTGTCGAAAGCAAGTGATCACTACAGTAAATGGACAACTTCCAGGACCAGTTGTTCTAGCAAATGAAGGGGATACTCTTCTCGTTCATGTTATCAACAATTCCCCATATAATATGACTATTCATTGGTGAGCCCAACGAAACTCTTATATTGGGCAAACATATTTCCACGACACCAATATATGTTACGTGTTTTCGTTTTTAGCAACATATATAAGGTAGTTTGACAATTATGTGTAGGCATGGAGTTTTCCAATTGCGAAGTGCATGGGCGGATGGACCTGAATATGTGACTCAATGTCCGATTATGCCCGGGAATCGTTACACTTATAAATTTAAAATTACTAGACAAGAAGGAACACTTTGGTGGCATTCACATAGCTCGTATCTCCGAGCAACTATTCACGGAGCGATCGTTATTCGTCCAAGATATGGTCGCCCTTATCCTTTCCCAAAACCACACAAGGAGGTTCCAATTATATTTGGTAATTCTACTTTTAATTAATATTCCTTAAGTTTGAGAACTAATAATAAAAGTAAAATAACAAATTTTGTATGATGATGTGATCCAGGAGAGTGGTGGAATGCCAATGTTGTTGATGTTCTAGATGAAGCAGCAGTCAATGGAAGCATACCTAATATTTCTAATGCTTTTACCATCAATGGTCAACCTGGTGACATGTATCCATGCTCATCAAATAGTAAGTTATATTGTTACCGTATGATCGCGTAAAGTGTCAAATGTTTTCCATCGATCCCCATTTTGATCGTAAAAAACAGAGGACAGATACACGGGATCAAACGGCAACAGTGCCACTAGGACTCTTTAGGACTAAACTACACCAGAATCACTCTATCGCTAACTCACATATGTTAATGTTATATTTGACTAGTTCGATTTTATATTTTGCACAGATTAATAATACTAATTGATCTATCTATGTATAACAGGTACATATAAGTTTAATGTTGAGCAAGGGAAACGATATCTCCTCCGTATTGTCAATGCAGCGATGCAAAGCATACTATTCTTCAAAATAGCAAATCACAACATGACCGTTGTTGCCGTGGATGCTTCATATGTCAACCCGTATTGCACGGACGTAGTTGTGGTGGCGCCCGGCCAAACAGCCGACGTCCTTCTAGTAGCCGATCAACGCCCGGGGTCCTATTACATGGCCGCACGCCCTTATCAAGGTTCCCCACAGATCATAATCAATAACTCAACAACTACCGGAATAATTAGATATGAAAGCGCGCCAGCGTCTAATAAACCTATAATGCCAACCCTACCGGATACTAACGATAATTCATCGGCCAATGCTTTTTTGACTAATTTAACCTCTCTTATAAGCGCGCCATTTTGGACACCCGTCCCTAAAAAGGTCGATGAGCGTATGTTTATAACGATAGGAGTGGGATTAGTCCAATGTGGTAGAAAAAAGAACAATGCAAGTTGTGCAGCATTGTTTGGACAAAGATTTGCAGCCAGCATGAACAATGTCTCATTTCAGGCACCAACAAAGTTGTCAATGCTGGAAGCATTCTTTAACAAAGTTGAGGGAATTTACACAACTGACTTTCCTCTTCAACCACCATTGAAGTTCGACTACACCAATCCAAACAACGCGAGGAATCGAACTCTCCTGATGACGAGTAAGGCAACAAAAGCTATCAAAGTTAAGTACAATTCGGTCGTTGAGATTGTGTTTCAAGATACCTCGATAGGGTCGGTGGAGAATCATCCTATGCACTTGCATGGTTTTGATTTCCATATTTTGGCTCAAGGGACTGGGAATTACAACCCCTTCAAAGATCACATGAAATTTAACCTATTAAATCCTCAAATTCGCAACACGGTTGCTGTTCCGGTAGGAGGATGGGTTGTTATAAGATTTCGAGCAAATAATCCAGGTGTTTGGTTCATACATTGTCATGTTGAAGTTCATTTGCCATGGGGTCTGGCCGGGGCTATAGTTGTTGAAAACGGACCAACTCCTTGGACATCTTTGCCACCACCCCCATCGGATCTCCCAAAATGTTAGATATTCTCCAAGTTCACTTACTCGACAAACATGTCCCCTCATTATATTTCTTTTTCGTTTTATGTAAATAATCAACTCGAGGTCAAAATAATTGTACGTTTGGGATTCATTGTGCATGCTATGTTCAATTGTATTCAATTTTAAAATGTATCATTACTGTATTTTTATTTATCAATCCATGATAACTCAAAATTTTATGCTTATTACTTGATTTCAAAGCCGTAGTTTATGTGTTTGACTTTCCTTATTTTTATCAAATACTCCTTTCGTCCCTAAAAATTGTCATATTTTGACTTTTGGTGGTCAACATAACACGATTTAATACATAAATATCTATTATTCTACATGCGAAAAAATTATAAAAAGTTAATATTTCAAAAATATATATTGAGACGAATCTAACAAGATCCCACAAGACTATATTATTTCTTATCGTTTAATGTGAATTCATGATCAAATTTTATAATGTTTAACTAACAAAAGTTAAAATGTAACAATCTTTTAGGAACGTAGAGAGTACAACTTATAATTTATTGTCAAAATAAGTGTAACAAAGAAGTTTATTACAAGTAATTATCCATAACAATTGAAGACAAATATAAAAAACAACTTTTTTGGCAAGAAACTATATAAACTTTTCTTTACTGTATTATGATTCATATTTTAGAAGTTAGAAAAGTGTTATAAATGAGCATCTATTTATAAGCCATTTTGTCTTTCATCCAACTTATTACAAGTTATATTCTTCAAATATTTTATTATTTCGTGATAACTTATAAGATGGTCATTTATAATCTGGTTATTTGTCATCTAATTATAAATTTCGTTATCACTTATAAATGTATCAATTATAAATTAAAAGAAAAAAAAGATATAATTAATTAAATCGCGCTATATACCGTGTGAAAACACGAGCCAAAATTTTCCTATCGACTATCGGATAACAAATTACGGGCCCAAACACGCCTACTAAGTAGTCCAATTCCAAATAAGAGTATTAAAGCAATAGTCAATCTTCGGTTATTTCACATCTTCACAAAACCATATTCAACAATTCCAACCAAACCTTAGATCCAGAGACTTTCTTCTTCAACAATGGATGCTATCGACAACGTTTTCGATCCGCTCCGAGACTTCGCCAAGGACAGTGTTCGCCTCGTCAAACGTTGTCACAAACCCGATCGCAAAGGTACAAATCACCCACCAAAATCACATCTTTTTAATATACTTTTTATATTAAATCTTTTATATTCATTTAATTAATTTCGTTTTTGGGTTTTTGACGGAGTGTACGAAGGTGGAATTCAATTTGTTGGCATAATGTTTTTTATTTATATAGTTTTTTAAATAAAATTTTCTGAATTCTGGAATTGATTCTTTATAATGTTGTTTTTGACAGAGTTTACGAAGGTGGCTACAAGGACTGCAATTGGGTTTGTCGTGATGGGTTTTGTTGGATTTTTCGTGAAGTTGATTTTCATCCCAATCAACAACATCATCGTTGGAGCTACATAAGATGTCGTGATGTTTTGTTTCTTGTTTTAATGTTAATGTTACAATTGTAGTTTATATGAACGAGACTGGATTTTGTTGGACAAATCGATGATTCCAATGTTTACGTAATGATCTTTTAGATCCGGTTGAATGTTACCTTTATTCAGTTAGATATAATTATACCAAGTTGCAGATTAAGTATTTTGATTATTCATTTATGTTATATATGTGGAGATTGATTTTTGAAGCTGATTTGATTTTATGTTACAAATTTTGGTTTTCGAATCAATTTGGTTATGTTAATCTTTTCGATGATTGAAGCTGGTTTTATTATGATGGTGGTAGTTGAATACTCAATCATATGCATAGGATTTATTGATGTTGAAAGAATGTGTTATCTATGATATGTTAGAATTTTGACTTGACGGAATATGTATTAGGTATTAGGTTCTGCGGTGAGTTTTGCTCATCTGCCGGTTTATTGTCGTCTCCTGGTGGTGGGTTAACCTCTACGTTCCTTCTGGATATCTCCGATAACTATCATTCCCGATTATATCAGTTCTTAGCTTGAAATAGTTTGAATCGACAGGCTGATGAAAGGGTTATAGTTTTGTTTGTATTAAGTTTCTGGTGTTGAGGTGGTGGTTGTTTTATATACGAGATCATCCACCTTCGTGTTTAGAAATCATATATTGGAGAAAATTCTGGTGTCTAATATCAAATGTGAAGGTGTTGGAGTTCCAACTCTTGAATATATTTGTCTTTGAATATTTGGTTTTCCTGTTTTGGTTTGGTTGGTGTTTTGGTGTTTTGGTGTTTAGTTTTGATTGTTATACAATACTATTGACTCTACCTTTTGGAGAGGTTGTAAACAATGTTCTCGAGTTAATAAAGGTTTGTCAATAACAAGCAACCTGGTATGCCATTGATATCAATGTATATAGTGCAATTCTTTTTATAACGGATTTGTACACGAGCTGAGCCCGAACTCAAGATTTTTTGGCTCGGCTCGTCGAGCTCCGAGCTAGTTCACTTAGCTCATTTTAAAGTTTCAAGTTCAATCGGATTAACAAAAAACTATTTTAGATAAATAAGTAATAAAATTATATAACATGTAACAAGTAATAAAATTGACTAACATGTAACAATTTAAATAAAAACATTACATTGAATATGAATTGACATTAATCACAATAATTGAAATGACTAACAAAATATAATGTAACTAATTTTATTAAAAATAATATTAATATATGTACTATCGAAAAAATTGTATTATCGAGTTACCGAGCCGGCTTCCCGAGCAAGCTCGCCGAGTTGACGAGCCGGGAACCTAGCTCGCGGCTGAGCTCATTTAGTTACGAGCCGAACTTCGAGCTGCCGAGCTGAGCGAGCTACTCAGTTTAGCTCGGTCATGCACATCACTTGACAAACGTGACAAATTTAACTCACCTACTCTACCAACTTGATCATTCTTACGACAAAAAGAAAATCTAAACAAAACACAGTAGATGTTGACTTTCATTAGTTAAAATGACACGTTTATATTAGATCTCAACGACCAATATATGAAGTGATGATCGAGAAAATGGTGGCTGTGGTCTGAACTTCTACATGCCTTCTCTGAAGACCTCATCTACGTTCCTCAACGGTCTTTTAAACAGGCAACCAACTGCTCCGACAACCTCGTACCCCCTCTTTAGCTCACCTGAATCCGCCAACCTCAAAGCCACCACCACCACCATCCTCAACCATGTCCGTCTCGGCCGCCTCTCCAAAGGCATCTCCATCCTATTCTCAACTCCCTTCCCCTTCCCTTTTTCTTTCTACACTTACCTCTTCCACCTCTGCTCCGCCTCCAAATCCATCGTTGAAGCCCGAAAACTCGAATCTCATCTCGTTTCGTTCAACCCCACCCCACCCATTTTCTTGCTCAACCGAGCCATTGAAGCGTATGGCAAATGCGGCTATGTTGTCGATGCTCGGGAGCTGTTCAATGAAATGCCTCAACGAGATGGGGGTTCGTGGAATGCTATTATAACTGCATATTCGAAGAATGGGTTTTATGATGAGGCTATTGATGTGTTTCTTGATATGCATAGGGGTGGAGTGTCTCCTAGTGAGATCACTTTTGCTAGCGTTTTGGGATCGTGTGCTTTTGTGCGAGAACTGTGGCTCTCGAGGCAAGTGCATACGCTGGTGTTGAAGTATGGGTTTTGTGGTAATGTGATATTGGAGAGTTCCCTTGTTGATGTTTATGGGAAGTGTGGGGTAATGTATGAAGCAAGGAGGATGTTTGATGGGATTGAGAATCCGAATGCTATCTCCTGGAATGTGATCATTAGGAGATACTTAGATTCAGGCAATTACGAGGTTGCATTTTCTATGTTTTGTAGCATGATTAGAATGAATATGGCACCTTTAAATTTTACTGTGTCTAGTGCACTTGTTGCTTGTTCAAGGTTTAGAGGGATCAAAGAGGGGATGCAGATTCATGGATATGTAATCAAGTCAAATATGGTTGCTGATGAGGTTGTGTGCAGTTCTCTTATTGATATGTGGGTGAAATGTGGCGATATGAACAGTGCTCATTTGATATTTGACTTGCCCTCTTCCAAAAATTTGATCAACTACACCTCAATGATTTCAGGATATGCTATGAGTGAAAGAATTAAGAAAGCGAAGGAGCTCTTTGATGAGATGACAGAGCGAAATGTGATATCATGGAACGCAATGTTGGCAGGATACACCCGACTTTCTCAGTGGGATGAGGCCTTGCACTTTTTTATCATGATGAACAACGAGTTTGGGTATATTGATTATTTATCTCTTGGTTTGATCCTAAACGTTTGTGCTGCCCTTTCTGATGTGCAACTCGGAAAGCAGGTTCATGGTTATATCTATAGGCACGGTCTTAACTCCAACTCAGTTGTTGGGAATGCACTCCTTGACATGTATGGAAAATGTGGTAGCATGAAGAGCGCTAGAGTTTGGTTCGGAGAAATGAGACATTCTTGGGATAGTGTTTCTTGGAATTCTCTCTTGACCAGTTATGCACGCCATGAGCTGAGTGAAGAAGCATTAGTCATGTTCCAGAATATGCTAGGGGAGACAATGCCAAGTAGATACACTCTAGCGACTTTATTGACTACTTGTGCAAATACTTTTGCTCTTGAACCAGGTAAACAAATCCATGGGTTTCTGGTCAGAAATGGGTATGATGTAGATATTGTCCTGAAAGGGGCTCTGGTTGACATGTACTTCAAATGTCGTCGGGCCAATTATGGTCTCAAAGTTTTCAGTCTAGATAACATCAAGGCAGATAGGACTCTTTGGAATTCTGTAATGTTTGGATGTTACTATAATGGAATGGGTGAGAAGGTGTTTGAATATTTTGGGTTGATGGAGAAGGAGGGTGTTACTCCTGACCATGTTACTCTTCATGCTCTGTTGCTTGCATGTATTGTCAAAGCTCGTGTTAAGTTGGGCAGTGAACTTTTCGATTCTATGGTTGCCAAGTATTGCATTATTCCAAGGTTGGAGCATTATGAATCCATGATTGAGCTATATACCCGCCATGGATTCATGGACAAACTTGAGGACTTCATTAAGAGAATGCCCTTTGATCTCTCTGTGCCAATGTTATCCAAAGTTTTCTACTCTTGTCAAAAGTATAGGAGGAACCTTAAATTGGGGGAGTGGGCAGCAGAACAAATATCTATATTAGATCCCAACGTTTCTCTAAATTTTAATAAATATAGGAGATGATAGTCTTCTTTCAGACAGCAAGCTTCAGCTGATTGAAAGTATCTCATGTTTGACTTATCTCGGTTCAGTAGATATGTTGTTCAGGCAAGTCATTTGTATCATTCCAAAATTAAATCCTTGTTCGCTTTCTTTCTCCTATGTCAAACTGACCCTTATTTTATCATATTATATCAATTTGACATCTGATTGGGATCTTTGCATGATTACAGAAGATACTGGATGACAACGAGCTGGTCCCAGAGGCTGCTTGTTTGCAACACTTGAAGAAGTATACTATGGATAATGTCTCATGGGCTCATGGCCTTCCTTAGGTTTGATCTTAAATTTTGTGGATAATTGATGACTCCTATCTTTGAGATACTTATACTGCACTTGATGCTTGCCTTTGGAAAATACCAAGTTACCAACACTCGAGTAATCAATTGATTCAAGTAATTCAATAGCACACCCTCTAGTTTTTAATATACATTATATGCAGAGGAGGAATTAATCGAATATTCTAGTGTTGAACATTGGCGAATGTTGGAGGAGACAAGAACTCAACGAGGTAAAATGAATGAGCATTGAGGTGCCTGGAAGATAGTCTGCAGAATAAGTGTCTTAACATTTTCTATTGGTGATTATACTGTACTAAAGGTATCTTGATATTTCGATGCGTCTATCATTTACATAATCAAAACACTGTCTATCTAGTACAAAGATCTTTTTTGCCGCTGCTGGCGTGCATCACCTCAATTGCAAAGGCAAGTGATCTTGAACTGTTTGACTGCTCCGGGAGTTCATAAGTTGGTGAGGACGTTTGATTTGCTTCTTTTAGTTACTCAATTAGTAAGATGTGCAATAGTTTTGCAGTTTTGTTGTTGTAATTCTTCAATGTACCATTTCCACTCAACTTTAGTGGAACTTTGACGTTTAAACTATATGAATACATGTCAAGTCTAGTGTAATTATTATTTGATCTAACATTAATGCAAATAGTTCTCAAATTGCTTCTTCAAAAAACTAGTTATAAGGCTCATGCTAGTGACCAGAAGGTCCTGGGTTTGAAACTCGCCTCATCACTAATTTACAAAAGAAAAAAAAAATTAGTTACAAGTAAATAGCACTTGTGCTATTCATTTAATAATATAATGCGTTTAATGAAAAAATTTACCCGAAAATCAAATGAGATATGATAGTAAAACATCAGTGATCAAAAATAAATATTACTCACGATTAATACAAATACAATTATACAAATATGTGCATAAATATGGTTGGTTAGATGGGCTCCCGCCACAAGATCAAGCTTACTAAAGCAAACATTAAACACAAATCGCGCAAAATCGATATTTTCCATTTTTAAATAAAATCCTTAAACCCCACTATTTAACGTTAAACCCTTCATATTTTTGGTCCAAACTGGAAACTGGAAACTGGAAACTTCTGAACCTCTTCTTCTCTTTCAATTTCAAGAATTGCACTAAATCACTCTTTAAATTATTCAATAATATTTCAACTTTTGAAATTATTCAATATTTTATAGTGATTTATTACTACAAGGGAAATAATTATGAGTATTGAAGCAGATGCAGCCTCTGAAGTTGGTCTTGCTGATACCCAAATTAACTGGGACAGGTTCGGTTTCTCCTTCAATCTATATTTTTGTTTTTGTTCAGTTTCACAACTAGTATTGCAATCAAGAAATTATATTTTTCTCTAAATAAATTCGATTCTTGTCGTTACAATCAATTAACTGCGAGGACTTGATCACGAGACCCCACGTATGGACGAAACCTGATGAAATTTAAAAGGGGGCAAAATCTAAAAAATTAATTAGAAGGGGCACAATTTGGTGTATTTAACAAAAAATGAAGGCTTTTGTCAACTCTACTACAACACATGTTGCTAATTACCGTAAAACTTATACTCCCTCCATTACTAATACATTTTGACTTTTGGTGGTCAACAAAACATGATTTAAAATGTAAATATCTATGACTCTACATGCGAAAAAATTATAAAAAATTAATATTTCAAAAATATATATTGAGACGAATCTAACAAGGTCCTACAAGACTATATTATTTCTTATCGTTTAATGAGAATTCATGGTCAAATTTTGTTATGTTTGACCAACAAAAGTCAAAACGTGACAATCTTTTAGGGATGAAGGGAGTATGGTATATCTTTAGTTCTGAAGAATCTAGAGGGGCGCATGCCCCCTACCCTACTAGTTCTGTCCCTGCATGTGAGGTGGGGAATGTTAAATATTGCATCCTCATAAAAACTCAATATTTCACATGTGAGCCACATTGAAAAATAAAGAGAAATTTCACAAGTTAATAATTTACGAGCTACTTCATCTAACGCTGATTGTTTTAGCATGGTGCCTCCTTTGATAATGAAATGTGTTTGTTAGTGTGTGGAGTTGGATGAAGTTTTCCAAGTGTTATAACAATCATAGATGCTTGAAGAAATCATTTACTCTCCCATGAGGTTATTCAAACTTGCTTTTAATGTATTTGCTGATGTGATGTACTCCCTTTCTATTTCCCTCTATTAGGTTGGATAAGACAAGGTTTCACGTAATTGGTGCAATTCTCTTTACGGCTCAGTCAGCGTTGATACATCCAACAGGAGTTGTAAAGACCAGGATGCAAGTAGCTTCATCTGGGCTCTCGCAGATGAGTGGGTCCTTTGTGTTGAAACATATACTTAAAAGTGACGGGTTTAATGGCATTTTTAGAGGCTTTGGAACTTGTGCGATTGGAGCATTGCCAGGAAGGGTTCTTGCTTTGACTTCACTTGAAGTTTCAAAAGATATGACGTTGAAATACACAGAAAGCATAGATATGCCAGAAGCAACACGTCTAGGACTTGCAAATGCCGTTGCAGGCATGTTCTCCAATTTGTTCTCGTGTGTGTACTTTGTTCCCTTAGATGTGGTGGGTATGCTAAGTCCTTTTGCGTGGCTTACGATCAATTGTAGAAATTTCTTATGTATAAACCTGTCTGCCCTTCTATACTTCTGCCTTTGAATAGACCATTTTGTTTCTCTATTGAGTGAAATATCCTTCATACTTCGAGAGAACCCAAGTGTTAAGTTCATTATCCTAATATGATGCACTAGATGGTAGTTTTTTTTTTTATCTGAGCACTGCCATTAGAGAAAATCAACTTTATTAGGTTCTACGAATCTCCTGCCTTGTATACAATCAGTTAGTTTTGTTGTTCTCTACTGTCAAAAATAAGAGGAAGGAAGTAATTCAAGTAAGTAGAACTTTACATATCGTGATTCCCTCTATGTTGGTATTCTGATGATATATGTTGAATTTTGTTTTCAGACCATCCAGAGGCTCATGGTTCAAGGGCTTCCAGGGACAACTAACTGCAGTGGCCCGTTTGATGTCATAAGAAAAGTAATGAAGGCTGAAGGAATGCGCGGCATGTATAGAGGTTTCTGGTTAACCGCTCTTACTCAATCCCCTGCATCTGCACTTTGGTGGGGCTCCTATGGCGCTGCACAACACATGATGTGGAGGTATACTGTCTTATGATCAATCCTACAACGCCCATTGTCAGTTGGAGACTATCTTTCATTCTTTTATAACAATCTTCGAATGTCATTATGCCAAATCAGGAGCCTGGGTTACAAAGACGAGACAGAAGAGAAGCCATCTCATGCTGAGATGGTGACTGTTCAGGCTACTGCAGGATTAGTTGCCGGTGCATGTTCTTCAATTATTACAACGCCAATAGATACAGTAAAGACTAGACTCCAGGTAAGAGTTTGTTGCATTTGCTGTTGTCTTCGATTGTGCTATGCCACGTCATCTCAATATGTTATTTTATTCAATGGTGACGAAAGGTTATTGATGACTATGGCGTTGGAAGGCCATCAGTGATGAAAACTACAAAAGTCTTACTCAGAGAAGAAGGATGGCGAGGGTTCTATAGAGGATTTGGACCCCGGTTCTTGAATATGTCATTTTATGGTACCACAATGATAGTTACTTATGAATTGATTAGTAAGTTCAGTTCCCTACTATACGTATGCTTAATTACCTATTTGAAAAAAAAATCCAGTTACTTACCAATTGATATGTTACTTCAGTTACTTGTAATTGTGTTATTTAACCACGTTGAAAAATTTATGCCCCTATCATCCTGATCAAGAAGTTAATAACAATTCGACCATCTAAACATCAGTAGTTTACATTGTTTAGGAATCCTCCTTCCATGCTGGCGGAGCATGTTTCTCCTTAGTTATGGCTGAAGTTGTTGCAACTTGTGAATCTCTTACCCTTGAGTTTTATACTTGTTAATGTACTTCGATTTAGGGAATTAATCAATCATCCCATGTGATTCAGCATAAAAAATAGCCTAAGTAATATCGACAGTTGTGTGCACTTCTGATTGAAGGCTGTTGTACTTGTATCCATCTTTTGTATGTGTGCTTTCATCTTACTATATTGAGCCATCTAGCCATTTCATTCACTCCTATTATCTATCTTTCTTGTCAGAACGTCTGTCCATAAAGCGATCATGATCGCTCAAAACAAGGAGGTAGCCTTATCGGATGTTTGCTCACATTTAACAACAGGAGACAATAGCGATGTTCTCCTTCCCACTCTGTTGCTCTCGGAAGAACAATGGATGTACGACAAGCTAAGCTAATCTGGTGCTCTTTTAATTTCCTTCTCTATAAAGGGATGAGAAGGTCAGAAGGTGCATTAATTGTTCTTCCAGGACTTTAGTGTTGGTGCCCAAATGTTTATTGCTTCATCCTCTTCTAGTTCTTTGTTTACTACAACCTCCATTCCAGGAAGACAATTTAATTCGATTTTCAATGGTCAAAATTAAATTTGTTAATTGGTGTAATGGCGTTGTTCTTGAACGGAACAGAAGAAGTGCAGTTTGAGCAACACCGTTTAGTCAAAATCGACAAAATCAAATGTTGTCTGAGTTATAGTATGGGATATAAACCTAAGTTTCTTAATTCTGGTCTTCAAGGATATGGAAATGGCTAAATGCATTTTGAGTGTTTCGTAAGTCATAACTACTTGCAATAAGGTTAACATGCAGCATATAGTAATAGTATGTTGTTTTTGTTGTTAATGTTGTATCATTAAAGTGATGATGCCTAAACTAAACAATAAATAAATTTGGAGTGCAAATGGTGAAATAAGTAAAATCATTAAACTACATATAGAAATAAAAATGGCCCATCATCAAGCTAGAATACTCGTCCTAAGAATCGGTGATAATTCATATTAAATTCAATTATTCTTAGGTACATCATAGCATACGTTTTAACATAATTAATGTAAAGTCGTATAAATGTAATGTTCGATTCTCCCTCGGAAATCTTTAAAATTATCATAGTTTGCATTCTATAGTTATTTAACGTGTTCATTATCGGTCTTTGGACATTGAGATCAATGCGAGACACAATATACATCTTTCAAAAAATAAGATCTTTTTTCAAATAAATTAATTTATTTGGGGCCTTACGGATCCACTTTTTTCCGATTGAAGATCAGTCTCTAGTCAAATAAAATATTTTCTATGTAGGGTCGTAGATAGCACATAGCATATTAGCACATCCGAACCACGATTTACCATATTTCACTTTATCAAGAATTCGAAGAAGTCATACAACAATTTTCTTACTTTTCTCGATTTTTCTTAATTTTATGATTATGTAAATTAAATCGAGTCATGTAATACCATGTTAAAAGTTATTCCCTACATAATATTACAACTAGTAATTGGTTGTAAATAAAATATAGGTGCTTTGCCATAGCCAACAATCCAAACCAACATCTAAGCAGCCACCTCACAACGACCCCTTCAACCTCCCCCGGCGGCGAGGATGGTGGCGGCGTCTGGAGGCAATGCCTTCTCCAAAGAAATGAGCATCCGTAGACGAATTTCCTCTATGTATTTATCGTTCCATCCCAAAGATATTCTCTAACTTCCAATTTTCAACTCAATTATATATACATTTGGTGAAAAGTATATGCATTTGTAGTATGTTTAATGTACTTAACTATTAAATTTATAATTTGGATCAAATCGAAGTTAAGTGCTTCAATTATTGCTACAAAGTTAGTTAATTTCGACTATTAGAAATCAAATTGGACAACCTTAACGGGACATATATTTTAACTAATTCATTGTGATATCTTTGGTGCAATCTATTATCTTGAAGTGGATGTTGTGATATTTGGATCGTAAAATTAGAGTATTGATCTTTCTGGGTTTAAGCAGAAGGGAGTTTTTTCATGAATTTTAATACTGAAGTTAAGGGGAATAATTATAAACTATGTGTATTTGTTTTTAAAGATCAAATTTTGCTGAACTAATAAATGTATTTATTTGGGTGTTAAGGTTTTCTGAGTTGCATTGTCGATTATGCAGATTCAATAAAAGAGAAGAGGATTTTTCTTCTTTGAAGGACTATAACGATTACCTCGAAGAAGTAGAGGATATGAGTAAGCGTGTTCTTTGCTAAAATATTCGCGTTATGAGTTAATTGGTTGAATTGAGTACGAGAATATATATCTACTATTTGAGTTTTGATGTATTCCATGTCCATTTAATTGGTGTGCAGTAGTTTATACATTGTGACACTAAGTTGAAACATGGGATGTGCTGTATTTGGTACAGTTGTTAATTTGGTTGAAGGTATTGATGTTACGAATATTGAAGCAAAGATTGCACAATATCAGAAGGAGAATGCTGAACAGATCATGGTTGCTCATGCTCGTAAGGTTCATTCTTAAATCTCTGCTGTCTAGCCTTCAAATTCATGCAATGCACGATCTAATGAGATTGTATGATCTTAAACATTCTTATTATAGCATGAAGAACATGGTCATATACAATGTATCTGTTTCTAATACATATCATTGAATCTTTGCATTTACAGGCTGAGGAGTATGCAGCAGCTCTTGCGGCTAGCAAAAGTCAGCCTATGCAAGGAGAGAATGGGGCAGTAAGTCTAGTTTTTGTTTCTCTGATTTCTTGTTTTCCTTTCCTACATGCTTTTTTATTAGGATACAGATAGAGTTCTGCAAGTTATTGAACATTATTTATTCTCGATCCTCGACAGTGGAGCTAAGAGTAGATCTTAAATAGGCAATTTCTATTATTCAGGGCTTCTCAACTCTTGTTATTTGCTACTGGTCCTTGTCCTTCTGAAAGAGATCATGCATAGTTTAATGAAGATATATATATATATCTTTTTACCATGAACTTCTTCATTACGAAAAATCATTTTGGCTGAGTAAATTTATCTTTTTGTGAATTTCAGTTATAGTCTGTTTAGAACCAAAATGCCTCTACAAAAATAACTTTTTGATGAATGATCCAAGGGATTTTTTTTCAATCATAGGTAGGGGCATTAAAGAGCTAAGTTGTTCTTAGATGAGCTATAACTTTTTTATCATCAATCTTTGTTCTCTGGTCGGCTCACTTTCACTGTTTTTCTTGTTATACATTCTTATATTTTCATAGAAGTCCACTGGAGTTATATGTACTGTTGTGATATTGGATTCTGATATTGCACAGACTTAAATTATATGTACTTTTTGTCTCGAGAATCATAAGATACGGATGCAAATACTTTGAACATTGTGGGACTTGGTTGAAACACAACAAAATTGAACATTCTGGTATTGCACAGAGTTAAATTATATGTACTTTTTGTCTCGAGAATCATAAGATACGGCCATCTGCAAATACTTTGAACATTGTGGGACTCGGTTGAAACACAACAAAATTGAACCTTGTGCAATAACTTGATTGTAAAATGCATAATATGGACCATTCTTTAGATCTGAACTTGGATCGAAAGATCAAACTGAAATTCACTTATGAACCATCATTTCTTCCTAAAAATGGATTCTTGTTCTTCAATCCAAGTTAGCCATGAGACACTACCATTGTCTAATTACTGTCGTTTTTGTGTACTTTGTATTCAAATTGATCTTCTCCCTTGAAAGTATGTGACTAATATAAATAAAGCAGGACACATTACTCTTTTCTAGAGTTGGTCTACTATAGGTTCATCCTCTTTTTTCCTTTACTGTTTTTGCTATTCTATTTAAGGGGGTGACAGTTTTCATGTCTTGTGTATTCAAAGACTTTCTATATATTCTCTGGCTTTTGGATGTAACGGAATGTATCAAATGGCTCATGACACTACTTATGGTTCTTATCTTTTGTGAATTAGTAGATAGTTGTTTGCAATTGACTCTTGGGTCAATTTGGAAACAGCCGGTGCTGTGTCTATTCGACTCCCCCCTTACCCTGCCTAGGGGAGCCTCTCTGGAGGCAATGGGGGTAATGTTGATGTTGATGTCTTTAACAGGGTGTGCTGCTTCTCCTTATAGACCACCTCTCTCATACGAAAAGGCAAATCTCTAAAGTTTCCCCATAAGCTACAAAAGTATGTCCTCGAAAGTAGCTCTCGTCTATATATTCCCACCTTTTTAACATGCGCTAGTAATAAGATTATCATCCCTCTTCCTCATCTTTTTTTCCCAATGAAACCATTGTTTTCTTTGTTAGGAGATTTAGATTATGTGGAAAAATTAAGCATCAATTTGACTTTCTTTTCCTCTATGAAACTATACTTGACAACTTCTCCATTAAGTAAAGTTTCCCATCAAATTCAAATACCCATTTAGGATATGTAGCAGCCAATATGTTCCTTGATTTTTGTTCATTCATCATGAAATTATGTGCATGTGCATGTGTCTGTGTCCATTCTCCAGTGCATGCATTTTTTAACATGTTTTTACCTCGACATACAGCCTTAGTTTGGTAGTCCCTTTTACTGTCGCAAGAAGGATAGTTGATGGGAATTGTGTGAAAGATATAATTGTATCAGGATACTAAGAAATAATGGAAATTTGGGAGACATGGCGATTGAGTTGGTTACTCTACAGATATCTGTTACTCTGTTAGATCAATTCCGAGATAATTGTATTTTGTTCAGTCTAATTTAGATGTGAGTATACGACAGCTTCTCAAGGTTTTCTACTAGTGCCTCTGCAATATGGTCACCGTACCAGCCTAACATGAGCTAATACCTCCTTGTGCAGTCTGCCAGCGATAACTTGCAAGCAGGGACCAGTTCGATTGCCCAAGGCCAGTATGCCCCTGCAGTTGCTGGTGGTGTCCAACCGCGCCCTATTGGCATGACACAACAGCCTGGAACTGTTGGATATGGTTCTGGTCATGAGAGTGAAGATCCGGAAATCATGAAAGAACGGATTGAGAAAGCATCAAGGGCGGGAGGTTGGAGTATTGAGTTAAGTAAGAAACGGGCACTTGAAGAGGCTTTCGGAAGCATTTGGATATGATATTCTTTACATGTACTGGTAATGAGGCCACCAAACACAAAAGTTCTTTATCTGAGCTTCAGTGACATGTGAGTAAGAGCAACTTCACAGGAGTTGGGTGACCTGGCAGAAAAGTTACAGCAGCTGCATACAAAGAACTCAATGAACATGTAACTTGCAATGTAAAATTCAGGTAGTAATAGTAAGATATATCAACATGTATGAGATAAAAAGCTTGGCTTTCGATGTTAGGAAATCTTGAAGTTTTGAATTAATGTTCTCATCGATAGTGTTTACGTGATTCTCCAGATACAGCCTTAGCTATGAAGTTTGTTCAAGGGAAGATGAACATATTTCCATATTTTTATTTTTATCTTTATTTCTACTTCTATTAGGAAATTTGTCGTGAAGGTAGAGGTATAATCTTGCGATAAATAATTTCGTCATTAGGAATGAACACAAGGGATGCCGTGTGAGGGACAAAAGCCATGAGTGCCAGACCAGGGATGATGCTAGAAGATCCTTCGCACCCGGGATGATCTCTCTGAATTATATTTGTTTCATTATATACATGCTCTGGAATTTCTTTTATGATGAAATGAAATTCCAAGTTTAGCTTTGAGGTATATTATTCACATCTACATTTTCAGATATAACGTGACAATAGCGGCATCCTATAATAATTAAGTTTATTTTATGAGAAGAATTACAAAATACACTACGTATAAACTCAAATACGGGGGAACATTGGAAATCAGGAGAGGGTGTATCTTCTGAAACACTTAAAGCAGATGAACAGAAGTGAACTCGACTCGAAAAATGAGCTAGAACCTTGCCCAACAGCGAGTGCATTGAGCTATACAATCGCCTTTGCAGTCAACAATATAACCTAAAACTTTAGGATTGCGAAGGAGGACGTTCCTAAGAGATTTTCCATCAATTCCCCAATCCTTGTCCAAAATTTGAACATTTTTCTCCAAATCGTTTTCGAGACTGCAACCAAGAACTTCAGGGAACTTCTTTAGGATTTTGGAGATATCATCATCGGTGAGGCGTAAGCTTCTCAAATAGTTTAATATGTCATTTACTACTTCATACTGAGGGATCTCCTGCTGTCTTTCTTCACTCCAGTAAGGTGAATGGATATGCCCAAATGCCTTTCCCAATATCTTGTCTTCTTCTTCAACACTGAACCCAAATATTTCAAGAGCCTTTCTGCAAGCATCCCACTTCTCTCTATCTTCATTCGTGAGCAACACTTTTTCAATCTGTGGTGTCGAGTGCAGCTTCCATTTCTTAGATTTTAAAATGATGCTCATCGACTGCCGTTTGCCAACATATGGAGTAATATTACTAAGAGAACTGACAAAGACTAGTTGGCTAATTGGTGTTGTTGGGCAATAATCAGCCTGCAAAGCAAATCATTTAATCCCTTCTTCGTGTTACCAATGTAATGCTTAAAATTAATATGCAATGAGGATGGTAAAAGAGGAACAATCATTTACACAAACACTATAAATTATGGTGTATAACAAACACCAAGTGAGAAGCATCGGTGTTGTGTACGTACGACATACATTGCATGTTTTAGAACACCATTTTTTGAACTTTTAACTAAGTAACATGAATGAAGGTTTTTACTACGTTCTCGATAGACCAGAGAAGTAACAAAACAAAATATGATTAGCATACTTAATGACGGCACGAAGTGTACCTTCTTTCAGAGATACAAGCCACTTACGCAAAATGTGTCGACTCTCAGAGAGTTGATATCTCTATTATCCACATATAATTTAGAAGGTATATCTAAAACACTGCATATAGTAGTATTATAAGACTAGTGATGAGTTTACACCTAAAAACTGCAATCCACATAGTACAAGATGCACGCATGCTGACTAATGTATAATCTAAAGAGTTCACACTTTATTGTGATAGTAAAGAATTATTCTTCTCGCATCACAAAATAAATGATATGTATTTAACAACCACATCTGACAAAAATAAAATAAAGCAGGAATCGCACAGAAGAAATAAGAATAGTGTTGTAAACGTCTTCATGTAATTTGACTATCATAAATACATTTGGAAAGTCATCAACAAGATATCTATCCTAATGCAAGGACAATCGCGTAAGAGTAAGATATATGCAAATATAGTTCAGAAACAAAATGCTGTCTCTGCAAGATACAAGAAAGGAAACTGATATAGAAAACTATGGATCAATTTCCCATTTTGTATCTGTAAGGATGCTAGATGTTCACAGTTTAAATGAGTGATGGCCAACGTTATTTAAGCTTATGTACTTACGAAGGAAGTGCAGAGGCATGCTGAGGCGTTAGATGTAAACAGGGAAGAATTCAGTGATCTTCCCAGCATCTCTCTGGCCTATCAAGACAAAAAAGAAAAAATCAGTATAAAGTAACAGTCCCAGAAAAACATTATACTTCAACAATATAGGCTCCGCCAATACCATAGCTTCGAGTCTCCAACTTAACATGCCATAATATCATTGTAATTTTCTTACTTCTTCTCCTCTATCAGTAAGAGCAATTCATCAAGTGCACTGACCTAAATATCTTCTTACAAGAAATTGGATGAACAGTATCAGACTTCCCCGTTACAAAAAGACTATGAGTACTGACAACTAACTTCAGTTGCCACCATGTAGTTCTAAATATCTAATTTTATTGAATAAACACATGAATTATTAACCAATCTGGAATTATAGACAAGCTTCTTTGAAAGAGAACATATTCGCGAGCAATACTTCATCGATTACTTTACATGATCACCCGTACTCGAGGTCTGCTAGGGAAGGATACTTCAAAGGACCTTATCCTACTCTCCTAGTACCAATTAATTTTGGTAGTAACCATGGCTTCTAAACAAAATTTGATCAAGTATCACCCTTCTTAGTTACTAAAGCTCAATCAATTCCGAAGTACTCTTTCTTTTTCTTATGCCTCAGGGAGTCCAAAGATTTATATTCTCTGACTCTCGGATATAATGAAAGAAATCAAAATGACGCATTACACTAACTATGAGTGCTCCCTCAAATACAAAATGATTGACGTTTTTTTGCAAATTGAGGTCAAGCTTTGCCATCAATTATTCTTAAACTATATATTTCATTATAAGACAATAATATCAGAAAAATATTATCAAACCTCGAATCTAATCATATAAATTTATGTTTATTAGTATAATGAATTAATTAGCAATTGATGATGAAAGCTCCACTTCCATAACGAAAACAGTCTTTTTGTTATCACATAGAAGGTTGCGTACTAAACGATCCCCTTAACCTGCTCACAGACGCGAGTCTTTCAAACAAAGGCATTGGAAATATACTAAGGTAACGCCACACACGCACACTCATTTACCATAAAATTTTGATCATCAATTTTGTTCCTGCAAACTCAAACGGTATAACTTAATCCAGATAATTGAAAAAATGGTATTAATTTTCTAAGACACAAGCTTAATACAGTAATTAAGAAACAAAAAAAGCGGGGAAAATGGAATTAGCATGAAAAATAGATACAAGCTTAATAAATTCAAAGGGATTGCGAAATAAGACATCTGATTGAGTGATTGTTGAATGAATACCTTTTTGGCGGTTAGAAACTGAAATCTGACAGCTCTGCTTCAAAGTCTTCGTTTATTAGATTTTCTGAGGTGGAAAAACAACAAACTGTTTCAAGATTGTCCTAATCATAAAATGCAATTGGAGTTGTCTCTGCTCTCAATGACTGGTGTAAAATTCAAAGGGCTGTATAGTCATTTCATTGCTCGCAGCTGTTTCAAACTTGACCGGTTAATTGCATAAATTTCTTATTCTATCTAACCTGGCCACCTGGGTCGGACGGTTTTCGAGCGGGTATCGAATTGGGATAATTATTTATTGTTTCAGGTATGAAGTAACGTTTAAGTTTGATTCCAATGTTCCACGCTGGTATTAAGTCGGAAGTTTTGGTCAAGGATTTAATGAGTAACGAATTGTTTGTATCTAAGATTTCACTCCCTTCATCCCTTTTTTAAACGAAGTTTTTCCTTTCCGAACGATCACAAAATTTAGATATCACTTTAGTTTACAACGAATTCAAATTACTTCAAAATTGAAAATTCTTAATGGGTGGAGATAATTAGTAAATCTTTTATCCAAGTAGTATTTTAGGACATAAAGTATTTGTGTATTGTTAGAGTAAGTTAAAGTGAAGATAAAATTTAAAAACTAATCTAAGAGAAGTCTAATAGGGGACAAGAATCAGTAAAATAACCAAAGTCAACTTTAGTTATAATAATCTAGAGTAATTTTTATATCGTCAGAGCAAAATTATGCTTAATTTATTTTAATTAAATTTTATTTTCATCGTAATCTAAATTATTAATTATAAAATTTATTCATGTTTCTATTCAAATAGAAATAAAATATTCTATCATTAACAATCATATTATAATTATACATCATAAAATCAAAGGGCATAAAAGAAATTGAACATAGTTTTGCTCTGGCGATATGAAAATCGCTCTGGCATTATCATTTGCCATAACAATTAGTCTTTTACTTCCAAATTATAAGAGACATTGACTTTTTACTTTCATTGGTACATGATTTAAAATGAATCCAACAACACATCAAATAACTAATACGAGTATAATAGTATTCTTATCGGCTAATGATAAATCTTGATCAAATTTATAAAGTTGACCCAAAAAATCAAATACTTACCATTTGGAAAGGAGGAATTAATGAATCTAATTAAAGGATATAGTTCGTTTTCCGTTCATTTCAATAAAACAAATTGAAAAATCAATGTTAAAAAATCATTCTTAATTTGTCTCATTTTAACACAACCTCCCCACCCAGTAGCAACAATCAGAGTCCCACACATCCTCGTTCTTCTCGTCCTCCCTAACCACTATATTCCCAAAACATTGTCCCAAAAAGATTGTCCACTTTCACATTCATCTTATTCAAAATTCCATTTACTTAATAAATTCCGATCTTCATTTTTCCAGCTGAAGAAATGGAAGTATTCGGTAGGCATGAAATGAGTATCAGCCGTTGGATCGGTTCAATCA